>CP139509.1:187345156-187723428 GCA_021014915.2 Artemisia tridentata subsp. tridentata | reverse complement strand
TAGACTTACATGTTTATTATTGTTACTAGACTTAAGATATAAGTCCATGGGCCCTTGTAAAAGCCCATTGAATGAAAAGAAGGATGCCTTAGCATCCCCTCCTATAAATATCCATGTAAACATACTCTTTGATTTGTTGGTTATATTCATATTGCTACTAAACCTTTGCTATTTTCTCTTATGATATAATCGACCTATATTCTATCTATTTCTCTCATCTCTTTCATTTATATACTTGTGTGATATCTATTGTGGTGACCTAACATTTATCAACTTCGATAACTTTCCTAGAAATCTTATGCCCCAATACTATTCCCTCTCTTACCATAAAATGACATTTTTCCCAATTAAGAACAAGGTTGGTTTCTTCACATCTAGCAAGCATTTTATCAAGTTTAGCAAGACAATTATTGAAAGAGTTACCGAATATCGAGAAGTCATCCATGAAGACTTCCATAAAGTATTCTACCATGTCATGGAATATTGTCGTCATACATCTCTGAAAGGACACAGGGGCATTGCATAGTCCAAACGGCATTCTTCTGTAGGCGAAGGTTCCATAGGGGCATGTGAAAGTCGTCTTCTCCTGATCTTCGGGGGCAATTGGTATTTGGAAGAAACCTGAAAAAAACATCAAGAAAACAATAGTAATCATTTTCAGATAATCGTTCTAGCATTTGGCCAATAAATGGAAGAAGGAAATGGTCTTTTCACGTCGCATCATTGAGTTTACGATAATCAATGCAAACTCTCCACCCAGTTACTGTTCGCGATGGAATTAGTTCATTGTTGTCATTCAAAACTACAATCATTCCTCCTTTCTTTGGGACAACATGAATAGGGCTGACCCACGAGCTATCTGAAATTGGGTAGATAAACCCAGAATGAAGCAGTTTAACAATCTCATTTTTCACCACGTCTTGGACTTTTGGATTCAAGTGTCTTTGAGGTTGTATAGTAGGTTTGAATTCGTCCTCCATAAGGATTTTATGTGTACAGAATGACAGAATAATTCCTTTGATATCAGACATTTTCCAAGCTATTGCTCCATTGCGTTTTCCTAGTACCTGCAAAACTGAACCTTTTTCTTTTTTCGTTAAACCAGATGCAATGATAACGGGTGAATTCTTATTATCGTGCAAGTAAGCATATTCTAGATTAGAGGGTAGGTCTTTAAGTACAAGTTTCATTTCATCAATTTCATTGGCACTAGCAGAATAAAGCTGTTCATTATCACAGGTTCTGCTGTTCTCAGATTGATGCGCTGTATCGTTATTTTTGATACCCCGTATTGATTTTCGTATATAACAGAATCAGCAGCAAAATTATCAATAAAAGTATTATCATTAACTTGATCTTCAATAGCGATTGTTTCTTCCAGATTTTTAAGCAGAAAAGAATCAAGTTGATCGCTTTTCAATAACACTTGAGTAAATTGGTCAATAGTTTCATCAGCAATATCAACACTATAACATTCATCATCATCGGAGGAAGGGTTTTTCATAGTTTGTTCCATATTAAATTCAATCATAGTGGGAGCAATGGCTAAAAAGGGTCTACCTAATATTATAGGTGTCCTAGAATTTTCAGGCATATCAAGTATAACAAAGTCGATAGGTAGATTAAATTTGTCAACTTTTAATAAAACATTCTCAGCTATTCCTCTAGGGTATTGTATTGATCTATCGGCTAGTTCTAAGCACATCCTAGTAGGTTTAGGTTCGCCAAGACCTAATTTCTCATACATAGCAAACGGCATTAAACTTATACTTGCTCCTAGATCAGCTAAAGCATTTCCAATATGTAAGTCATTAATTTGACAAGGAATAGTAAAACTTCCTGGGTCTTTTTCTTTTATTGGTAGCTTATTGAGCAAGATGGCTGAGCTCCTCTCACTCATCGTTACTGTGCAAGCCTCTTCAAGTTTGGATTTGTTCGTCAACAAACTCTTCAAATACATGGCATACTTAGGCATTTGCACAAGAGCTTCAATAAACGGAATGTTGAGTTGAAATTGCTTGAGATTTTCCAGAAACTTTCGCTAATATGCATCTTCTTTTTCTTTCCTCAGGCGGTTAGGAAAAGGAATGGATGCTTGTGTTGGCTCAATAAATGGCTCATTTGTAACTTCTAGTTCTTTTGTCACCTCTTGCTGTACTTTCGGCTCAACATGCTGAAACCCAGGGGACCTATCATCTTCTTTGTTAACCTCAGTAGTTTCTCCAACTTGAAAAGTAGATTTGCCTCCCCTAGTTGTTATTCCTTTGAGATCGTGCTTTTGGAACAAAACTTTCTTAACCACCTTTGACAATTGGTGCACTTCAATCGTCAATTCCCTAATCATATTGTTATGTTCTTGTAGCAAGAGTTCATTAGTAGTATTAAATTCTTTGATAAAGGTTTCGATCTCATAGTGCTCTTTTTCACTTTCATAAGCAAACCTTGATACGATCTCACTGATTGTCAATTTGATTTGCGGGTGTCCAAACGATCTTGAGTATATATCAATCATGAATCCTGGAACAAAAAGATAAAAGGGCTTCAAAGTAAACACTTTCTAAAAGACAAGAAAGATGATTCAGATATTACAAAGTATAGATACGTCGTATCGACTAATTACGGTACACTGTATCTAGAATTAAATTTGGATATGTTTTTAATAAATAAATACGTCGTATGAGAAAAACTCATGCGCCGTATGGCGTTTAGGGTTTCAAAATTTTTTTGATTAAAAACAGAATACGCCGTATCCAATAGATTAGACACGTCGTACTCGAATTATTTAACTAAGATACGCTGTATATAAAATAAAAACGCAATATGCCATATCTAAATAATTAGATGCGCCGAATCGTTTAGTTTAGCAAAATACAGCAGACAGTAACTATGCAGAAAAACAAGAAAAATGAAAAACAAACAAAATTACCGAAAACAAACAAGCAAGAAAACAATAAATATGCAGAAAAATACAATGAATGCAGAAAACAAATACACAACAAAGTTAGTCAATTAAAAACTAAAAATCAAAAACTAAATAAGTTAAAAACTAAATTAAAATACTAACAAATATTCAAGTATTAAACAATTCACTCCCCGGCAGCGGCGCCAAAAAACTTGATGTGGCTTCGTTGTAGGTATAGATTATGTTATCAAGTTTTACATTTATATTTAGCCGACTTAACCTATAACAAAAACTAACCGGCAGTGTACCCGATCGATGTAGCCTAGTTGATAAGTAGAGTATCGATCACTAAGAGTGGAACGTTAACACCTAAGTATCTATCAGTATTTTAATCCTGAAGTTAGTTCTCAATAAACCTAATCTAACGCGGGGGGGGGGGGGGGGAGGTTCAGGCTGAGAGACTGGCACGATGTGTAGATTAAGTAAAACATTAATTAAAGGTAACAAGGCGATTGACACACACATACACAGATAGAAAACATATACAAATAAGAGGCTTGGCCAATATTTAGGAAGCTTTGTCACCCGTTTAATTTCTTGGCTGTTTAAGATGAGTACTAAAATCTATTCTCTCTCAATGGATTCTTACGTGTATGCGTATATCATTCCAATGTCTAGATCCAGTCTAAGCGTCTAGATTTCGGGTATTAAGTTTTCTCGACGGACTAATCCTGTCACGATTAATCAGATCTCCGTATAAACTCCACCTTAATAATTACTAAGTTTATACATTATTTATTCCTTTTACAAGTTTACATTAACTATGGAAACGATTTTAATGAAGTAATTGTGCGAGCCTAAGATCGACAAGGCACGATAAACTTGTATATGTAATCAAAACATACGCATAAGGATCCAATAAAACATCAAATACTCTTTATAAAAGCTGGAAACAATTAAGTCCGATCAAATAGTGAAAAAGACACTAACTCAATGATTAAAAGATTGCTAATACAAATTAAACGAATCTTCCTATGAATTAAAGTACTAGTAGGACCTTCTTATAGCTCTGAATTCTTCTTTTTGGTTGTGTCTTGAGAGGTCTGGTCGTCGCCCTTCTGTAGGTTATGTGTGGTAAAATTGTGTGTTTCTTTTGGCAGATGAATGGGGTATTTATACATTTTGGAAACAGAATCGATACGGCGTATCTATTAATTTGATACGCCGTATCTAGGTAACTTAACGTGGGGTCCATGATTATTATATTATGGAATATTCGTACACCGCCATATGATACGGCGCACCTTCAATCTTCATATGGCGCATGTTCTTCAATATCTTGGATTAATCTGGTGAAGTCTTGAGATTGTTACGCCGCATTTCTGAGATGTCATGCGGCGTATCTGGAGTAGGATGAGTCAGATCTTCTTACGTTGACCAAGGTTTCATATACGGAGCATGGGAAATCCATGCGGCGTATGCTTGAAAGTCAGGAAATGGTCTTCATAATCGTCTAAGTCTTGATGTACGGCGTATCTGTCTAGAATGATACGGAGTATCTTCCTTCAGTTCAGTAGAGTTTTCCATCTTGATCCATTTTGCTCTAATTTACGTCCAAAATAGCTAACTTTCACCAAATGCTTGTTTATAACTGAGATTTACAAAAGTAAGTGATTAAGTATCAATTCTCATATAAAATAATATAAAACAAGCGATATATATAGGATAAATGATGCCAATAAAATGTTGTTATTTGATATCATCAGATATATAGTGGTTCAGTAATGAAGATCCTTCCTCACCCTACTCCATTCCCCGAGTTTCCGATTTGAGAGTTCACTTAACTATATCAACAAGCTCCCTTCTTGCCACAAAAAACCGTACGACGTCGCTTAAACTTTCTTTGATACAAAGCTAGATATCGAGTCTTAATCCAGGTATAACCAACCTTTCTCTCTATGTATTTTGAGGACTAAAATACTAACCTACTCTCTATTTTGGTATATGGTGGTGTCTATGAATTTTGAAGTCTAGTAGGAAAATATAGTAACACAGCTAGGTTGCAAATACAAAAACTAATAACTACAACGCATAAGACTTAATGATCTTCTTATGTTCTTCCCTTTCCAGATAGATGGATTAGTTATGTTGATCACTTGAATGAATATAATACATGATAATGATCAAAGAGATATGTATGAATGTGTGAGAGAATGCTAGAAAATGATTGCAACTGGTGAGGAAAATTTTATGCAAAAGGATTGCTTAAATAGGCATAAGGGAGGCTGGATCAGGCAGCGACGGATCCATGGATCCCTAGCCCTTTAGGGATCCATCTTTCTTGAGGGATTCGTCCCTCATATTCAAGCCAAAAAGCTATCCTTTTTGAGAGGTCATTCATGTCATGTTTGGAATAGTTCCTATTTTATGATGCATGGGAAAAACTTAGATTAAAGGGCTAAGATGCTTGCTTAAATTGTTAAACACACAAGAGCCTAAAATCTGGTAATTATGTTTTCCATGCAAAAATACTTTAGATGCTTTCCTCATTAGTCTTGGGTTATTGCCAAAATGGCTAATCCATTTCTTCATGTAAGATTGACTTTGAATTATTTCTCAAAGGGGAAGATTCTTGACTAGTTAGTCAAATGAGGATTAAAACATTTTCTTAAAATGAAAGTAATTTGTTTAATAAAATGTAAGTAAATGAAAATAAGTAAGGTTTTATAATATGATGCAATATTTTCATGCAATGTGTATGATACAACTTTCTTTGATCATTGTGAAAGTTTTAGAGATTCATGTACATGCCTTAATTGATAAAGGATAACTTACGTCTAAAACTTGTTTACTCGAACTTTTACTTAACACGTTTTATATATTTGTCATTAATAAAAACAGAGAAAAATTGTTAAATAGAAATAACGTTTTATACGATTATTTGTATTAACAGTGTTTGTGCGTGAGATGACGACAACATAGTGTGAGTATGGTGTTGGTGAGCTAGCGATGGATGAGTAGATGACCTCTAGTGTGCCAACAGGGTGGTTAATTGGTACATTTTTTGCTAAGATGGGGGGGGAGATAAGAGTGTAGAGAGGGAAAGTATATAGGATAAAAAAGAATTGATATTGTTTGTATATGGGTATGTGTTGAGTTTTTAAGAAGGCGGTGATTGTGTTGGTGAGCTTTAAAGATGGTAATTGATGGTTGTCCATTTATACAACGTGATGGTGGTAAGTGGTTGGATTCAACTGTTTCAAAAAAAACATGGTGGTAAGTGGTGGTCATTGGTGGTGGTTGATGGAGAAGAAAATGCTTTGAGATAAAGTACAAAAGGTGTGTAGATAAGGTATGAACTTTTGTACTTTTGGTTAACGACCGTTATAGATAAAGACAAATGATGTTACAAAGTAAAAAAATAAGGATCATTTATGACAAAAAAAGATCAAAAACTGTGGAAGGGATTTAAGCTAACCAACATGGACGAGTGGTGTAATTTTCCCAATTATCTAAATGCACTTTAGAATAGATGGTAAACTTTTTGAAGTTTCCACAAGTCCAAAAGCCGAACAAATAAGCTTAAACAAACGCCCTCAAAGCAGCCTTTTTTTTTTTTCAAGATAAACTTCTTTTATGTATCTAGTGCCATTTATTTAATTAACTTTGAATACAAAGTCCATTTTGTTAACTTATGTATTTAAGGTAGAGTAAATTGCAAAAATCATCCTTGTAGTTTGGCTAAATTGCACGTTTCGTCCTTGTGGTTCATTAAGTGCAAAGATCGTCCTTATTTTGCACTGTTACGTGCACTTTTGTTCCTTCAAGAGTGAAATTTGGCAAACCACAAGGACGATTTTTGCAATGATGGAGGACCAAAAGTGCACGTAACAGTGCAAAATAAGGACGATCATTGCACTTAATGAACCACAAGGACGAAATGTGCAATTTGGCCAAACCACAAGGACGATGTTTGCAATTTACTCTTTAAGATATTTATATCTATCGTACATCTGTAAAAGAGAAAATGTATTTTTTTTTAAATATTTAGAGTTAATTTCATAAATGGTCCCTGTGGTCTGTCGGGTTTAACGGAAATAGACTCTGAAACTTTTTTTAACGGATCCAATCCCTATGGTTGCGACCCATAACGGGTTTGGTCCCTGAGACTAACCGTCATAAGTTTTTTTCCGTTAGCTAACGAACGTTAGCAACAAATATTTGCAACATTAGTCCTTTATACTAACGACCGTTTATACTTAACTTAAAATTTGGTTTTCTTAATTTTTTTTCCAAATATCTTTATACACGTTTTTGTACACACATTTTTTTACACACATTTTTATACACACATTTTTATAAATATTTTTATACACACATTTTTATAAATGTTTTTATATACACATTTTTATACACATGTTTTTATACACACATTTTTATACAGACACTTATCACTGGTACAGATTTCACCTTTCGTCACACCAAAAATGTGTGACTATATGCATATAGTCACACACATTTTTTTGGGTGTGTGTGACAAAAAGTCGCGCCACCGTAGGTATCATATGGTCACATTGTTTACTTTGTGGCCATTTTCAATGAAAAAGAGTGACCAAAACCCGAATATGTGTGACTAATTAGGCACAAGTTTTGTTGGATTCATCAGTATGTGTGACTATTTCCCATCCTATGGCCACATGAAAATATAACAAATGTGACGTTTGTGATGATTTAGTCACACAACGTGTGTTGTTTTTTTAGAGTTAGTCACATACAATTTCAAAAACAGTGGCCAAAAGTGTTAATAAGTGTGACCATATGCTGTTTAAAGTGAAGAAATGTGTATTTTGTGTGACTATTGATCATCCAATGGTCACATGAATTTTTAGTTTGTGTGGCCTTTTGTAATATTTAGTCACATAAAGCATGTTTGTTTTAGGTATTTAGTCACATACAATTAAGCATAAAGTGGCCTAAAGTGTTAATAAGTGTGACCATATGCTGTTTTAAGTGAAGAAATGTGTATTTTGTGTGACTATTGATCATCCAATGGTCACATGAATTTTTAGTTTGTGTGGCCTTTTGTAATATTTAGTCACACAAAGCATGTTTTTTTAGGGTATTTAGTCACATACAATTAAGCATAAAGTGGCCAAAAGTGTTAATAAGTGTGACCATATGCTGTTTAAAGTGAAGAAATTTGTATTTTGAGTGACTATTGATCATCCAATGGCCACTTGAATTTTATGTTTGTGTGCCCTTTTGTAATATTTAGTCATACAAAGCATGTTTGTTTTGGTTATTTAGTCACATACAATTAAGCATAAAGTGGCCAAAAGTGTTGATAAGTGTGACCATATGCTGTTTAAAGTGAAGAAATTTGTACTTTGTGTGACTATTGATCATCCAATGGCCACTTGAATTTTATGTTTGTGTGTCATTTTGTAATATTTAGTCACACAAAGCATGTTTGTTTTGGTTATTTAGTCACATACAATTAAGCATAAAGTGGCCAAAAGTGTTGATAAGTGTGACCATATGCTGTTTAAAGTGAAGAAATTTGTATTTTGTGTGACTATTGATCATCCAATGGCCACTTGAATTTTATGTTTGTGTGGCCTTTTGTAATATTTAGTCACACAAAGCTTGTTTATTTTAGGTATTTAATCACATACAATTAAGCATAAAGTGGCCAAAGGTGTTAATAAGTGTGACCATATGCTGTTTAAAGTGAAGAAATGTGTATTTTGCGTGACTATTGTTCATCCAATGGTCACATGAATTTTTAGTTTGTGTGGCCTTTGGTACTATTTAGTCACACATCGAATTCAACAATGAGTGACCAATAATGTTGATAAGCGTGACCATATTATGTGACTGCATCTTTTAGTCACAGGGTTAGTATACTGTTGGAGCAGAGTTGCTACTGCTAGTACTAAGGTAGTCCTGCTGAAGCAGAGTTACTACTGCTAGTACTATGCTAGTGCTGCTGGAATGAGTATATATATTATATATAAAACAATATTAAAAACCACAGGAAATTTCAAATTGAATTAAACTCGAATGTATATAACTGGACAGAATATACAATTGTAATGTCGTACTTAATTAATCAAATTCTCAATAATCTAAAGACTTTTGAACCTTCACCGCCTTATTAGCAGTTTGCCTTAAGTAGTTAGCAGATATATATTGTTTCTTCAATGGTGCCGGTGGTACACATTTAGTCACATGGTTTGTTGGTGTAACTTGTAGTAAACAAAAGACGCTTCTATCAAACATTGAATTACATATGAATAATTATATATATGTAGGTTGAAAAAACACATGTATGTACCTCCTCTTCAAAAATAACTTGATCCTTTGGCCATGCAACAAAACTACCTTCGACTTTCTTAACTGTTTTTAACCCATTATGTGCTACGTCCGGTATGCATGCTGCATCAACTAACGATTCATCAATTGACACTTTGTAGCAATCACTTGGGAGTGGTCGGTTATGCAGCAATTGCTTTCCAAGAGACTGGTATACGGTACCCAAAGCAACAATATTTGTTTGCTTTATAATCCACAGTTTGCACTTAAGTGTCTACAAAAAAAAGAATTTTTGCATGTATATATCAGAAATTATTTAAACAAAAGAATAACAAGAAACATGTTGAAATACATACTGTTGGCAGTGCTTGTGTTGGAGAAACATCTTGTTGCAATTGGGAATCCGGAGACCCGTTTTTTCGCTTCTTTTGCTTTGTCTTGGGTCCGACAGTTTTAGCAAGTTCCTATATGTATATATAAAACACATTACATTACTTAAACAAAAGAGTAACAAGAAACATGTTGAAATACATACTGTTGGCAGTGGTTGAGTTGGAGACGACACATTTTGTTGCGATTGGGAATCTGGAGACCCGTTTCGTCGTGACTTAAGGTTATGCTTAGGCCTGACAGTTTTAGCAGGTTCCTATACGTATATATAAAACACGGTACATTAGTCGTTCATGTATGTAAAATTCAAAAATCAAAGGGGGATGTTTTATTACTATACTTACCATTGTTTCCGTTACCTTTTTAGAAGTTTCAAGGCCATTGGACTTCTCCTCAATTCCCGCATCTTTAGCACTTACAACATCACTTGTCTGAGTGCCGTCCACCTCATTAGCGCTGCTCTCTATATTATCAATGGCCATTGGAGTCACCTGCAATATAAATTAAGAAATACAGTCACTCATCAGTTTATGTTCAATGCCTAGTATCATTAGCATCAGTGGTGTTAGCATTAGAAAATGAAATTGTTAACAACATAAAAAATGGCTTACAACTGAGGCTATTGGCGATGGTTCAGATGGCAAATTATATTCATACCTTGATCATTCAACTATTTCATAATTTGAGCAAGCACTTTATTTGTGTGTTCCACCTCACCGGATAATTTCTTGACCTGCACATCTTTTTCAGTCATCTCGGCGGATAATTTCTTGACCAATTTATATTTTTCTTCATGCTCGTGTCTCTCATTATCCAGTTGAGTTTGAAGTAACGTAAGTTTTTCATCGGCTTCTTGTTTTCTTCGAAGAAGGCCAAAATACTCTTTGTATGTTACTCCACCTCCCACTCCTCTGGCATAACCGCCCTTTTTCTTACCAAATACAACTGTCATGGCATCAGTGCCATCATCAACACTCGAGGTTCCTTCCTTGATCTTGTCATCAGCTTCTTTCTGCACAAAAAATATAAGAAATGTTGGGATTAAAAGTCTTCTTGATGCTGTTAGAGTAACTGCTGCTCATATTTGTGTCAATGCTGCTCAGCTGGAGTTAGTTTTGCTCATGGACTTCAATGAAAAATATACTACTGCTAGTACACAGTTACTGCTGGTTGATAACGCCTAAATCTAACATGTTTTTGATAGCGTTATTGGTAGTTTTATATATGTTTTGTGGTTATATTTATATGCTTTTGTTACTAAATCGTACCAAAGTATGTTTGCAAAGCATTTGTAGCCAAAGACAGGAAAATGGATGGAAAAGATGCAAAAATGAAGAAAAAGGAAGTATTTGAGATTTCATGTGAATCTTGTGTCAAGTTCCGCTTCGTAAGGTACTTCAAGGAGTTAAAGTTCAAGTAGTCAAGTTCATAAGCTTTAGGATAAAGAGAAAGACCGAAGAATCAAGAGCTACGTCCGAGAAACAAGTCATACGCAAAAGACCAAGAAATAGGTTCAGCAGCCATCACCATCCGATCGGTCGCCGCCCGCAACCGATTCGGATGGAGTGAAAGTGGATTTACTGAGAAGACCAACCGATCGGTAGACCATTCCATCCGATCGGTTGGAAGTCGCTGTTTTACCCAAGACTTCTTTATTAAGGATTGTGACTTTATAACTCCGGTTCTAGGCCCTTCTTGTCATTATTCTAACCATTCAATACTACTTGGAGAGCAAGAGAAGCATTTATGCACTTAGACCCTTGGTTGGAGCAATTTATGGAACCATTAGTTGAGTATTTATATACCAATCAATCTAGAGAGATACATACATGCTAAACAAGTGCTAGGAGAGAACCATTCACAGAAGAAACTTAAGAAATTCGTCCATAAGTCCAGGAGAAGGGAGGAGAAAGTCGAATTTACCATTTTCATTGCTTGTGGAATCATTGTCTTTCACTTGTAATCTTATTTCCAAATCATTGTAAGACTTTCAATCATGGTTTCTAATGTTCAAATTATTGAGTTTACATTTATGTTTGCTATGAGTGGCTAGTGCCTTTGTGCACTTGCTTAGATGATGTGTATTATTCATTGATTTGCATATGATTGTGATAACATGTTTTAATTCAATTTCAAGTCAATTCTAAGAACTAATTGTGATAAAGTTTCATAGTGACATTTGGGAAATCAAGTTTAACTAGTGCTAGTAATCTTAAGGGTTGAAAGAACTATTGTTATTCCACTAGTTATAATCATTTGTCTATGAATGATTGTTGTCTACCACTATTCTTGATTAACCAAAGGAACTTAATTGTGATTGTAATGAAAAAGCTTTTGTCTATCAAAACGGATTGATTGTAAACCACTTTAAAGGTCGAAAGATTAATAGTTTGCTTTCAATTGTGACCTTTTGTCTATAATTGGTTACCTTTTGTATTGACCATTTCCTAAGCTTGTTTGATTAGACAAAAGATTGTTTTTGTGTTTGAGGAACACCAACTCATGAACCTTGAATTGATCTTGAATTGATTGGTTAATCGTAATGCTTGTTTTTATAAACCAAAATCTTGACGAAGGTTTAATTTGTAGGAACAATAGATTAGTGTCAAAACTAATTATCACAACCAACATGTTTTCCAAAGTTATCACAATCATATTAGTCAATTGGAGTACACTAGTCTAAGCAAGTGTAGTTTTTAATCATTTGAATTTTCATTATATCATTACTGCTTATTTGAGATTGTTGCTTTTAACTTGCAATTCGATTCACTACACAAATCCCTGCGAACGATCCCGACTTACCATCAAAATCTTGCTACAACGGACGAGTATACTTGCTCGTATGTGTTGTTATTAGATTCGGTAATTCACCCTTTATAAATTTAAAACTTGCACCGAACCGGGCACATCAAGTTTTTGGCGCCGCTGCCGGGGATTTTGATCGTGTTTCTGTAAGTTTTAGTCCAATTCTCATATAGTTAGTTTTCTTAAAAAAAAAAAAAAAAGTTTTACCGAGCTGCCCATCCGATCGGTTATTCATCCATCCGATCGGTTTTCCAAAATTTTAATTTACCGAGAGAACCATCCGATCGGCGGACACTTCCATCCGATCGGATCCTTCAAATCCAATTTACCGAGAGATCTATCCGATCGGTAGATTGTTTTATCCGATCGGTTAGACGATTCTGAACTTTTCAAATTGTTTTCATTCTTTGCTCGTTTGTTTAGACATTGCCTCGATTCGTTGGGGAATTGTATGAACACTCGATCAACTGGAGTAGAACCAATTCCACCATTTTCAGATCCCGAACGTTTAGTCCGAAGACAAAGAAGAAGAAGAACACCCTTTGTTCCACTAGCCAATCGTGTACCAAGAGTACCAAACCCAACGTTTGATAACCTTTTTGAAGCCAAAGTCGTTTACAACCCATTCACTGACCAACCTTTTCCCATGGCTGACGATAGACCCATGTGGGAAGCAAACCGAGCCGTAGCACCAACTCCTGGAGCTGCTATTGTTGCTGTCAACTTAGGTGACAATTTCACCGTGAAAGGTCACCATCTTTCTATGATCAAAGACCGTCAATTCGATGGCCGTTCGAGGGCCGATCCTCACAAACACGTTGCCGAATTCATTGAAATTTATGGCATGTTCTGATATGGTGATACAAATGTAGACGCCATTAAACTCAAACTTTTTCCGTCATCACTTGCTGGAGATGCAAAAGTGTGGTATAACGAATTAACACCAGGAATCATCACTACTTGGGAGGAGATGAGGCAAGCTTTTGTAAGCCGATTCTTTCCACCTGCAATGTTTGATCGACTCATGGGAGAAATTCGTGCTTTCACACAAAATCCTAACGAATCACTCGTCGAAGCCTGGCTTCGTATGAAGGATTTACTTCGAAGTTGTCATGGACATGGTTTAGGACGGGGAACCATTATTCAAATCTTTTACCATGGACTTGATGAAACATCTCAAGGAATTCTTGATGCTGGAGGAATTTTTCTTTATAAGACTCCTAACCAGGCATATCAATTGCTTGAAGACCGAGTTCTTCTCAAACTCGACTGGTCAAAAGATGCCAAGACAAAACCCTTAAGAAAAACCGTTGCTTTCGCCGAAAGTTCTGATTCATCTAAACTCATGGAGAAAATGGAAACCTTGGTTTCCAAAATCGATTCGCAATACAAAGATCTTAGAGGAGAGATGAAAGAAATGCGAGATGGTTGTAACAACTGTGGAGGTAACCACCCATCATCAGAATGCGATGATCAACCTATGGATCAACCAAAAGAAGGAGAAGCTAATTATATCCAAGGAGGATACCGAGGAGGAGGATATCGAGGAAATTATTACGGAAGAAACTCTGCTAATTGGCAAGATCGCCGACAAAGGGATAACAACCATGAGTCCCAACCAAAAGTAGAGAACCAAACCTCACAAAGTTCCGACAAGAAACCTGAAGAAACAGATTTTGAAAAAATGATGAGAGAATTTGTCACTGCCCAAAAATCAACCAACGAGTTCGTCAAGAATCAATTTTTCAATCTCAAAACCAAAGTTGAGCAAGGTCAGAAAAATCATCAAGCATCTATCCAAGATCTTGAAAACAAATTTGGGAGACTCTCTGATCAAATTTCTTCACGACCATCAGGTTCGTTGCCTAGTAACACCCAAACCAACCCAAAACCATCATCATCATCGAATGATAAGACTTATCGTCCACCACAAACCAGAAATGAGCATATCAATGCTGTATTCACAAGAAGTGGCCTGTCTTATGATCCACCACCCAACCCAAACAACACCACAACTATCGATTTCGATAGTGAGGATGAAGATGAAGAATCCAAGAAGGAAAATACACCAAAAACATCACCCAAACCCAAACCCAAACCACCAGTTAAGGCTTACACTCCAAAAATTCCATATCCACAGAGCCTTAAGAAAGAAAGAATGGAGGAGCGTTATAAGAAGTTTGTTGAAATAATCAAAGAAGTTAGACTCAATGTACCTCTCATTGATGTTTTAGCTGGAATGCCCAATTACGGGAAATTTTTGAAAGAACTTCTTAACAACAAAAACAAGTTGGAGCAAATATCCGCTACCTTTCTCAATGAAGAATGTTCAGCTATTGTTCAAAACAAAATTCCACAAAAACTCGGAGATCCCGGAAGTTTTCTGATTCCATGCATATTAGGAAACAACATCACATGCGATGCTTTAGCCGACTCAGGTGCGAGTATCAATTTGATGCCTTATTCGCTGTATACGAAACTTTCAATCAATACCTTGAAACCCACAAGGATGAGTATCCGATTAGCTAATCATACTTACCAATATCCTGTTGGTATTGCTGAGAATATGCTTGTCCAAGTAGGTAAATTCATTTTTCCCGCGGATTTTGTAATTCTAGAAATGGAGGAAGATAGTAGAGTACCACTTATTTTAGGAAGACCTTTTCTAAACACCGCTGATGCGATCATCAAAGTAAAAGGAAGAGAACTCAATCTTGGAGTTGGAGAGGATAGAATCACGTTCTTAATCGATAAAGCAATGAAATATCCACATTCCAGTGATGACACTTGTTTTAACATTGATGTAATCGATGAAGTCACTGAAGAAGAATTGGATGCATTACTTGAAGATTCTGATCCATTCATGACTATTTCAGAGAAGATTAGTGAAACAACTTTTGATAAAGAATTCGCTGATTTTATGGAAGTTAAGATTGAAGAAGACGAAGAAGAAGAAGAAGAAGAAGGAGAGATAATAGAAGAAGATTTTGAGGAAATCAGTCTTAATGATCAGATGAGGATCAAAACATCACTTCAAGAACCACCGACTGATCTTGAGTTGAAACCACTGCCAGAAAATCTTGAGTATGCTTACTTGGAAGACAATTCGCTACTTCCAGTAGTCATATCTTCGTTGCTAAATGATTTTGAGAAAGAATGTCTGATTTCAGTTCTTAAGAAGCATAAAGAAGCTTTTGCGTGGAAAACTTCTGACATCCCAGGAATCAGTCCTGATTTTTGCAAACACAAAATCAATTTCGAAGAAGATGCCAAACCAGTTGTAGAAAGACAACGTCGACTCAACCCCAACATGAAAGAAGTTGTTAAAAAAGAAATCATCAAACTGCTTGATGCAGGTATCATTTACCCCATCGAGGATAGTCCTTGGGTGAGTCCTGTTCACTGTGTTCCGAAAAAAGGAGGAATGACTGTTGTGACCAACGAACGGAATGAACTAGTTCCTACTAGAACTGTCACCGGATGGCGAGTATGTATTGATTACAGAAAATTAAATAAAGCCACCAGAAAAGATCATTTTCCTTTGCCTTTCATGGATCAAATGCTTGAGAGATTAGCAGGAAACAAATACTTTTGTTTTCTTGATGGTTTTTCAGGATATTTCCAAATTCCTATTGATCCAGCTAATCAAGAAAAGACCACATTCACATGTCCCTTTGGAACTTACGCTTATCGGCGTATGCCTTTTGGATTATGTAATGCCCCCGCGACTTTTCAAAGATGTATGATTGCCATATTCCAAGATATGCTTGAAACGTCTATGGAAGTTTTCATGGATGACTTTTCAGTTTTCGGAAGCTCATTCGAAGCTTGCCTTTCTAACCTCGATAAAATGCTTGAAAGATGTAAAGCTGCACATCTTGTTCTCAATTGGGAGAAGTGTCATTTCATGGTAACTGAAGGAATTGTGTTAGGACACAAAATTTCTAGTGCAGGAATGGAGGTTGACAAAGCAAAGATCGATGTCATTACCAAATTGCCACCCCCAACTAACGTCAAAGCCGTTAGAAGTTTCCTAGGACATGCAGGATTTTACCGTCGTTTCATTAAGGATTTTTCCAAAACATCTCGTCCAATGACGAAACTTCTTGAAAAAGATGCTGTTTTCGATTTTAATGCAGATTGTATGAAAGCATTCGAAGCATTGAAAACACAACTGACTAGTGCACCCATTATGGTTTCACCTGATTGGTCACTACCATTCGAGCTTATGTGCGATGCAAGCGATTTTGCTGTTGGAGCCGTATTAGGACAGCGAGAAGAGAAACATTTTCGTCCTATATATTTTGCCAGCAAAACACTCAACAATGCTCAGCAGAATTACACAGTTACAGAGAAAGAATTGTTAGCCGTTGTTTTCGCTTTTGATAAATTCAGATCGTACCTTGTCCTTTCGAAAACAATCGTGTTCACCGATCATTCAGCGTTAAAATATCTGTTTAAGAAGCAAGATGCTAAACCGCGTCTCATCCGATGGATTTTACTACTCCAGGAATTCGATATCGAAATCAAAGATAAGAAAGGAGCAGAAAATCTAGCCGCTGATCATCTATCTCGTTTAGAAAATCCAAATCTGGAAGAATTAAAAGAATATGAGATTGACGATTATTTCCCAGATGAAACACTCATGACTGTTGATACAGATGATGAGAACGAAATTCCATGGTTTGCCAATTATGCAAATTATCTCGTTGGAGGAATTCTAAAGAAAGGATTAACTCATGCCCAACGAAGTAAATTCTTTTCGGATCTTAAACATTATTATTGGGGAGAGCCTTATCTTTTCAAAATGTGTCCCGATGGGATGATTAGAAGATGTGTTTATGGTTCTGAAACAAGAAGAATTCTCGATGAATGTCATCATGGCCCAACTGGGGGACATTATGGTCCTTCCACCACCGCTAAAAAAGTCTTTGATGCTGGATTCTATTGGCCGACTATTTTTAAAGAAGCCCATACTCTTGTTAAAAATTGTGATGCTTTCCAAAAATCCGGTAGTCTTTCTCGAAGAGATGAAATGCCTCAGAAGAGCATTCAGGTCTGCGAATTATTCGATATTTGGGGAATTGATTTCATGGGACCGTTTCCTAAATCACACAAATACGAATACATTCTCGTTGCTATTGATTACGTTTCCAAATGGGCTGAAGCAGAAGCTCTACCCACAAATGATGCACGAGTAGTTGTTAATTTTCTCAAAAAGCTTTTCGCTCGTTATGGAATTCCTAAAGCTTTGATAAGTGATCGTGGAACCCATTTCTGTAATAAACAAATGGAGAAAATTATGAAGCGATATGGAGTTCATCATCGTTTCGCTACAGCTTATCACCCACAGACAAGTGGTCAAGTCGAAAATACCAACAGAGCCTTAAAAAGGATACTTGAAAAAACGGTTAAAGACAATCCCGCCGTTTGGTCGAGAAAACTGGATGATGCTCTGTGGGCATTTCGCACGGCTTATAAAACACCAATTGGTACAACACCATACAGATTGTTGTATGGAAAAACTTGTCATTTGCCATTTGAAATCGAACACCGCGCTTACTGGGCATTGAGAAATTGTAACCCAGACCTCAAAGTAGCTGGAGAAAAGAGATTTTTGCAATTGCATGAACTCGATGAGCTTAGACTACAAGCTTATGAGAACTCCAAACTTTACAAAGCAAGAACAAAAGCTTATCATGACAGAAAGCTAAGAATCAGAAAAGAATTCAAAGCTGGAGACAAAGTTCTGCTTTTTAACATGAAGTATAAGTTCAAAGCTCCCAAGCTGAAACCGAAATGGTTCGGACCGTATACAGTGAAGCATGGATTTCCATCCGGATATGTTGAATTGCATGAAAAACATGGTGGAAGTTTCATTGTTAATGGGCACCGAATTAAGTTATACTATGACAAGGAGCAAATGAATGAAGTTTCTATTCAAGAGATTCCGCCTGAATCAGAATATGAAGCTATAACCTTTATGTCACCCTTTCCGGCCGATTTCAGGAAAAACACTCCGTGGGCCGAAGATTCTGGTTATATCTATGATGTTCTACCAAGACCGTGGGAGAAAGTTAAGTTGGAATACATAGATGAAACTGGAGAGGGAAGAGTGATTGGAAATGTGCTGCACGTTCCAAAATTTCTAATGAAGAAGTCAACACCAACATGAAGAAAGAGAAGTTCGAGTCCGGCTGATGACTCGTTAATAAAACAAGCGCTTCTCGGGAGGCAACCCGTGTGTTTGCTATGTTTATTTTTCATTTTTATTTTCTAGTGATTAAACCCCAAAGTTTTTTCTAAATTGCTTAGTTGAACTTAAGTGTGGGGGTGTATCACTACCTTTTGAATAAGCGAAGAAATATTTCGTATGTGTGTTTCTTTTGTTTTTAGATTACTGCAGATAATGATTTCGAAGCTTGGACGCTAGGATCAAGACTCCTCATGAGAAGAAAATACGGTTTATTCTCTTATTTCCCTATTTCATTCTTTGTCGTTTATCACATTGAGGACAATGCTTAACTTAAGTGTGGGGGGGTGAATAGGAAAATAAGGATAGATTGTAGTTTTGAGCTGAATTTTAAAATTTTGTTTGCCCTTGTAATCTAGTCTTTTGTCATTTTAAAGATCATATTCTAGAATAACTGGATTTATCCACTGGTGAAATCTGTAATTTTGAAAATTCGAGATGTGTCCCGATTAATATTGCAATCCATTCTGGGATCGATAACATTAGCTAGCACAGATTATAGCCCTTTCCACTAAAGTGTGAGAATTTGAGCCTGTTCTATATACAGCATACATCTTTTATGCTTAGATCTTTTGCTATGAGTGTGCCGGTGATTTTATTTATTCTAGAACTTGTGCTTGTAAATCATTACGAGACCGTTGTGAGATCACATTTCGTTTGTGATATAAGTGTATATGCGTGATAAGAGGCAATCTTAGGTTTTATCCCAAATGGCCTTCCATTTTCATATAATGCTATATTAGCTAGCTACATTGGCTAGTTAACCACTCATATGGACCCATTTGTTAGCATTTATCTTTAATGCTAGATACCCCTAGTTACACCCGCCGAGCCTATCTTTTC
Organism: Artemisia tridentata subsp. tridentata; assembly: GCA_021014915.2. Classification (NCBI taxonomy): domain Eukaryota; kingdom Viridiplantae; phylum Streptophyta; class Magnoliopsida; order Asterales; family Asteraceae; genus Artemisia; species Artemisia tridentata. The sequence goes on along the minus strand of CP139509.1, from coordinate 187,703,920 downwards.
TTTTGATACAATCCAGAAAAATTCAAAAAGATTTTACACCTTTTTAAGCCTAGCCTTATTTTTAGTCAAATCTTGGTTGGTTGCTAGCTATTTGGAAAGATGGATGTTATGTGGAAATCATGAAAGTTCTAAGGAAGCGTAAACTCCGAAGGTTGTTATACGAGAAAAGTCATTGCAACTATAAGATGACAAGTTAAAAAAAAAAAAAAAAAAAAAAAAAAAAAAAAAAAAAAAGGAAAAGAGAAAAAACGAGAAAAGTCATTGCAACTATAAGGTGACAAGAATAAGCCAATGGGCTAAGTGAATCAAGTATGAATAAAGGAAGTATGGAGTTTTTCACAAAATGGCATGATATTGGTTTGTAATAGCTAGTAACATTTGGTTCGTAGACTTTGACTATTCTATTTTTGTTTTTATTTTCAACCAATTTCATAAATATATCCCATGCCTTATCCTACCCTTTTTGACTTTGTGTAATTATTAAGTGTATGGACATGTAGTAACCATCCGATTTCTTGAGGAATTAACTAACGTTGTTAGCGATCTAGGGAGTATTTTGGCGACCATCCGTTATGCAAGTAACGTCGTTAGCGAACCAAGGTACAATCTAGTGACCATCCGTTATTTAGTGATGCAAGAATTCGTTGTTAGGAAGCTATTATGTTTTGCATGAGATAGTGGCGCATTAGTCTTTTATATCCCTTTAAGCCTTAAACCTGAATAAAAGCCCTCTTTGATATGTATACTTGGAGCTCACACCATTTCGGTGTAGTTTTGTGTTAGGAATATGAATATTCAGCAGAAGACTCGGTCACCCCGAGTACTTATTAGATAATCATAGCTCATAGGATTATTAGTAATATTAATATTAGTATTAGTCGTATCTATATTTGTGGAGTGGGTCGGGGCTTTCCCCTCTGTCAGCTCGCTCCACAGTCCACTAGGGACATAATATGTAGTAGTATATATACCCCTTCCCACACATGGGAAGGGTTGGACCTTTTCAATCTAATATTACACAAGTTTCTTTCTTTCACTAAAAGGCTCCCATTTCTCTCTCTAAAACCTCTTCCATTCGATCCATACAAGCCTCATACTAGTGATTCATGTATTGTGAATACCCTACAATTGGTATCAAGAGCCATGGTTAGGTCCATGAGAGTTGGTATTCACGAATTTGTGTAGTTTGTGAGGTGTTTATACTTGGGTCGATTTGTAGTTTTCAAATTTTCTTTGGTTCGGTTTGTTTAGTAGCTTAAATTTCACTTTGTACTTTGTTTAGTGATTAGAGGTTGTTTTATCTTGTATTTGTGTAGTTCTTTAGGCTTTTTCTTGGTTAGGTTTGTAGTTTGTTTAAGTTTTTCTTTCGGTTTGATTAAGTAGCATAGATTTCATCTTTGTACTTTGTTTAGTGATTAGAAGTTGGTTTTCTTTGTACTTTCTAGCTTAAGAATAGTATTAGAGTGGTATTTAGTGTTTGGATTCACAGATCTAAGAACGGTGTGGTGATTTTGGGATAATTCGTGGGTTGTAGGTGAGTTGTTCTTGGCAGCGGTTTGTCTATTTTGGACGATTATTGGACTCGGTTTGTGTCAATTCTTGGACACGGTTTGTCCTTTTACTCGTTTAGGCTAAAGGACAAAAGGCAGTGAAAGTGACGTGCCTGGGAGTTTGTGTCCACTCGGTTTGTCCCTGCTGCGCGTACTCGGTTTGTCCCTGCTGTGCATACTCGGTTTGTGTAGACTCGGTTTGTCTCCGAAGAATTTACTCGGTTTGTGTTAATTTACTCGGTTTGTGTGTCTACTCGGTTTGTCCCAGCTACGTAGACTCGGTTTGTCTCTAAGGATTTTACTCGGTTTGTACCTACTCGGTTTGTCCCAGCTTTGTGTAGACTCGGTTTGTATAGACTCGGTTTGTCTCTAAGAATTTACTCGGTTTGTGTAAATTTACTCGGTTTGTGTGTCTACTCGGTTTGTCCCAGCTACGTAGACTCGGTTTGTCTCTAAGGATTTTACTCGATTTGTACCTACTCGGTTTGTCCCAGCTGTGTACTCGGTTTGTGTAGACTCGGTTTGTATAGACTCGGGTTGTCTCTGTGGAATCTACTCGGTTTGTATCTACTCGGTTTGTCTCTCAGACTTGTATGCGGTTTGTGTCTTGGTGATTTTAGAAATTCCCGCGAAAGATTCGATTTCTCGGTTAAATCACAAGATCAGTAAAATCCCGTAGTTACTATGGCTACCACATCAAGTACATCATCAGATGATATTCAAGCAGCAGGATCTGACACTCGTCCACCTATGCTAGATAGGATGGATTATGAGTCTTGGGCACAACGAATTAGACTTTACTGCTTGGGCAAAGATAATGGTGTTAACATTCTTAAGTCAATTGACGAAGGACCTTATCAGATGGGTACCACCAGAGACGTGGTTACAACTGGTGAAGATGGAACAGTAACTTGGGGCATCGACAGACCTAGGAACTACAACGATCTTAATGAAGAAGAAAAGAAGAGGTATGATGCCGATATTAGAGCCTCCAACATAGTTATTCAAGGTCTTCCAAAGGATGTGTACAAGCTCATCAATTTCAACACTGAAGCCAAAGCTGTGTGGGACAACGTTAAGATGCTGCTAGCAGGGTCAGAACTCACAAAGGAAGATCGTGAGTCACAGCTGTATGATGAGTTCGAGCATTTCAAAATGAACCCAAGAGAAAATATCACAGATTACTATGTGAGATTTCATAAGTTGGTGAATGATATGAGGATGATCAGAATGACTATGCCCAATATCCAACTTAACTCAAAGTTTGTGAACAACATGACTCCGGAATGGGACAGATTTGTTACTGCCGTCAAACTCAACAAAGGTTTAAGGGAGACTAACTATGAACAGCTGTATGCTTACCTGCAACAACATGAGAAGCATGCTGCCTATGATAGGGTGCTGAGAGAAAAGTTGAATCCTTCAACTGCAAATGACCCACTGGCATTCATGACAAACATACAACCAACAAACCAATCATCATCCAATCCAAGCTATCACCAACTTCACTCACCAGTACCTGCTATGAGTTCACAACTTGACTCAGGCTACTCTCAGACCGACAAAATGATTGACAACCTCACCAATCAAGTATCTCTACTGGTTCAACAGTTTCAAGCATCACTCCCTCAGACCAACAATCAGTTAAGGAATTCTTCCAACCCACACAATCTAGCAATGGTGGAGGACGGGAAAATTGTGGTCCAGAATGTGCAAGGGAGAGCTGGTAGAAACATGGGTCGAGGTTATGTGCAGAACAGAGCAGGGAATGCCAATCAGGGGCAAGGGAAACAGATCAAGTGTTATAATTGTGGGGGGCTTGGACACATTGCTAGAAACTGCAATCAACCTAAACGTCCTCAGAACTCAGATTACTTCAAAGACAAGATGCTGTTAATGCAAGCTCAAGAAAATGGTGCTGTATTGGATGAGGAAGAGTTATTGTTCTTGGCAGGAGATGGAGGAAATACTTTTGATGAAGATGTGGATGAGAAACCTGTTCAGGATCTGGCACTTAATGATCCTAACATCTTCAAGGCAGATGACTGTGATGCATTTGACTCTGATGTGGATGATGAACCTACTGCTCAAACAATCTTCATGGCTAACTTGTCTTCCCTGGCCTCATCTCGTCAAGCTGGTTCTTCTAATGCATCCGTGATTTCTGAGGTACTAAAAATTTATGACACATATAATATTGTCGAGGGACATCAGATTCCCGAAGAAGTACATCAGGCAGTTGTTTCTGACTCAAGTGATGTTGATATGGAAAATAGCAATATTGTCTCATATGAACAGTATTTGAATAGCAACAACTCGCTTGATGTACCAAATGGTGAATCCTTTGTCAATAATGATGTGTGTGCTATGAGTAATGTATGTGCCTTAGATAATGCAAGTAATGTAGATAATGCATGTGTGTACCATGAGAACCAATTGCCTGTCCCTGATAATAACTTGATCACTAGACTTAACATCTATAAAGAACAAGTTGCTATGTATGAACAGCGTGCTAAGTTTGAGCTTAATGATCGTGAGCAGAAATTAGAAGGTCAAATGAGTACACTTATTAAAGAGTCTAGAGTGCGAGAAGAAACATTAAAATTAGAGTTAAGTTCTTTGAAAAGTCAGCTAGAACAGTCTGTCAAACAAAAACAGGACGCACAAAAGTGTGTAACAACACTTAAGCAAGAATTCAAACAAAAAGAAACAACTCTTTTAAATGATTTCTCTAAACTCAAGACGTTAAAAAATAAGCTTGAAGATAAGTTGTACACACAAAATCAAACCATACAAACTGCTCAAATGATTCATAAGCACAGAAAGTTGAGTGATAAGCATAGTAAAATCATGATAGGTGAACCAAAGTCAACCATCCTTAGGGGTATGCAAGTACTTCAACCAGCCCTATATGATGGTAATGTGATGATTAAGCCTATTCATGACCAACCTGAGCATATCTACACTGATGAAGAGGATGAGTTAAGTGAGAAAACAAAAGAAAAAATGAATGAGAAAATGAGGGATCCCGAGTGCATAGCCAGACGAATAATAATCAAACCCCATGATTATTATGAGGAAAATCGTTTGACTGTGTTTGCTCCTCAAAAGAAGTTAACACCTGAACAGATATTTTGGAAACAAGATAGTGAAAAACTTAAGGAAGATAAACTTAAGGCCAACACCCCCCTCATTCGAAAAGTTGCGTCCATAACGGTGTATCCTCCCAATACACCTAGGAATCTGGTGCCTTTGTCTCTTCCCACTGAATGCAAAACCTTTATTAGCTTATATGTGCTTTGGCAACTGTTTGCTGATTTTGATAAAACATGTAAGAAGAGAATCACACCAACCGGCATTACTGAGGGGGAAAGGTGTTTTGAACATGCAAAAAGGTGTTACTTAACTGAGGTCATGCCATTCTTTAAACTACTTAAAGAACATTTTGAAGGGTTGCAAACTGCCCTTAAAGCCGAAATAAAAGAAATGGAAGTAGTGTTTAAAGACATGGAAAATGAGGTGAATGAATATGCAATAGAACTTAAGAGTCGTGAGATTGAAAGAAAAAACATACTCATCACTAATGACAACTTGATTGCTAAATGTATTGCACAAGATGTATTTTACACTGTCACTGATTCTGCATTGTCTGCTTGTCAATTTAATGAGTATGCTATTGCGTTAAATGTCACCCAGAATCGTGTTGTTGAGCTTGAGGGGGAGAATTTGAAATTGCTTGAAAAAATTCAAAATGATGACCATGATAACATGGTTAAACGTTTTTCAAAACTAGAAGTTGATTATCTGAATTTGCAACTCAAACATCAACACTTAGAAGAAAAATGCAAAATATCAAATGTCAAGACATCCTCGGATGCTCCTGAGTTTGATACTTATTTTGAATTAAGCAAACGAGATGAGACAATTCAAGCTCACACGAACACGATTCGACTGCTGAGGGCCCAAATTGCCCAATTGAAATCCAACAAGTGTGAAGTATATGGCACCAATAAACCTTCGTCTTCAGATTCTCAGAATTTTCAATATCAAAACACCATAAATAAGTTACATTATGAAAATGAGTGTTATCGAGAAGAAAATTCAAAGGTTAAACAACATTTCAAAGAGTTATATGATTCTATTAAAGTTACAAGAAGCAATCATAATGATCAAATAACCTCTTTGACAAATGAAATTGAGAATCTTAAGGCTCGGGTGAAAGGTAAAATGCCATGCACCACTTGTAATTGTGATACACCAAAGGCTACTGATTGTAAAAAGTATGATGTTGATGTTGGGCGTATTCCGTTTAAGCTTAGAAATAACAGCCTTGCCCATCAAACATATCTAGATCATCTTAGAGAAGGTCTTGACACACTTCGTGAGGTAGTTGAAGAGGATAGGAATGATAAGCCACTTGATCAAGCAGTAGTCTATGCATGCAAACTCACGAAAAGGATTCAGGAAAACTTAGAATATGCCATAGGCTCAATTCCTAAGTTTAGAGGCCATAGAGATAGATTTGTTGCATCATCATCCAATGTTGTGAACAAGCATGTAGCCTTTGATCTACCACCCAAAACATCAAAACCCAACACATCATTATCAGGAAGGCATGCGACAGAAAAACAAACTAATGTTACCTTCAATGCTTCTACAGGAGTAAAAAGTGACACCCAAGCTAGCGGGTCAAGGTCTAGAGGAAATGAAAGAAAGGATATGACTGCGCCAGCTAAGAATGATCACTTGAAGAATGTAGAAGCCCAACCTAGGAATAATAAGTTTACAATGAGTAGGATGAATCGTGTTGATTCTAGTATCAAAAGTACTGTAATTAATTCGAATTCTAATGCTATCTGTAAAACTTGCGACAATTGCTTAATTTCTGCTAATCATGATGAATGTGTTGTGTCTTTCCTGAGGTCTTCTGCATCATCCCATGTTAAGAATGGTAGGATATCTGAAGCATGCAAAAAGGTTTGGAAAGCAACAGGAAAAACATTTGCTAGCATAGGCTATCAATGGAGACCCACTGGAAGGAAATTCAATTTAGGAAAACAGTGCACGTTACCTAAAATGAATAAGCATAAAATTGTTAAAGTTAAGGAATGGAGACCCACTGGAAGGAAATTCAATTTAGGAAAACAGAGACCATTACCTAAAATGAATATGCATAAAATTGTGAAGAATAAGGAATGGAGACCAACTGGTAGAATCTTGCCTTTAGAATCACAATGCCTTCTATCTAGGTCTTGTCCTGTCTCAAGTTCTGTCTCCACAGTAAAGATAGTAGCATCTGTGAAATCTGTGGTTCCTGAATATGTGTGTGCTGACCAAATGGACCCCAATTGCACTTGGGGATCCACATTTTTCAGTTATCCATTGTTGTCTGGTTTCAAATGCAGGTCGTACAAATCGTCCTGTGGTATTTGGACTCAGGCTGCTCAAAACATATGACTGGAGATTGCTCACGGCTCAAGAACTTCGTGAAAAAGTTTATCGGGACAGTTAGATTTGGGAACGACCACTTTGGTGCTATTATGGGTTATGGAGATTATGTGTTTGGTAATAGTGTAATCTCAAGGGTATATTATGTGGAAGGACTAGGACACAATCTGTTTTCTGTGGGTCAATTTTGTGATTCAGATCTGGAAGTGGCTTTCAGAAAGCATACATGTTTCGTCAGAGAATTGGATGGTTTAGATCTCCTCAAGGGCAGTCGGGGCACCAATCTATACACCATCTCAATTGAAGAAATGTTGAAGTCCTCTCCAATATGCTTGCTTTCTAAAGCCTCTAAAACAAAATCATGGCTGTGGCATCGTCGTTTGAACCACTTGAACTTCGGTACCATAAATAATCTTTCCCGTAAAGATCTTGTTAGAGGGATGCCCAGACTGAAATATGAGAAAGATCATCTCTGCTCTGCATGTCAACTGGGTAAAAGCAAGAAACAAACCCACAAGCCTAAAACCGTCAACACCAACTTGGAAGTTCTTCACACCCTCCACATGGACTTGTGCGGTCCAATGAGAATACAAACCATAAATGGAAAGAAGTATGTTCTGGTGATAGTAGATGATTATTCTCGGTTCACATGGGTAAAGTTTTTGAGAACCAAGGATGAAACTCCAGAGGTTATCATTAAACTGATAAAACAGCTGCAAGTAAGGCTAGATAAAACTGTCAGAATCATCCGCACAGATAATGGTACTGAGTTTGTTAACCAACAACTCCGTAATTTCTATGAAAATATTGGCATCACGCATCAGAAAAGTATCCCTCGCACGCCTCAACAGAACGGGGTGGTTGAACGAAGGAACCGTACTCTGGTGGAGGCTACAAGAACCATGCTTATATTTTCAAAGACACCGATGTTTCTCTGGGCAGAAGCTATTGCAACAGCATGTTACACTCAAAACCGATCCCTAATTCATCCGGTTCATGAGAAGACTCCCTTCGAGTTAATTCATAACAAGAAACCAGATCTTTCCTTTCTGCGTGTGTTTGGTGCTCTTTGCTATCCAACTAACGATAGTCAAGACCTGGGAAAATTAAGAGCTAAAGCAGATATAGGTATTTTCGTTGGATACGCACCAGACAGTAAAGGGTATCGAATCTACAATAAAAGGACCCGTAAAATCATGGAAACCATTCATGTTACGTTCGATGAGCTGAGTGAGCTACCTGTTTCAGGACAAATCAGTTCTGGACCCGATCTTCACCTTTTGTCTCCTGGACCCATTAGTTCAGGACTTGTACAGAATTCCACGCCTGCAGATTCTTATGTGCCACCTACATGTGAGGAGTTGAAGAAGTTATTCGATCCCATGTTTGATGAATACTTTGAGCCAACAAATGGAACCATCCCGAGTGAATCAGCTGTAATTCCTATGGATGAGGTTCAAGCCCCACAAGATTCAGAAGGACCTGCAGCTTCAGTATCAGTCAGTCACAATGCTCCTGCTGCCAGTCAATCGCCTTCGTCATCAAACACTCAAACTTCTCCAGTAATGCAAGAATCTTCAGATAATAACTCTTTGGAAGTTAATCCTTTTGCTCCTGTTGAAGAGGTTCCTTTTGAAAACATATTTGCTCCTGAACATCCATCAGACACATCCTTACCTGAGGAACACAGCACTGCTACTTCTGTTCATTACCATCAACCTCACGACCATCTCAGGAAATGGACCAGTAATCATCCAATCGACAACATCATAGGCAATCCCTCACGTCCAGTATCCACACGTAATCAACTAGCCACAGATGCACTATGGTGCTTCTTCAATTCCGTACTGTCTAAAGTCGAACCAAAAGATGCCAAAGAAGCAATGACTAAAGATTGCTGGTTCCAGGCTATGCAGGATGAAATCCATGAATTTGATCGACTTGAAGTATGGGAATTAGTGCCTCCTCCGGAGCGTGCAATGATCATTGCTTTAAAGTGGATCTTCAAAGTGAAGCTTGACGAGTATGGTGATGTCTTAAAGAACAAGGCACGGCTAGTTGCTAAAGGGTTTAGACAAGAAGAGGGCATTGATTTTGAAGAATCGTTTGCTCCGGTTGCTAGAATTGAAGCTATAAGAATCTTCCTAGCTAATGCGGCTAGTCGTAATATGATAGTCTACCAGATGGATGTCAAAACGGCATTCTTAAATGGTGACTTAAAGGAAGAAGTTTATGTGAGTCAACCTGAAGGATTCGTGGATGCTGAACACCCTACTCATGTTTACCGCTTGAAGAAGGCTCTTTATGGGCTAAAATAGGCGCCAAGGGCATGGTACGATACATTGTCCAAGTTCCTCCTAGCAAACAAATTCTCCAAGGGTGTTGTTGATCCTACACTATTCACCAGGAAATCAAGAAACCATCTACTGCTAGTTCAGATATACGTAGATGATATCATCTTTGCTTCAACAGATCCTGGTGAATGTGATAGTTTCTCAAAGGAGATGAATTCCAAATTCCAAATGTCCATGATGGGACAAATGTCATTCTTCTTAGGACTACAAGTTTCTCAAAGTCCCGGAGGCATATTCATCAATCAATCCAAATACGCCAACGAGATCCTGAAAAAGTTTGGATTCCATTCAAGTGAACCTGTTGACACTCCCATGGTTGATAGAACGAAGCTGGATGAAGATCCTTCAGGGATTCCAGTTGATATCACACAGTATCGAAGCATGATTGGATCTTTGATGTACATCACGGCTAGCAGACCAGATCTTCTGTTTGCTGTGTGTATGTGTGCTCGGTATCAATCCAGACCAACCAAGAAGCATGTTGAAGCAGTGAAAAGGATCTTCCGATATCTTCAAGGCACGGTTCATATGGGTCTCTGGTATCCTAAGGACACTGCAATGGAGTTAACGGCATATGCAGATGCTGATCATGCGGGATGTCAAGACACTCGTCGAAGTACTTCAGGAGGAGCTCAATTTTTAGGGGAAAAGTTGGTTAGTTGGTCTTCTAAGAAGCAGATGAGTACTTCCATATCCTCTACTGAAGCTGAGTACATTGCTATGTCTGCTTGCTGTGCACAAATCCTTTGGATGCGATCACAGCTTTCGGACTATGGATTCTCATACAACAAAATTCCCCTATATTGTGACAACAAAAGCGCCATTGCTCTTTGTTGTAACAATGTTCAGCACTCTAGGTCAAAACACATCGACATCAGGCATCACTTCATCAGGGAACAGGTGGAAAAAGGAATTGTGGAGCTATACTTCGTGAGGACAGAGTTTCAGTTAGCTGACATCTTCACCAAGGCCCTCCCAAGAGAAAGGTTTCAGTTTATTCTCCCACGCCTTGGCATGAAAAGCATGACTCCTGAAACCCTCAAGTGTCTTCAGGAAGAAAAGGAGGAGTAAAGGATTGTCTTCTTATATCCTTGTACATAGTTGTATATATCTTAAATCAAAAAGAAAAATACAAAAATATAAAACCTATAAAAACCATAAAAATCGAAAAAATCAGAAAATACCAAAAATAGTTCTACCTAGGCATGTCTTCTGTTTATCGATAACATTTACGTATCTAGAAATGTCATTCAACAATGGCACGGATTCTTAAATGAAGCTCGAGCAGAAGTTATACTAATCAGTTAAAACATGTCTTATTGGCTTGCAGTTACTTCATACTGCAACCCGCACTATACACTGGGGAAAGCATATCGCCAAAAAGATAGCTGTTCCTCCAACCGGGTGATGTTCACCTGGGCATGGATTACTTTATATCCATGTTCTCCCGTTTTGATGTACGTTTCAGTGCGTCATTTCGTGTATAAGAAGAGAAGTCTTCTTTACATCAGACTCTTTATATTGTTTGATTCTTCAAGAGAGTCTTGATGTTACACAAGGTGGTTGATTGATTTAAATTTTTCAAATGTCCGACACCTTGCCAGATTTATGCAACATCAGCAGTGACACTCTCTTGGTGTTTCAAGGGAAGCATAGTATGCTTCAAAATCAGAATACATTTTAACCTGACCACATTTTCTCCCAAGTTTTTCTAAATGTATTTAAATCAATTGGGATCACAAATCTCAAATGGTTTGAAATTTTTGATCGGGGGAGAGAATGTGATTTAAATAGGAAATTCTGATAAAATGTGATGATTTGGAAATTAATGTAAGCTCTCCCATATGTGCTAAACTCTTCTGTATACCAAGGCACATATTGAGGGGGAGCAAAATGTTTTGGTCATAAAAGCAAGCTCTTCCATATGTGCTAAAATCTTTCATATATCGATGCACATAGTGAGGGGGAGCAAATGGTTTTTACAAAACAAAGGATTTTGGCATCTCACGTGTGCAAGGCTCAGACTTCACCAAAGAATTGACGAAACTTGAATTGTCATCAATCGAAAGGATACGTCTTGGCCGGGTAATAATTTCAAGCTGGTCTAACCAGTGATGTAAGCGTGTCTCGAAAAAGATGTATCTGAGTAGAGTGTACCATTTCGAGAAACCTTCTATGGACTTGACCAGGACGGGTAATAATTTCAAGCTGGTCTAACCAGTGATGTAAGCGTGTCTCGAATCGGTCATGTTCACTGAAAGTTGATCAATTCAAAAAGTGCGAGCTCTACCTAACATGTGCAAATTTATAAAACAATCAACCGAGCACATGTTGAGGGGGAGCATTTGAAAAATATAAAACTCTCAAGTGTTTGCAAAAATGTGTTTCAGAATCATGAACACTTTGAGAGATTTTTCAAAGATTTGGTTTATGGCAATCGTGGAAGTACACCAAAGACCGACCATTTTAATTAATGCATGGAGTTATAAGGATGGTTAGGTTAGGCTCAAGTTCCCACGATCCCGCCAGAGCCGGAGGGATCTACCCAGGGACAATCCACTAGTTAGTGTAGAAGTCCTTAGGTATGATTAAAAAGGAGAAAAGTGTGATTAAGGGAAGAGTGCCGACTGAGATGGAGCTAACACTGGAACAAACCCAACAAGGTGTTAGTTATGAAGTCTTGGTATGCACTGAAGGGGTTGAAGAATGAAAAAGAATTGTAAAGATAAAGGGTGAAAAGAAATAGCCCTCCTTACAACTTAGGCAGAAACCGGGTCAATACATATGCTGTCAGAATCACTTAGTTGATTGCTGGCATTGAAGACAAAGTATCATGGACCCAGTGATACGCTGCACAACCCTCCCTAGCCACTCAAGGTCCCTCAAAGGATTCTTGTTTCAATTTTCACGGAGTTCAATACATTCCTATCGTCTCTCTCACTCCGAGTTAGATGATATTGAAAAGGTGGCAGTCCTCTCCAGCCTCCGATCACCAAATCAAAACGCACAATAGAGTCTAGAGCCACGAGATGCATAATAAGATCTCATAGGGACACAAATTATTTCTACACTGGGTGTTCAACATTAAGGACACCAGTTGTAATCTTAAGAGTCCTACGCAGATCTTAGCAATTTGCCAGAACATTTATGAGAGAATTTACTTATGTAATTCTCAATGATTGAATGGAAATTCCTGCCAGGGTCAACATCAAGCAGCCCTGAAAGCAGGTCACTTCGGTAATTCCTCGTGGATTACGCTTAGTGGTCGCGGCGGTTTCAACCGGTCTACAGTCGTGGAGTGATCTCCAGCGACTCACCTAATCGTTGATTTACTACGGTAAAATCTTAAAAAACCCTCTGTGGGTTTTCGATTAGGAACGGTCTTGGTAAGGATTAGAGAGAGTTTTCACAATATGCTGTTGACTGTCTCGAAGTCCAAACTTGTAAGTACCGGTCGAATTATTGCTAACTGTCGTATGCAGGAACTTCTGGCAATTGTAGCTGTGGAAAGCTGTAGCTGGTTGCTGTTGTAGCTGGTTGCAGAAAAGATGCCAATCCATCACCACATGTTCACACCACATCATCATAAAAGAAGTCATGATCACCCTAAAAGACCTTAAACACAGCTTCTGCTTACTCTGATGCTGAAGATCATGACCCCATATCGTGTGAGCATGTCGGCTCTAAGTATATTTCATCACATGGAGTATTACTACAGAAAGATGACTTGGAGACTCAAGTGGGATGATACGTTCAGAGATTATTCAAAGTTCATCCAAGACAAAAGAGAAGTCATCTTCAGATCACTGATGTTTGCACAGCAATCTATGACATTGAAGATTCAATGAGTACGAGCTATGATGTCAAGATCCAAGGAAGAAGTGCTGAATTTCAGAACATTACTTCTGGGGTGACCTCCCTTAGGGGGAGATTGTTAGGAATATGAATATTCAGCAGAAGACTCGGTCACCCGAGTACTTATTAGATAATCATAGCTCATAGGATTATTAGTAATATTAATATTAGTATTAGTCGTATCTATATTTGTGGAGTGGGTCGGGGCTTTCCCCTCTGTCAGCTCGCTCCACAGTCCACTAGGGACATAATATGTAGTAGTATATATACCCCTTCCCACACATGGGAAGGGTTGGACCTTTTCAATCTAATATTACACAAGTTTCTTTCTCTCACTAAAAGGCTCCCATTTCTCTCTCTAAAACCTCTTCCATTCGATCCATACAAGCCTCATACTAGTGATTCATGTATTGTGAATACCCTACATTTTGTTTCTTGTACAAGCTTATGGTAATATTTAGATCATGACTGAGCAAATGAGTGTCATTCCGCTTATATACTCTACCAATCATACAAATGAGTGTTTGAGTGAATTATATTTCATTTCCCTTTCGTGAGGTGTTTAGTAATGTGTATCATGCAAGAAAATCATATGGGTATTGTCAAACATCTCGATGATTCAACCATAAAAGCTTAAAATGATGAATCTAGCTTGTACTAGTGCTTGATAGATTTGCATCACATTTTCCTAATCATTGGTGCATACCATGTGGATAATTGTTTTTAATTCTAGATTTGCTTGAGGGCAAGCAAAGTTCAAGTGTGGGGGATTTCATAACGCCTAAATCTAACATGTTTTTGATAGCGTTATTGGTAGTTTTATATATGTTTTGTGGTTATATTTATATGCTTTTGTTACTAAATCGTACCGAAGTATGTTTGCAAAGCATTTGTAGCCAAAGACAGGAAAATGGATGGAAAAGATGCAAAAATGAAGAAAAAGGAAGTATTTGAGATTTCATGTGAATCTTGTGTCAAGTTCCGCTTCGTAAGGTACTTCAAGGAGTTAAAGTTCAAGTAGTCAAGTTCATAAGCTTTAGGATAAAGAGAAAGACCGAAGAATCAAGAGCTACGTCCGAGAAACAAGTCATACGCAAAAGACCAAGAAATAGGTTCAGCAGCCATCACCATCCGATCGGTCACCGCCCGCAACCGATTCGGATGGAGTGAAAGTGGATTTACCGAGAAGACCAACCGATCGGTAGACCATTCCATCCGATCGGTTGGAAGTCGCTGTTTTACCCAAGACTTCTTTATTAAGGATTGTGACTTTATAACTCCGGTTCTAGGCCCTTCTTGTCATTATTCTAACCATTCAATACTACTTGGAGAGCAAGAGAAGCATTTATGCACTTAGACCCTTGGTTGGAGCAATTTATGGAACCATTAGTTGAGTATTTATATACCAATCAATCTAGAGAGATACATACATGCTAAACAAGTGCTAGGAGAGAACCATTCACAGAAGAAACTTAAGAAATTCGTCCATAAGTCCAGGAGAAGGGAGAAAGTCGAATTTAACATTTTCATTGCTTGTGGAATCATTGTCTTTCACTTGTAATCTTATTTCCAAATCATTGTAAGACTTTCAATCATGGTTTCTAATGTTCAAATTATTGAGTTTACATTTATGTTTGCTATGAGTGGCTAGTGCCTTTGTGCACTTGCTTAGATGATGTGTATTATTCATTGATTTGCATATGATTGTGATAACATGTTTTAATTCAATTTCAAGTCAATTCTAAGAACTAATTGTGATAAAGTTTCATAGTGACATTTGGGAAATCAAGTTTAACTAGTGCTAGTAATCTTAAGGGTTGAAAGAACTATTGTTATTCCACTAGTTATAATCATTTGTCTATGAATGATTGTTGTCTACCACTATTCTTGATTAACCAAAGGAACTTAATTGTGATTGTAATGAAAAAGCTTTTGTCTATCAAAACGGATTGATTGTAAACCACTTTAAAGGTCGAAAGATTAATAGTTTGCTTTCAATTGTGACCTTTTGTCTATAATTGGTTACCTTTTGTATTGACCATTTCCTAAGCTTGTTTGATTAGACAAAAGATTGTTTTTGTGTTTGAGGAACACCAACTCATGAACCTTGAATTGATCTTGAATTGATTGGTTAATCGTAATGCTTGTTTTTATAAACCAAAATCTTGACGAAGGTTTAATTTGTAGGAACAATAGATTAGTGTCAAAACTAATTATCACAACCAACATGTTTTCCAAAGTTATCACAATCATATTAGTCAATTGGAGTACACTAGTCTAAGCAAGTGTAGTTTTTAATCATTTGAATTTTCATTATATCATTACTGCTTATTTGAGATTGTTGCTTTTAACTTGCAATTCGATTCACTACACAAATCCCTGCGAACGATCCCGACTTACCATCAAAATCTTGCTACAACGGACGAGTATACTTGCTCGTATGTGTTGTTATTAGATTCGGTAATTCACCCTTTATAAATTTAAAACTTGCACCGAACCGGGCACATCACTGGTATACAAGATACTACTGCTAGTACACAGTTAATGCTGCTTCTATATAAGCATAATAATAGAATTAGCAGTCAAACTTACAAGTTGATCTCCCTTTGATTTAATATCATCATTTGGGTATTCGCCGTCTTTATTTACCCTTCCTTTCACCCACATTACATCACGCGGGGGTTCTTCATCCGCTTCAATCTCTTTATTTTGGATCTAATAAACATCAAATGCATACACATGTAAAGTTAAACCAAGATAAACAAAAATATGAGGGTATTAATGCAAATGTGCAAATTGGGCAATGTAAATAGATTCATTTTTCATACTGATCGTCTCTCAATTTGTAAAAAAAACATTATCTAATCTTACCATTTTCTCTTTGACATAAACATATCCACCTTGTCCCATTTTATGCTGATAAATATTTTGGGAATGCGCCATTTTAGCTTTCTCAGATTTCTCCTAAAAACAAAAAATCATAAGGCGTTTAGATGCGGTAATGCTGCAAACTGAAAACTATAAAATGACATATACACTTAAATAAATATGACTAATTAAAACCTTGTATGCTTCGGTGGTCATGTATTTAACATACTCGACCCAGTCTTCTGATTTCATTATTGTACTATACAAGTCCGGGACTTCAAGTTGATGCAAATAATGTTCTAAAAACGTTATTTATATCTTTCAATTACTTCACGTTTTGAGTATGACAAAATGTGACATCACGTTACGTTAAAATTAACGTAAACAAGTTTTTAATCGGAAGATCCCGTTTCTACGCAAATCACTCTAGAACAAATTTACAACTTGACAAATGATCAAAGAAGTGAATTTGTGTTTTGAGACTTCACATTTTAATGGGACAAAACATTCTTTTTCAAAAATACACATGACAAATTATTTTTGAATTATTAAGAAATGTTTTAATGGAAAAATAAGTTTGAAAATCACAACAGCTATTTTCCCCCCAAAATCAGCTCCAACCTTCCCCAAATAAGTTTTCACCAGAAAAGACAAAATTTGGAGCTACCTAGTCTAGGACGGCTCCACGGTTCCACTTTTAGTGGAGCCGTGGCATGTTTAGTAGAGCCGTCCGTACAAAACTTTCTGTAACGTTCAGATTTTTCTTGCCTATAAAAAACAAACCCCATTCACAGTTTTTAGGCACCCTTTCACACAGAAAAACTTCTGAGTTTAAACCTCTCACACCTTTCTCTTCTTTAGATCATTTAGATTAGTTTTCTTTTGTTTTAAGAGTGATCCAATCATCCACCAAGAGATCCTCTTCATTCCTCTTCATTAGCAAGAGAAGAACACAAGTATCCAAGTTGATACAAGGTGTTATCATTCCTCTTCATTAGCAAGAGAAGAACACAAGTATCCAAGTTGATACCAGGTATTATCATTCCTCTTCATTAGCAAGAGAAGAACTCAAAGTATTCAAGAAGATACAAGAGTTATAGTTGTTAGGTTTTTGTAACACTTGTTACAACCTTGTTGTATCATAGCATACATCAAGTTTATTTATCTTTTATGAGTGAGAGTGAAGATCAAGTGTGATCTTATAGAGATAGTGGATATCTCTTAAAGCCATTGGGATTGTGTGATTGATCAAGAAGATCAAGGGTCGATAGATTAGTGTTAGTTGAGAGAGTGTTGATCATTGTGATCGTGTTGAGATCTTGTTGATCTCTTGTAGCCATTGGGCTTGTGTGATTGGTCACGTGGACCTTGGTAGATTGGTGCTAGCTAAGATTAGCACTCGAAATCTAGCTTAGTATCGGTAATAGGATAAGCGATGTGTACGGTTTTCTCCGCCTGAAGGGAGGTTGTTGATATAGTGTTTGAAACTCTCGAGTGTGGTACTCGGGGAGTGGAGTAGGGCGAAGAAGAGCTTCGTAGCCGAACCACTATAAATCCTTTGTCTCGGTTTGATCTTTCCAACTCTACTCTTTACTTTTATTATTTACCATTTGTTAGCTTAGTGTGTAGTTCATATTAGTCTTGATTGATTACACATAGAGTTCGAATCAAAGTTTCCAATATCAAACTTTTAAAACAAGATTTTTTAAAAAGAACTATAAAACCGGTAAACTATTCAACCCCCCTTCTAGTTTCCCACAATTGGTATCAAAAGCCACGTAAGTCAAGATTTTAAAGTATATTGTATTTTAAAACTTGAATCGATCAATGGATTCCGACAAATATCTAGAAGGGCAATCTATGCAAAGACCACCACTTTTCGAAACCGATTGTTTTATATATTGGAAAACAAGATTCGAAACATATGTAAAATCAAAAGACATTGATCTTTGGCATGTTATTACCAAGGGTGACTTTCAACCTATTCAAATGAATCCGGAAACTAAAAAGGATGAAATAGTTTCTTATGATAAACAAAGTGATGAACTTAAAAGGAAATTAGCCAAAAATAATGAGGCTAAAATGATGATTTATAATGCTTTGCCTAAAAAGGAATTTGAAAGAATTTTCATGTGTAATACGGCAAAAGATATTTGGAAAACGTTGTTAGTCACTCACCAAGGTAATAACCAAGTCCAAGAGAACAAGATAGATCTTCTTGTTCAACAATATGAACAATTTTCCTTTACGGAAGATGAGTCAATAGATAATGCTTTTGCTAGATTTAATACTATTATTACTAGTCTTAAAGCTCTTGATGAAGGTTACTCTAGCAAGAATTATGTTAGGAAGTTCCTTAGAGCTCTACATCCTAAATGGAGAGCAAAGGTCACCGCCATAGAAGAGTCAAAGGACTTGGCGATGTTGTCACTCGATGAACTGATAGGAAACTTGAAAGTTCATGAGATGATAATCAAGAAGGACTCCGACATAGTCAAAGGCAAAAGCGAAAGAGTTAGATCTCTAGCATTGAAAGCCAAGAAGGAGACTAGTGATGAGGAATGTTCGAATTCCGATAGTGAAGATGAAGAATATGCACTAGCCGTTAGAAACTTTAGAAAGTTCTTTAGGAGGAAAGGTAGATTTCCTAGACAACCTCGTGATGAAAGGAGGTCATCTCAAAAGAATCGTGATGAAAGGAAAGGGACAAGTGATAGGAAATGCTATAGATGCAGAGATCCTAATCACCTCATAGGAGAATTTCCTAAACCACCGAACTCCAACAACCAAAGAGCTTTTGTAGGAGGCTCTTGGAGTGATAGCGGTGAAGAAGAAGAGAAGAAGCTTAATGATGAGACATGTCTAATGGCTCAAGCTTCTAACGAGGTACATTCCGACTCTTCTTATTATAGTGATAATAATTCGTCAATAGATGATAGTGAATTGCATGACAAATACAACAAACTATGTGTAGTTAGTACTAAGATCTTAGGTAGAAACACAAAGCTAAAATTAAAACTAAAAGAACTAGAACTACAAGTTTTAGAATTAAAAGATCATGTCAAGAGACTTGAGAAAAACAAAGAAGTAGACTTAGGATGTGGGTCATGCATAAGTCTTCAAGTAGAAAATGAAAAGCTTAAAGAAAATGCTTTAAGAATCATTAAGTTTGATGAAGGAACTAAAAAGCTTAATGATATACTTGAAATATTAGATATAGTGAACATGACCGTTCGGGTTTAGGATTTGACCCAAATCAGGCTTCTACAAGTGGTACTAGACAAGTAAAATTTGTAATGCCTGAAATGTCCAAGTCTGAAGGTGACGGCACCACTAATGATACCGACGGCACCACTAAATTTAGTGGTACCGTGGTACCGTCTGGTTCTGAGGACAAAACTGGGTCAATTCTGAAAAAGAACTTGAGTCCTAAACCGAGTCACGTAGTTGTAGATAGTACTAGAGTGTCTACACCAAGTAAAGAGAAAGCAAAGGCTTTTACAAACCATTGTCATCTCCCGAACATGGATTTGTAAATCGTGGCACTAGGTCTATTACTCCTCCACCTAGAAGAATTAAATCTCCCAAACCTCGGTCTAGAACTCCTTTACCGAGAGGTAACTTTAGAAGACAAAATCATCCAAGTAACTTTCCCGTAACTTGGAATGATCGTCCATCAAAAAGTTACTTACCATGGGAAATGTGTCCTCCATTCTCACATCCTAAACTAACGCAACAAATGCGTAGGATGTTTGACTCTAACAACTTTGGACCCATGAGATATTGGGGACCAGATGTTTGAACTTTTGTTTTGCTAGGAAAACATGAGTGTAAATAAATTTCGGAGTCTAACAAAAGGAGTATGATGTGTTATCAAACAAGTCTGGTGACGCAAAAGTCAAGTCGTGTCTTATATGCTCAACATTCAACAAAGGTAGTCTAATCCTCTAGTTTTAAGAGCAACACCTCAGGCACAGGTACGCTTTCTTAAAACACCCTTTGTTAGTAGAAATGTTTGGCATGAAATAGTGTAGTTAGAATCTAACATGGTAGGCACTATAACACAGAAACTTTATTCACATCTCATCATGTCAAACTCAACTTGTCCAGAAATGTTCAATGATCGCTTGAAGATCATGCGTGACAAGTTTGAATTAAGCATTGATGAGTGAATCAAGTTTCCTTCCTTGCACATAAGTAATCTTGCCTAAATTAAGTATCCCTGTAAACTTATGTATAGTATATGTATAAGATACATAGTTTAAGTAATAGTCTTAATTGACACCGACGCCCATATCCGCAAAAACGAATCTCACAAGAGACGAAGAAGGTGAGTGCGCGAATATAACTAGGTTAGGGGCATAATAGGTAAAGTAGTTTACCTAACGGCAAGTAGGTCCATTATCATGAATAAGTGTTTGGCTTTGTGCCCACTTGTAAGAAGTGCCCTAAGACTTCTTACATCAAAGTGTTTGATATATCATCCGATACATCAAAGGTACTACACACTTGAGATTACTACATCTCAAGGAGATTGATATAGAAATTGTTTCTATATCAACTCTGATAATGCGAGAGTTAATGTGGATTGAAACATAAAGAGTAATGTTTATACCTTCATAGGTTTGTTAACAAACATCTTGGTTCCCCAAGAAAAAAACTACTCTTATTGTTTCCACGACCGAAGCCAAGTACGTAAGCGCCGGAAAGGCATGACAACAAACACTATAGATGAGACAACCCCCTATGATGAGTAGCAGTCAAGATGCCATTAGACTTGACCGGGAACCCTATAGTTTGCTCATGAACGAAGCTCATCGAAGTACGTCATCCTCTCCGTCACGATAAGGTCAAAAGAGAAATCTTTTCTTTGAAAAGTCTCTCTTGAAGACAACATCATCAATACTCCAACCAATACGTTCTCGTCACCCCACTCATGACTATTTAGATAATTCTTCCGAATTATTAAAGTCATCGTCCACTTCTCTCCTCATGACCTCTTAATAATTCACTTGAAATATTAACGTCACTTCTCATGTCTTGTTCTATGACTCATTTGTCATTTCCCTCACATCGCGTCATGACTCTTAAGTCATTCCTCTCATCCCGCTTATGACTATTTCAATATTTTAATGGAAATATTAAAGTCATCCCTTGCGTCATATCTTATAAACGTTTTATCCCTTCTATGACTTCTCAAATGTTTCACGGGAAATATTGAAGTCATCCTCTACAAATCACCCATGACTTCTTAAGTCATCTATCTAACTCGTCTCATGACTTTTAGAAATTCCTCTAGAAGTTCTAAGTCATTCCCTCACAACTCGTCACATGAATTTTTGAATATTTCACGGGAAATATTAGAAGTCAATCCTCATCCAATGACAACTTAGCCAAACACTAAGGTCATTCCTTGTCATCCCACCTAATCGTTTTCGTTAAAGAGTTTATTAGGTATAAACTTTTTCCTCGTGTCAAAAAGTCTTACTAAATAAGTAAGATTAATCAGCCAAAAGTCAAAACAGAAGAAAAGTGGCACAATCAGACACACGGCTCCACTAATGTTTAGTGGAACCGTGGTGCCGTGCATCTGAAAAACGCGCCCATTCTTTCTTTTCTTCTGCACATCCTTTCAATCAAACCCAAAACCACCTCCTCTTGCTGTCAAAACCGAACCCAAACACTAAAATTCAATTAAGCTATTGCAAATCAAGATTGAGGCATTGGAATCAACAAATCCTAATCACAACAACACTAATTGTAAGTAAATCATGCTCAATTTCTTTCAATTTGAGTCTAGGGTTTGTTCTTGAGTTCAAAATTGAATTGGGGATTTTCGAATTTTGTTAATCCTTTGTGAAATTAAGACTAGGATTAGACAATGTAGCATTCACATGATTCCCTAAACCTAGGATTTTCATAAACCCACTTATGTTGCAAAACCTAGTCCGAATTTAATAACTAAAATCGGATTATGATTGATTGTTTGTAGTAGAATCATGTTTAGGATTATTAAAATAGGATTAGGAACGTTTTTCATTAAAGCTTTTCAAACTTAAAGCTTGTTGGCGCCATGTTGAGGCATTTGCCAAACACCCCAATTCGATCACTTTTCAAAAAACTTCACAAGTCTAGGATCATGAAACCTTTTCGTGCATTATTGATGCAAATTAAAAACGTTTTTGCATGCATACATGAACTCTCAAATATGGATCGAATTACATAAGTAATGTGTAATGTTCGACATACTTTGATTGAGCAAAAGTGAAGATAGGAGTGTTTGGGTAATCTCATTAGGATAGTTTTAGAGTCGAGATTACCGCACCTCCATATTGTTTGCATTCAGGCACACACACTAGAAGTGTAATTATTAAAATGAAACGAATTAACATATACAAAAATAATTTTTTGTAGGTAACAATGCCTCGTAATGATTACCAAGAGACCCATCACTACATCCCTCGTCTTATTGACGACCCAAATATTCCCATTGAACAAAAAGCTTATCTAGCCAAAGTTCAAGATCGATACATACACGAAGGGCGTGTAGTCGATGCACTTTATATCATGACAGACAACATCCATGTCTGTTTCCCTTCTATCGAGTTCGATTGTTTATACAAAATAAACGATCAAGTCTGTCCTCGTTTTATTCTCGAGTTTTATAGTCGTGTCCGTACCTACACTGATCTTGACGGAAACGTCTTTCTTGATTTTTGGATTCGACACCAAAATATCATCTTGTCTGTCACTGAGATTGGTCAGATTCTCGGTGTTCCCTCATATGGTCAGTGTGCATTCACTAAAGACCATTCTCTAGAGTCTCTTTACTACAATCTTGAGAACGAAGGTGCTTATCGTACCGAAATTCCCGACATTGAAGTAATTAAACAAGTAATCCAAATTCCTCGAGTCGCCAACACGTATCAAAAACGTGATGGTTCTATTGTCTACCTCGATCCAAACAAAATCTACCTAAAAGAACTTCGTCCCGATATTAGAAATTGGGAACTTCTTCTATGTGAAAACGTGTTAAGCCTTGCAGGCAACCGTGATCATGTTTCGGCAAGTCTTGCCCATATGCTCTACTGTCTTAGTATCGAGGAACCATACAACCTCGCATACTACATGGTCAAACGGATGGCCAATATTCATCGTCGCTCCGATGAGCTCATGCCATATGGCATGTTGCTTACTCGTTTATTCAGGTGGGTTATGCAAACCTACCCATCTCTCAATGATATCGACTATGTCCTAGTCAATCCGGTTATGAAACCACTTGGTGGACCACAACGTCGCACAAAGCAACGTAAGGACAAAGGGTCCAAACGTGGTCGTAAATCCAATTCCGACATTCCCCTTTCTTCTTCCTCCTTCGGTCATGGTTCGTCATCTCAACCAATGGATGAGGACGATGATGAGGTGAACGAAGAAGGAACGTCAATGTCTCGTCCTAATACTCCCTCTCCCGACACCTTCTTTCGTAACCTTGACACCTCATCATTCACACAAACCTCCGATGTTGAATTCGGACAAACCAACTTATCCACGATGATGAGAAGGCGAACAACCATGTACAATCGAAAAGTCTCGATGCATGAGCAAACTATCGGGGGATTCAAGTCCATCGGCAAGGCGATCAAAGGGCTCGGGAACAAGATTAAAAAGTTGGGGAAGAAAAGAGACTAGTTAGGATTAGCTTAAGTAGTATTATTAACTTAAGTATTATTAAGCTATTATAAATAAAGTCATGGCAATGTCCATCATACATTAACTAGCTTGAAGTGTTCTCTTTTAACATTTCACACTTAAACATGGTTAATTTGCTTAGTTAATTAACCTCTATGTTAATCAATCTTGCCTAGTTCATGCATGTTATCTTATTTTATTACATGCACTAGATGTTAAATTTGCTTGAACTCATGCATGCTTAATAGTTGCCTAAATACATAGATGATCACATGATCATGTTAGTTGCTAGTTGAAACTAGCTTTAGGAATTCTATGTGTTTAGTGGTTTGAGGCTTTGAGATTTGCAGCCAATGGATTCCCCAGAAATTTCCCCATTTAGGCTGCCTAAAACCAGCAGACCTAGAAAGAAGGTCAAATGGAGGCCATGGCTCCACTAAATAGGCGACGGCTCCACTAAATTTAGTGGTGCCGTGGTACCTTTAGTGGTACCGTGCCTCTGGAAGACGAAAAATACAATTCTCTTCCACTTTTTGACTCTCTTTCCCTGAAAATCTGCAAACATAATCTGATTCCCATGCACCCAAATCCCCAAATCCAACATCCTTTTCAACCTTGCATGTCTTTGATTTGGCTATTTAAGCTAACATCATGCATTGCCCTCCTTACACCTTCACACTCACCATACAACCACCATGTCTTCCACCATTGCTTCAACCTCACACAAAAACAAGAAACCAAGATTCAACATCAAACCAACCAATCAAACCACTCTTGTTGATCAATGGATCAAAAGTGTTCACACACCACAAACCTCAACCAAACCTTCCAATGAGATGATTCTCATTGATCTCACCTTGGATGATGAAGATGATATACACACACCCATAACCTCTACCAAATCATCATCTTCCTTCACTACACCCCAAGCTCCATCCAAGGCAACCTCAATCAAACCAACACCCTCATCCTCCACCACCATTGGAACCAACACACATTCACCTCAACTAAGTCCCATTCCATCACTAGCCTTAACACTTAACTCATCACCATCAACTTCACTTGAAGTTGGAACTAACACATCCCTTTCATCACCTTCACCATCACCACACCCCCTAGCTCTCACCCTAACCTTATCACCAATCACTCCTTTTGAATTTGGGAGCAACACATCATCATCTTCCCTATCACCATCACCTCAACCTTTAATGGGTCATCCCATCCTTTATCCCCTACAACCCCACACCTTGAGTTGTGCATGTTGTCATCACAACCTAGACCTCATCAAGAACCTTAGAGATGAGCTTAGCTTTAGGTTCTCATACCTAGAACACCTCCTCACACCACCCATAAGACCCATCATCCTTCCACCTCCTCCACCACACAATAGCCCAAACTAAACATGGTTATGTTTAGTCCCTCCAATAAATGCTTAGGAACCCTTTTGAAGTTGGAAGCAAATCTTGAAGCCTCATATTACTATTGATGTTTATGTGTCTTCTTGTTATTTTAATTTGCTTTCTTATTGTAATCATACTCATGTATGACATTTATTTTGTTTTAATGGGCATTCATGTGGTTGTTTTATTTCTAGCTACTTGGCTAATTTTCTTCTTGTATAGATGGATATTTGTCAAATGTGCTACTTGTTAGATATTGTATATGTGTTATCTAACCTTGTTTTGTAGCATACACCATTGCTCGATTCCTTGGTATTCTCCAAATGAGGGGGAGTATAAATCAAGGGGGAGTCTTAGTCACCTTTTTGATTAGACAAAAAGGGGGAGAAATGGGAGTAAACTCATTAAAAACTTGTTAAAACTAATTTTAACTTAAAATGAGTTTATATTTTGTCATCATCAAAAAGGGGGAGATTGTTGATGCAAATAATGTTCTAAAAACGTTCTTTATATCTTTCGATTACTTCACGTTTTGAGTATGACAAAATGTGACATCACGTTACGTTAAAATTAACGTAAACAAGTTTTTAATCGGAAGATCCCGTTTCTACGCAAATCACTCTAGAACAAATTTACAACTTGACAAATGATCAAAGAAGTGAATTTGTGTTTTGAGACTTCACATTTTAATGGGACAAAACATTCTTTTTCAAAAATACACATGACAAATTATTTTTGAATTATTAAGAAATGTTTTAATGAAAAAATAAGTTTGAAAATCACAACAGCTATTTTCCCCCCGAAAATCAGCTCCAACCTTCCCCAAATAAGTTTTCACCAGAAAAGACAAAATTTGGAGCGTCCTAGTCTAGGACGGCTCCACAGTTCCACTAAATTTAGTGGAGCCGTGGCATGTTTAGTGGAGCCGTCCGTACAAAACTTTCTGTAACGTTCAGATTTTTCTTGCCTATAAATACCAACCCCATTTACAGTTTTTAGGCACCCTTTCACACAGAAAAACTTCTGAGTTTAAACCTCTCACACCTTTCTCTTCTTTAGATCATTTAGATTAGTTTTCTTTTGTTTTAAGAGTGATCCAATCATCCATCAAGAGATCCTCTTCATTCCTCTTCATTAGCAAGAAAGAACACAAGTATCCAAGTTGATACAAGGTGTTATCATTCCTCTTCATTAGCAAGAGAAGAACACAAGTTTTCCAAGTTGATACAAGGTGTTATCATTCCTCTTCATTAGCAAGAGAAGAACTCAAAGTATTCAAGAAGATACAAGATTTATAGTTGTTGGTTTTTGTAACACTTGTTACAACCTTGTTGTATCATAGCATACATCAAGTTTATTTATCTTTTGTGAGTGAGAGTGAAGATCAAGTGTGATCTTATAGAGATAGTGGATATCTCTTAAAGCCATTGGGCTTGTGTGATTGATCAAGAAGATCATGGGTCGATAGATTAGTGTTAGTTGAGAGAGTGTTGATCATTGTGATCGTGTTGAGATCTTGGTGATCTCTTGTAGCCATTGGGCTTGTGTGATTTGTCACGTGGACCTTGGTAGATTGGTGCTAGCTAAGATTAGCACTCGACATCTAGCTTAGTGTCGGTAATAGGATAAGCGACGTGCACGGTTTTCTTTGCCTGAAGGGAGGTTGTTGATATAGTGTTTGAAACTCTCGAGTGTGGTACTCGGGGAGTGGAGTAGGGCGAAGAAGAGCTTCATAGCCGAACCACTATAAATCCTATGTCTCGGTTTGATCTTTCCAACTCTACTCTTTACTTTTATTATTTACCATTTGTTAGCTTAGTGTGTAGTTCATATTGGTGTTGATTGATTACACATAGAGTTCGAATCAAAGTTTCCAATAGCAAACTTTTAAAACAAGTTTTTTTAAAAAGAACTATAAAACCGGTAAACTATTCAACCCCCCTTCTAGTTTCCCACACTTCAGTCAGTTTGGAAGGTGTATTTAGGTTGGGCAAAATGTAGTTGAATTTGAGCTTCCTTCTGTAATTCCTTAGCATTTTACCAAGACGAATCATTATCAATTTTCTGTATTTCACGTCAACATCAAAAAATTTCTGCAAAGATTAACACAATGTTGTTAATTAGTTGCACATAATGTAACTGCATACATAAACTTATGTAGTACTGGGTTACAAAATAGTATATATGTACCGTGATTTCATCCCATAGTTTATCTCTTGATTGTTTATTCACCTTCTTCTAGTGTATAATATTCACACCTATCTGCTCACGAGCCACATCTCCTAAAAAACTCACAAACACTGCTCTGTTTGCCCCTGATACCCTACCGAATGCATCGAAGGTTACCTTGAGCTTTATTGCACCAGGTTTGTCATGCTTCACGCGAAACTTTACTAGACTGGTTGAGCCCCTCTTAGCTAGTATCTCTGCTTGGTTGGTTCCAGTCGCATCTATATCTTCATCATCAGAATAGTGTTCGGATTTATATTGTAAGACGTTATCATCAACTACAACATCATGATCAGGAGGAAGCAAACTTTGATTATCAGCAATGGGTTCAATATCCATGACTTTTGAGCAACAAAGGGTAAAAGAAAATGATTATGGCTTAGCTTGAGAGTAATGGTGATAGAAGATTTGATTTTTGTTTTTTCTTTGCAGTCTTTTTTTTAAGGAGAGAAAAGAGGCTATACACCAAGAATATGAATCGTTGTGATTCAAAAAATTTCGATCCAAAAATTTGCCTCCAAGTTGTAATTTGAAATTAACATTTGAATTATTTGAAAATTTTGCCTTTAAACCTGTTAATTAAAGCATAATCTTGAATAAATCAAAATTTTGGCTCCAAATGTTATATATCATTATCTTAATAATCGCAAATGTACCATACTGTGCAACCATCACATCAACAGTACAAACTACTACCCATTTAACAAACCAAAATACTTACATAATTACCAGTTATTGTACCCTTACTAATTACATTTACAAAACACAAATTGCTACAATTTTTTTTTTGTTGAACATTGAAGACTTTTTATTAAGTAAGTAATACTCTATTGAAAACAAAACCAACTAGTTGCTGGGGAATACAGAAAGGAGAATATTTAAAACATAATACAGTACATACATAAGGGAAAATCAGTATCCAAATTAAATGTCAGAATTGAACTAAATACCATTTACAAATCACAAAAGCTGTTAATGTATATCCTACACCCCTAAACCATCTTAGTTTTGCCTTTCCCATGGCTGCTAGAAGGTGCTCCAAAACCTATAAGATTCTTCTTACACGGCATTCCCAAGAAAATATCCTTAGTAAATTTCTTTTTGTGTGCCTTTTCAACCGGTATTTGAACTTGCACATGGAGAGCCAGGATAGGAGCTTGAGATGGGAGTTCCTCTGGAGGTTCAATGGCTTGGATACATTCCACTTCCCAAGTATCAGTACTTGCATCAGAATGTTGCTCTGGATAATACCAAGCAAGGAGGCCAGGAAGGATGTTGAGAGCACCGTCATTTGATTTTGAACTGCTTGAATCAGAAGAAATTTGTATGACATCTACAAATAACAACTGTTAGATCAGTTTTATTGATTCAAATGTTAAACTATATCACAATCAAAGAAAAACCTTTTGATGGTTTACCATTGCAGAAGAATCCATTGTACTGTGTTCTAAAATTTTGGTCCTCTTTTGTGGTATCCCAAACAATGAAGCAATGTTGCACAAACTAGGCTGAATTTCAAGTATCATTGGTGGCCAACTAGGTTGCAATTGAAGTCTCAATTGGACCTCTCAGGGTACTCACAAACAGTTCAAAATACTGTATTTGTAGTCTCAATGGACATGTCAGTGTACTCTAATAGGCTGCATTTGGACCTCTCATTGGTGGCCAAGCACAAACAATTCTGCTAGATACTCTCATTACTGGCCAATCACAAACTAGGCACATTCCAATGCTCTCATTGATTTAGACCTCTCAGTGTACTCACAAACAGGCAACAAAAAATACTCAGACACAAAACACTTAATTAGACATAGCATAACAACCATTATGTATACGAAAATCAGAGTATGGAAAACAAAAAAAATAGAGCATACATTAGACATAGCATATCAACCATTATAAAATTCAAAACAACCCCATTTTACAATAGAATCGATTGGTAACAACCACTAACATCACCATTTATAGATCACAAGCCCGATATTAATTATTGTACAATCAATCATCAACTGATATGTGAAAACATTAAAAAACTTACTTTTGTTGTTATTTGGATTCATTGTTTGCGTGCTTGTGTTTGCTAGAAGAATGTGTGTGTTGATTAGGGTTTATTGATTTTTGTGTGTGTTTACAAATGACCGGGTAAAGGGATTAATTGCCGGTTGAATACTGAATTTGTGGTTTGGTTTAACTATAGCTGACGTGGCAAGATTTGTAAAAGAAAAAAAAAGCTAATGGTGATGACGTGGCGGTGAAATACGGCTATAGCCGGTAAATAGGGATGGCGACGGTTCGGGTTCGAGGCGGGTTTTAGTGTACCCGTAACCGAACCCGTTTATAATATACCCGTACCCGCCCCATATCCCACCGGATACCCGATTAATATTATCCATCGGTTTTTCGGGTTTCCCCGCGGGTATCAGTTATCCGTAGTTGAATATTATATGGACAAAATTAGTGGTATTAAGATTAAGTCACGCTAAAATCCACCGAAAAAACAAAAGAAAATACTCTAACCACTCCCAACAATAACTCAGCTTTAAACTTTAACACACTGTCACGTCAACTTTAACACACTCACCCTTAACTGAGCTTTAGTTATACACGAGATGTTTAACGAATGAGCCGAGATGATATGGTTATACACGAGATGTTTAACGAATGAGCCGAGATGATATGGTTGTATACGAGATGTTTAACGAATGAGCCGAGATGATATGGTTGTATACGAGATGTTTAACGAATGAGCCGAGATGATATGGTTGTACATGAGACGTTTAACGAATGAGCCGAGATGATATGGTTATACACGAGATGTTTAACGAATGAGCCGAGATGATATGGTTGTATACGATATGTTTAACGAATGAGCCGAGATGATATGTTTGTACATGATCAACACACCCAACAATAACTCACGCAACCTTTCGGCCCTGTTTCATCATTTCTTAAAAGAGTTTCTAGACCGACCCTGATAGCTGGATGGTCTTGAGGCAACTCACGCAACCTTTCGACCTCTGGAGCACGATTATGCATCTATAGCATAATACGAGTTATCTCACCTAGCAAATTGTTAATCAATTTGAGTTCTTTTTCTTGTTCATTGCGTAATCGGGTGAGGATAGCCTTTTGCACCTCTGCTGGTTAATTCGTTAGCCACAGTGTTTGTGTTAAAATTAGTGATACTTGTGAGAGAGTTTTATAAGAAGTTGTGTGAGAAAACGAATTGTTGTGAAAGTGGCTTTGATAGTGGAAAGCCGTTAAACTAGCTGTTGGAGGCTATTTTAAAAATCAGATTGAAAGTAAAAGTAACCGTACGAGTATTATTCAAATTCAAACGTAAAGTAACAGTACAACATATTAATAACGAGCGGGATATTTAAAATGTAAAATTTAAAATTCAAATTAAACAAAGGGCGGGATATATTTAAAATTTATCAATTCAATTCAAATTCAATTCAATTTATAAATTGAAAATAAAAGAATCTTGGGCGGGATATATTTATATCCATTTCAAATTCAAACTCATCTTAAAAAACGTGTGGATTTCTATCCTATAAATATACCCATACTTCTCAAACACATCTCACACACAAACACATTCAAACTGCTATAGATATTCAAGACCCAAATTTATCATTCCCCAAACTGCAAATGTCTTTCAAAAAAGATTTCTCACAACAATTTCCAAGTCCACCTCGCCAAGATTTTTCGCAACAATTTCCAAGTCCACCACATGATCAAGAATTCCGTACTCCACCTGAACATATCTTTCCGGTTTTCCAACCGGAAAATGAACCGGTGAACAATCCACCGGAAAATGAACCGGTGCACAATACACCGGTTGTCGACCAAGACCCAAAACCGTTGGTTTAACAGAGGAACAACTCAGAAAAATGGACCAAGATATGCAAGTCTTCCTAGAAATGGAACAACTTGAAAGAGAAGAGGAAGCTGCTCGTTTGGAACGGCAAGCCAGGGAGGATGAAGAACGTAGGAAGAACTGGGAAATGGGTTGGTTCTCACCTGATTCCTCTTCGACTGAAGATGGTTACCCAGACTCAGATGATACCTTCAATTAATTTGTATCGTAGTTTCTTTTTAATTTCCTTATATCGTATTTTCATTTGTAGTTTGGTTTTAATTTCCGTATCGTAGTTTAATGTAATTTCTATTTGACGTTTAATGTATTATAAGATCTTAAGCTTTCAAAGATCCTTTGTAAGATACGGATCATTTTTGCTTTGCAGTATCGTAAAATCGTAAGATCCTAAACTATGATTAATACATCATTTAACAACTAACACGAATTTTAAACACGAATTACATTAATCATTAAAGTTAAAACACAAATTACATTAAATATCATTAATATAGAAAATATCAATTACCCTAATGAAAAAGTCAATTAGTCAATCCAACACCAAACACACTTCTAAATCAACTACACTAGTCAATCCAAACCAAACACAAACCAAATCCGATCAATATTACCCATCTGTTTACTTTTGGCGCCTTTCAATGATCCCTCTTCCCGCCTAAAGTATTGGGAACCGTTTGTATACCTCTCCAGCCTATTTATACAACTCGACATGGAAAACCGTTCATAATCAACCGTTCATATACAACTCCTTTGATATTTTCATTAGAAAATAAATTTCAAATTTCAATAGTTGAATCCTCTTCAACTCCTTCTTCAAACAAAAACAAATGCCCAAGGGATGATTCTCCTCCTCCAATGCCTGAAAAATATAAAAAATTAGGCATATCCCAACATATTTGGGAGAAATGTAGTGAAGGCGAGTATGGTGCTGAAAACGCATTGATAGAAATTTACAACAAGCGTATAAAGATGTTTGAATAAAGGAACAAGAAAGATTTAGAGGCCATTGAGGAGCATCAGAAGAAAATTGATGAGAGGAACAAAAAAATAGAAGAAGCAAAAGAGCAAATAGTTGAAGTTTACAAAAGTATTCAAGCTAGTATATATATGTCTTAATGTATCTTTAGTTTATATATTTTGCCTCTGTAAATGTAAACTTATTTTGACTTTTTTTAATATATGAATGCAGTTATTATTACAAGTTTATGATATTTGAATGCAGTTATTATTATTGTACTGCTAGGCAAACAGTTGTACTGCTAGCGAAACGTTGTACTGCTGGGTATCCTTTTAGCAGTGGTTGGGAGTGCAGGGTAGTTTGTATCACTTTTTACTTAAAGGGTATAAATCTCCAATTGCGGCACACAAGCACATTCACGCACACATTACTCTCTCTCTCTCTTCCACTCCCTAATCGAATTTTAATCGTCATATTGCTAAACCCCCAAATCAAATCATAATGTTGAACATAACTTTTACCGAACCTCATAATAATGTTGCCTTTTTAGAAAAATCCAATGAGTCTGTAGATTTTACTGAGATCATTAATTTCCTTAATGCAAGCTATATTAAGTTTGCATTAACAGTAAAACCTACTACATATACTTCCAACATTATCCAGTTTTGGTCGTCTGCTAAGGTCAAAACCATTAATGGGAAGCACAAATCCATGCCCTTCTAGATGGGAAGAGGATTATCATTACAGAGGCGTCTATTCGAAGAGATCTTCTCCTAGATGATGCTAACGGAGTTGAGAATCTTCCAAATACTACAATCTTTGAAAAACTTTCACTGATGGGCTATGAGAGAAATACAGATGCTTTAAAGTTTCAAAAAGGTAATTTTTCTCCTCAGTGGAAATTCTTAATTCATACTGTCTTAGTGTGTCTAAGTCCAAAGACCACTGCGTGGAATGAATTCAGCAGCAATTTAGCTTCTGCTATAATTTGTTTGACTGAAAATACTCAAAGATTTAATTTCTCAAAATTAATTTTTGATAGTATGGTTAAGAACTTGGATCGTTCTTCGGCTAAATATTTTCTATATCCAAGGTTTTTGCAACTCTTTTTGGACAACCAATTTAAAAAAAAAGGAAAAGTCACAAAAATGTTTATCCCACTCCCTGCCTTACCAAAAAGGTTTTTGCTAATATGAGGAGGGTTGGAAAAGTTTTTTCAGGGACAGTGACACCTTTGTTTCCAACAATGGTGGCACTAGCCCAAACCCAAATGGGTGAAGGTTCAGCAATCCCAGCTGGTACCCATCACACACCTACAAAA
The DNA here is from genome assembly GCA_021014915.2 of Artemisia tridentata subsp. tridentata. Lineage (NCBI taxonomy): Eukaryota > Viridiplantae > Streptophyta > Magnoliopsida > Asterales > Asteraceae > Artemisia > Artemisia tridentata. Next base: position 187,670,365 of record CP139509.1, on the reverse strand, counting down.
CAACAACAGACCTATAAACGTAGGACTAAAACCAAGAACACTGAGCTACCTCAGGCTAGTGGTTCTATACCAACTGTTGCAGATGAGGATGTCACTGGGGGGGAGAGTGACATGTTGGCAAGGGCTGCCACTACTGTGTCTAGCTTAGCAGCAGCACAGGACAGTGGTAACATCATTAAGACCCGAACCAAGACAACTTCTAATAAAGAAAGTTCCTCTGGAACTGATTCAGGTGAAGGTCCCAGTCACATGGAAACAATGGGGGGGTTCGGATGTTCATCCTAGGGGTGAGACTAAACTTAACTTTTCCAGTGATCCACCTCTCGGGCTAGGTAACACAAGCCGAAGTGGTGAGGATAGTATGCAACTTTTGAATGAATTGAAGGATACCTGTTCCAAGCTGTCTGCAGAAATTGTTGATCTGCAAACAAAAGCTGCTTCCCAAGATGGAGTCATCAAAGCTCAAGGTGGGGAGATAAAGGCTTTGAAGAGAAGGCTTTGAAGCTTCTAAGGATGCTCCCAAACAGGGGGGAATGAAGGCAAAGTTTCAGACGAGGCTAAAGAGGGTGAAAGTATTAGTGTAGAGAGTGATCCAATGGAATTTGTAGTTGCTGATAAGCAAGGGAATGAAGTGGTGATGGATAGGTGTTTGGGCAAGGTTACAACTGTTGATAGTGAGCCAGTTATTCCTGCTAGTGAGCCAGTTATTCCTGCTAGTGGTCCAGTTATTCCTGCTAGTGATCAACAGGGTAATGAAGCTGTTATGGATGCTGCTACACTAAAGAATGCCAATGAAGAAGTTAATATTGCTTGTGTTGAAGTTAATGTGGCTATTGATAAGGTTAGTGCTACTGAGACTGAAGTTAGTATTGCTGCTACTCAAGGTGTTGATGATATTACTATAGCTCAAGTATTAACAAAGATGAGGAGTACAAAACCTAAAGCAAAAGGAGTTGTCATTAAAGAGCCAGTATCTGTACCAAAAACACCATCAACAACTATTTCACCATCAGAAAAAGGCAAAGGTTTGTTGAGTGATGAACCTAAGGAGAAATTTAAGTTTCTGTCACCCAGTAAAAAAGAACAACAAATGATTACAGATGAAGAATTGGCAAGACAAGTGCAAGCTAATCTTGATGCTCAAAAAGCTGCTTAGATTCTTTCAGACAAGGAGTATGCAGAAAAATTACAAGTAGCTGAAAGATTAAAGTATACTCCTGAAGAACAACAATCAGCAATTCATGACTTATTGGATGACATTAGAAAGAAAATGAGTAAGAAGAAATCTTATGTCAATAAACCTCCTTCAAGAAGTGAGAGACTGAAGTACTTGAAAGCTTATTTGAAAGGTCAGGATGGTTGGAAAGAGAAATACTTCAAGTATAGGACTTATGAACAAATTCAAGAAATCTACATTAAGACACATGCCAGACTTTCCAAGGATCTGAAAGGTGGTACATTTGATATAAGAGCAGAAAAGAGAACTGTAGAACCATTGGAATATGAGGGATTCAAGAAGCAGAAAGAGTAGAAAAGAGAACTGATCAGGAAGATGGGAACGTATCTAGGACCCAAGGACAAGAAATAGAATTAAGAATGCTATATTTAGAGTTAACACTGCTAGAATGTATAGTTATTCCTGCTTATGAAATAACATATTAATTATACAACATATCAGTTAAATTACATTTACACTGAAAGACAACATAGCATTTCTTGCAGGTGATTCACTTGGTCAATTAACTAGCAGGTGAATCACTTGGTTTATGAGTTGGAGGTTCTTCATTAGGTGTTTGACTTGCAGATTCTTCACTTGGTTTTTGAGTAGCAGGTTCCTCACTTGGTGCTTGACTTGGGCATACTCCACTTGCTGTTTGAGTTGTAGTTGGTTTACTTTCTTCATCACCACTGCCCAAGTGAGCACCAACTCTTGTAGATGCATTAATACAACATAAATGCTTACAATGGAGTCAAAACATTGAGATTTTGAAATTTTTGACTATAGTCACATGAATATTTCACAGTGTGACTATTTTCAATGTATTGGTCACATATAATACCCTTATAATGTGGCCATAAACATAATTTAGATGCACATTTGTGGTATGGTGTTACTATTGTATAGCCTATAGTCACATGATTGTGCTACAATTAAATGTGACCATACACATTAGGAATTGGCAGGCAAACACACACTTAACTTTAGACACACATATTAACTTACGTGACTATTTGTATCGAATTTGGTCACACTTAATCATGTATGCCTATGGTTTAGTGTGACCATATATGACATTTGGTCACACTGTTCAAGTGTGTGGCTAAATTTTCAACAAAAACTAGCAGTCACGTTTAAATAATGTGTGACAAACTTGAGTATATGATTTAGCCACATACACAATTACTTCGTGTGACCATATATGGATTTTGGTCACACTTTTCAATTGCGTGACATATATTTGTCACATATGTATATATATAGTGTGACTAATGTTTCAACCTTATTTGTATCCGTCACACGTCCCAAATTATAAGTGACTAAAAAATCAAAATTTTTTTTACCAGATATGTATAGTCACGAAAATATTCAAATGTGTGGCTGTATCCTCAGATGTAATTCCGAAATGGTCACACAAGTCGGATCAAGTGTGGCTGTTTATTTTATTCTGGTACATTTAGTCACACAAATAAGTTACTGTGTGGCTGTTCGAAAAACCACATGTGTGACTAAATCCCATTTTTGTACTAGTGTATACACACATTTTCATACATATTTTTATACACACGTTTTTATAGACACACTTATACCCACATTTTTATACATGCATTTATACACACATTTTTATAAACGTTTTTATACACTCGTTTTTATACACCGTTTTTAAAAAAATATGTATAAAATGTGTGTATAAATGGGTGTATAAAAATATGTGTATAAATGCGTGTATAAAAATATGTGTATAAAAACGTGTATAAAAATGTGTATAAAAACGTGTATAAAAATATGTGTTTAAATGTGTGTATAAAAACATGTGTATAAAATCGTGTAAAGAAATGTGTGTATAAAAATGTGTATCTAAAAATGTGTATAAAACGTGTATAAATGTGTGTATAAAAATGTGTATCTAAAAATGTGTATAAAACATGTATAAATGTGTGTATCGAAAGGTGTTTATAAAAACGTGTATAAAAATGTGTGTATAAAAACGTGTATAAAAGTGTGGGTATAAGTGTGCGTATAAAAATGTTTGTATAAAAATGTGTGTATAAAAACATGTGTATAAAAATGTGTATAAAAATGTGTGTATAAGTGTGTGTATAAAAATGTGAGTATAAAAACGTGTGTATAAAAACATTTATAAAACAATATGTATAAAAATGTGTGTATAAAAATGCGTGTATAAAAATGCGTGTATAAAAATGTGTATTAAAAAACGTGTATAAAGATATTTGGAAAAAAAAAATAAGAAAACCAAATTTTAAGTTACGTATAAACGGTCGTTGATATAAAGGACTAATGTTGCAAATGTTTGTTGCTAACGTTCGTTAGCTAACGGAAAAAAAACTAACGATAGTTAGGTGCTGTTTATTTTTTAAGAGGTTTTATGTCTGAATCTGAATACCACTTCTGAATATAAAAAGTGGTTCAAAAATCTGAATCTGAATTATTTTAGACTGTCTGTTTTTATAAAATGTCTGAATAAACAAAAAACAATCATTTCGCTATAAAACAAACCAAAAGACCCTCAATTTGTGATTATTAATAAAAAATCAAGACCAAGATGAGGAGATAAGGATTGAAAAGAAGTAGGTGTAAAGTTTAGGCTTTTCAGATGTAATCAGATGGTATTCAATGTCTGACCGAATCAGACCCTATTCAGATGTATTCAGACTTCAGATCTGAAAAAAAACAAACAGTCTGAATCTGAAAATGTCTGACCGAATCAGACTTCAGATGTATTCAGACCTTTTGAAAAAAAACAAACACAACCTTAGTCTCAAGGACCAAACCCGTTATGGGTCGCAAGCGTAGGGACTGGATCCGTTAAGAAAAAGTATCAGGGACTGATTCTATTAAACCCGATAGACCACAGGGACTAATTATGAAGTTAACTCTAATATTTATAATTTAGTTCAAAACCATTACTCTAAAAAATTAGCTCGCAAGTACATCTGTCTGTTTTTTCTTTTCTACACTCGAAAACTAAAACTCATTAAATTATGATCAAATTTGAAGCCAATTTCAAATTTTATTCGCCAATAAGAAGACACAATCTTGTCACATAACAAAATCGAGTTCTTGTGTTAGTTTATTTTGGTTTTGTTCGAATTATCTTTTTTCAATCTTGAATTTCCTCTTATATATACTACCTTATAATAATTTTTTAAAACTGCCAAAAATAGATTTTTAAGTAAATACAAATAAATAAACATAATTTACAAGTATTTAAAGCACAAATAAAACTAAAAAAAACACGTACAATTAATACAATATTAAAAACACCCTTCACCAAATATACAATTATTCAACCACAATGTACAATCTAATTAAGCTTCTAAAACATAAATCTGAAATCCATCAATTGATATACTGATTATTTGTCCGTGATGGACATGCGGACACGCTACTATATATTTTGGTGCCGTACGTTATTAGTTATTATTTATTTTAGGCTACCCGCCGCCGCAACGCGCGGGTAACATACTAGTTGTATTAAAAATATGATGAAACATCTCAGTAGCATGTACTTTATAAATAGATTTGGATAGTAATAACTACTTTATCTCTTAAACAAAGTTGATGTCCGCCCGCTTTATCCCTTGCTGCGTGTATCATGTGACTATCTTATTAGCCAAGATGCATCATATCTTTCCCCAGCTTTAATTAACTTTCGATTCACCCCTTCAATGTGTCTTCTAAGATGATAAACCACAACGTCAAAGTATATACAAAATCAAAAAACCCAAAAAGTTTGAAAAAGCAACCCTCCTCCACTTTCATCTTTATCTTTTGGGTTTCCTTACCTCCAAAACATTTTATTTAATACAACCATTATATAATGTCATCATGTGGTCATGGTGCAATAAACCAAATCATGATTATCGTAACTGTGATATGATGATAATATCCCCAATAAAAAATGATTGAATTATTATGTGTGTATTTTTTTTCGTTCAAGTTCCAATTAGAGATAATGAGGTATTCCTTGTGTAAATATTTTCCTTCAACAAAAAGAATGTTATGCATGCCATATGACATCATAAACTAAGTTTATTCAGTGTCTAGGCAGTGTAAAACCGGTGATTTACATGCATTATTATCTGTATACAAAAAAACGATCACCTAAAATCAGTCTCACATCACCCTAGATAGAGTGATTTTATAACAAACTAATCAAGATAAAATGACAAAATAAAAGAGTCGGCTAATCCATGTTTTGTGCATTCAACAGTACGTCCGTCCATCATTGAGCATGTGGCTTCTCTGATCCATGTTTGCATGGCGCCCTACTTTCCTTTTCTTTTCGTATTTACAAAAAGTGGTAAAAAAGGATATTCATGTGCACATTCAGAATCTAGTCATGAAAGCAATAAGCACCTTTTATGGTAGGGTATGATATGGATATCTGAGGAGTTAATGTGCTGGAAAGAAAAGTGGTGAAGAATTTCTTTGTAGTTTCCCATCATAAACTTTCACTTTGGTCATTTTGTTTTCACACCAATGGATCTGTTCTTCATTTAGATCACTAGTTCGAAGAACTCTTGACACAATTTTTAGGTCAATTTGTGCCATCAAAACTTCCATTTCATTAACATGCTTGATTTTCCTTTTGAGAAAACATTTGCGTGAGCGCTGTAGGTCTTTTAGTTTCAACTTCTTCTGCATATTCAAATTCATTATTAGAATAAAGGGAAAAGCAAATCTTTGTTATACTAGAATTTTAGGCCCTACATGTTCAGCATAAAGCCATTTTTTTTTTTTTTTTATCGTTACCTTTTTTATAATGACTAACAAACGAACCCACCAACCCTACATGTGTAAACAACTCGTCTAAAGTTGGTATGATATAAGAAATTTGAGCTCACTGTAAATTTAAAGTATTTACCTAAGTAATACCTTCCGCGTGAGTCTTGATTAATTCTATTGTTTGGTATCTAAACAAGCCTAACGTGACTACTATTGAGTGGGGGTACTATATACATATAAAGAAGCAAGGAGCTCAAGCTAGTATCCTTATGCATATTGGGAAATATGATATGGAGGGGTTCTGACCTTGTGGTTAATTTTTTTGAGCAAGAGGATATGGGTTGGATCCACTGATGTTCTCGGGTTTTTGATGGGAAAGAAATGCGCCGTAAATTTGTGGAAATGACTCTCTTTGTCAGCTCTTAGAAAATTCATGAATGTTTTGATTGATTCATCCATGATTACAAGAAATGATTCCGATGAAATTCTTGACCCCAAATATTCGTCTTTCTTCTCGTCATCAGAATCTACATCAAATAATCAAAGAATGATACGTCATATACACTAATCATCTGCTTAGATTATTACAGCATTCCAATTTTCTACACTACTTAATGTCTTAAATACATAAGACATCTCATAATTTAGTAAAGGGATAATCACCTACGAATGTATCTAACATATCATTTTTTTTCTAATTATGTGTAGCCTTCTTATTTTTTTGCTAATATATACCCTAAACTTTTAAATTTTGACTTTTGTGTGTATTTTGTTCATGCAAAATGACTATTTTACCCTTTATATGAAGGGTAAAATGGTCATTTTACATGAGCATATACACACAAAGGTCGAAATTCAACAAGTTTGAGGTACATAATAGCAAAAAGATAAATAACCTACACACAATTAGAAAAAATGAAAATTTAGATGCATTTTATAAGTAATTATCCGTTTAGTAAATAATACTTGGACCAGCTAACATCCTTATGTGCAGAATACTATTCATAGAAAGTTACGAATTATTTTAAACCACAAAACAATTCCTAAACTACCATTTGTTTCAAGTCGGATTTAAGTTTATACCGCTACCTTTTGGTAAAATTGCAAGTTGATTGGAGGATTCATATTTTTTTTGCCATATATAGCAATATATGACTTAGGCATGAAGTAAACTAAGAAATTAAGTGTTCAAAAATCTATACAGTAATTAGCAAAACCTATACAGAATAAATACAGTTTTTTTTAAGAGATAAAAGTTCATTTTCTTTTTTGATAATATAAGGTAAAACATACGAGTTAGAGGTAACTAGAAAGTTAAACATATTGTTCTATCTAAGCTAAGTTAAGTCTTACCTCGGTATTCTGGGACTTGAAGTAATTTCGGAGCCAGCCTTCTCATTCTAGCGTAAATGATGGGTCTCCTACCATTTTCAAAAGGCTCATTCTCTATGTAGCGTTGTAAAAGCACCTGGAATTGTTGAAACTGTTGTGCAATATAGGCGGGGCAACCAGGGTCAGATTCACGGCGTGAAGCTCTTAATTGCTGGAAATAGTTATAATTCCAATTTAGAGCTTCCCATGTCAAGCAAATTTGTGCGACATAAGCTGCTTCCAATTCATGATACGAGTTTTGATATACATAGGACGTTTTCTTGTTTCTTGATGCTAATTTGTGAATGATTTTCTCTGATATTGATGATTGGTGCGTGGTTGAAGACCTAAATGATTCTGAAAGAATGAAATATTTTGAGTGAGATAAACCTAGCATGAATCATGTAATAAAACCAATATCACAATTACATTTATTACTTTTCTGAATGATATTAGAAACTATTGACATTCGTATATACGTTTTAATTGTGCATATTTTATATATCTGTTCTCTTAAATCTTTGCGCAAGATATGATAGACTCTTTGTTCAAGTTAGAACATCCATTAGTAACAAAAGATTCATTCAGAAAGTATAATATCACAAGTATCTTATAATAAAAAAGAAATATCATGGGTATTACTTAAAAAACGTATGGAACTTTACGAAAAACATGGTTTGACGTAGCGAACTATTAATCACCCCTATTTTTGATGCCAACTCTTTAATTCACCTTAGAAAACGCATGATTTAACCTGCTCAGCAGGTTTTTGCCATGTCATCAGGTTAATTTTTTTTTTTTTCCCCACAATTACCTTAACCCACAACTTACATAAATGGTCCCTCTAGTTAAAATAAGTTGCGTAGGACGTCCAAATCATTTTTTTTTCGAAATTAATTTATTTCTTTAAAATTTTTTATTTTTCAAAGTTAATATTTAAAAAACATTTTTTATTTCCGAATTTAAAAAATATATATATATATATATATATATATATATATATATATATATATATATATATATATATATATATATATATATACTTTTCCAAAAAAAAACTTTATTTTCGAAAAAAATAATTATTTTTCTCGAAAAAACAAAAAAAAAAAAAAAATTCGTAATTTTGTTTTTAAAATATTTTTTTCAAAAAAAAAACTTTTTTTTCGAGAAATTGGAAAAAAAAAAATTTTTCAAAAATTTTTTTTTCAAAAAAAAACTTTTTTTCTAAAAAATTAATTTTTTTTCTCGAAACTAAAATTTTTTTTTTCGGAATATAAAAAAAAAAAATTTCAAAAATATTTATTTCAAAAAATTTTTGGAATTTTTTTTTTTAAGAAAAATTATTTTCCATAAAAATTAATTTAAAAAAAAAAGATTTTCGGAAAAAAAATATACTTTTCGACATTGGACGCAATTTAGCGTAACGACAGGGACTATTTATCTAAGTTACTGTTAGGATGGTGGCTGCAACTTTCCAAAGAAGAAGGGGCAAAATGGTTATTATAACCTAAAACAACCTGTAACTTGCTTGGTGGGTGACAGGCTGCGTTTTCTAAGGTGGATTAAGGAGTTGGCATAAAAAATAGGGGTGATTAATAGTTCGCTACGTCAAACCATGTTTTTCGTAAAGTTTCATACGTTTTTTAAGTAATACCCCAAGTATCTTATAATAAAAAAGAAATATCATAGATTCATAGCTTGAAGTCTTTTTTAATATAAGCACTAAAGTTTACTTGATGATTAAGAAAACCTGAAAAGCATACCTGTTTCTTGAAGCTTCTGTACACTAATTCTATCTAAAAACAACATTTCTTCATCATACTTTTGAAAGACTGTGTAAGACTCCCATTTGGGGCAACTTCTTCGTGAAGAAGATGAAAATGGGTCATAACTTTGATCTCGGCAATTAATAGAGCTCCGCCATTCAGATGAACTCTTGGATGTTGACCCGACAGTATTTGTATCACCAAAGATTTCTTCTTTATCCTTTTCCTCAAGTTCAAATCTCTTTGAGTTCAATGGTGCTATATTCAAAAACTTGTCTACTTTTGTTAGATTTGACTCTATCTTCTTTCCCGTTTCGCGATATTTTTCTGGAATAATATAAACACTGAATTATGGTATCCTTATGACAGCAAATTCTATCGAAAAAAAGAAAAAAAAAAGAAAAAAAAACGAACATATATTACTTATTAATTAGTTACTGAATAATTATCTTCAATCGCTTGAAACATCCTAATCCTAAGTGGAGATAATTCCGAAAAAATATATACTTTCCCACCTTTGCCAACAATGATGGCTTTGCATATTACCAATGCTAACAAATTACTTACACTTAATAACCAATGATAGCTTTGAATCTTTATATAAAAAAATGTTAATACATTTTATATATATAGTTTCTCAACATGGATCATTGACTACTTGTACTTAATATATGTGTGAGAATGAATTAGGATGCAAAAAAATACAATACCATCAATGTTGTCGTCGTCAAGCACAAAAGCAATCTTCTTGGTTACACGCAAAGATGGTTCATCTCCAACGTATCGGAAAGAAGTACAAGCAGACCTTGCACGAGTTGTTATGGCGGGTGTGTTCACTTCGTGTCTTAAAGACTTTGAGCCAAGGTCCACTGATATCTCATCATCTTCCTCTTTCCCCTGGTAATGGTTGTTTATTTGATGATTGTTGTCTTTTTCATATTCGGATTCCGACAGGCTATAGAAGTCCGTGTCTTCACTACTTACAACACTTATATCAGCCACTTCCTCTTCTTTCTCCTTTGGTGACTCTAGATAGTCGTAAACAATCTCTTCATCGAAAACGACACTGTTTTGGCGTGAACTTCGTGCACTAGTCTGCAAAACAAAAATATCTTCTTCCCCTTCTCTACTAATATCAGCCAGCAAATCATCTTTCGTCGTGCTGTCATCATAATAATACCTATTGCTTATTACCTCATTATCTTCCTCTTCCTCTTCCTCTTCTTGTTCTTCCTCAGAAAACGTAGTGTATTCATATTCATCATCGTTTCTGCATAAAAATCACACATTAACATTAGCTATAGGTTTGTAACAAAACCGAGACCTTAGACAAAAAAAGGATGTAATATTAAATAATTACCTTGTGATAAATGGGATGGAAGAAATGAAGAACAATAATTTAGAAAGAAAAGTGGAGGTGAGGTAGAAGAAAAGGAAGAGAAGCTGAAAAGAACTTGAGGCATTGTAGAACAAACGAACTATGGTTTCTTTTGAACATTGCATTTTTTGTTGCCACGAAGAAAGAGACTCTTTGATCTAACATCATCTATCATTCTATCTAATAAAGGACTCTCTTGATAAATAAAGGCAAAGTCATTAGCAAACAAATAAGAGGCTTTTCCTTTACTTTCATTCTGTAATTTTACTTTTTTTTTTCTTCCTTTAATTTCCGAATAAAGTTTCTCACTATGTTTGTATTGCATTTTAATATTATACATTGTAAAACATACATCTTCTACACCGTTTATCCCTATCGTTGCTATCTTAAGATTAGATTTAGATCATCTCACAGATATATATCCTTTCCTTGCACTACTAATCAAAAAAAGAGTATAAGTTCAACAAAAAAAAATCAAAAACCAAAAAAAGAGTAGCATAAAAGGACCCACTTAATTATAAAAATGATTTACTTCTTGTCCTCTAAACATGACCAACAAGAAAGGCACAAAATCAAAAGACCTTACCCAGGCTTTAACATTATATAATAAACTCTTTCGACATATCTTAGTCCAGTTGATTAATAAGATAATTCAATTTTGTTTGTGGGGGACTTTCTTGCGAGAACCATCTTATCTGCGAGAACTGACAGAACCACAAAAAACATACATGCACGCCTTTTAAAATAAAATAAAAATACATGCAAATCATCAATAATCTTAAGTATCCACCTATGTTCTTCAATATCATCATGAACTCATCCTCTTTTTTCACAAAAACCTTACACATGGCCGCAATATTGTCATTGCACGCCTTATAAGAACATACATGCACACCTTCAAAGAAAAATTTTGTATTTCCAATTTCTTATCAAATTCTTTAGAACAACCATGTTTTTAAAAAAACATATATGTTGTTTTTAGAACATATGTACAAAAATACAATTATTGAAGGCGTGCATGTATGTTTTTGGTGGTTTTGTCAGTTCTCGCAGATAAGATAGTTCTCGTAAGAAAGTCTCACTTGTTTATGTTAGCAATAAAAAGATATATTCATTTTAATTCTCAAATAGTCAGTTGGAGGATCGGATTTATGGAATTTTGATTTTCTATAGATAAAAATCTTGAAGAAGTTTTAAGAATTATTAGGACCAATACTTATAGAGTACAATGCGTTAAAGAAATAAAAGTTCTCGAAGAATCATCAATGTATAAATTGAGAAAATTACAATGTTAGAACGAATGTCTCTTTCTCTATTGATTCATTAGAGTAGTCATTCGATGTACTCCAAATATACCAATAAAATTAAGTAACTAGAAAATATTAAGAATTATTAGTGGCAACTAATTATTGGAATTATAATTTGGCTTGTTCATTTATCAACGCATAAAGACAATATATATAGAAACTCTAAAGATTATTCTAAATACCGGGCTAGGCCTATTAATAAATAACAGGCCAATAATAAAGCCCAAATGCTTTCCTAAGCAAATAATTGTCAAACGCTCCCTAGCAGTTTGAGCGGGAGATGATCGAACACTCAAACTGGTATGAAATTTTTCAAAAAGTGCAGACAGCAACCCTTTGGTAAAGATGTCAGCATACTCGTAATGTGGGCACGAGAAGAACATGAACCTGACCCCGAGCAACCATATCCCGAACAAAATGTATATCTATCTCCATATGTTTGTTTTGTTGATGCTGGACAGGATTAATAGTCAAAGAAATGGCACTAACATTGTCACAGTAGACAAGAGTGACAGATAATAATAGTGTATGAAGCTCGCAAAGAAGATTATGAAGCCAGGCAGTTTCAGCAACTGCATTAGCAATGCCTATGCACTCAGCTTCAGCACTCGATCTAGAGAGAGTATTTTGTCATTTTGATGACCACAAGAGTAGATTATCTCCTAAGAAAAAACAAATAACCAGGTATAGACCCCCTAGTAATATGAAAGTCAGTCCAATCAGCATTGGAATAGACAACAAGAGAACCTATAGTGGAGGAATATAGTTGGAGCCCAAAGTCCAACGTGCCACGAATATATCGGAGAACTCTCTTGAGATCTGCAAAATGAGGCTCGGATCATGAATATGAAGGCAAGCCTGCTGCATTGCATAAGAGATATCTGGACGAGTAAATGCGAGATATTGCAAACCACCTGCAAGACTGCGATAGAGAGTAGGATAAAAAAAGGATCCCCGTCAGAACCAAGCTTGGATTCCATGTAATCTGGCATCCAAGTTGTATTACAATTAGCCATATGTGCTTTGTCCAAAAGCTCTAAAGCATATTTCTTCTGAGAGAGAAACATGCCTTTGGAGTCACGAGCAACAGATATCCCCTAGATGTAATTAAGCACCCCCAAATCAGTCATATAAAACTCTTTATGAAGAGAGGAGATAATACGTTGAATTTGTAGATGATGTCGTCGGTACAATATCATCAACATATAAATTAATGAATATCAACCTCAGAATCATGCAGGGACGAGTCACAACGACTCGACGAGAAACCAACCCTGAGATCATAACCTACCAAACATTGAAACTAAGCACGAGGTGCTTATTTCAATCCATATAAAGATCTCTGTAATCGGCACACATGAAGGGGAAACTGTAGAGCATCCACAAAAACTGGTGCCTGATACATATACACAGTCTCAGAAAGGTCACCGTTAAGAAATGCATTTTTAACATCAAGCTGATAAATAGGCCAATTCTGAAACAAATCAAAACTGAGAATAGTACGAATGGTAGCCGGTTTAACAACCGAACTATAAGTATTACCACAATTAATATTGTTACACGCCAAAACCAAACATTGTTGACTATTATATATTTAACCCATTTAAGTGTTGGTTATGTGTGCATAGCATCCCATATAAACTTATATTGGTCATTGTTTACGGGACCTAAGGATCATAGACATATAACACGGGACTCTTGAATAATATATATATTGTATATATATTTGTATTAACTAAGAGACATGTTAAACGAGTTATTTACTTATTAGGGTTAGTTAAGATTATAAGTAAATAAACATTTAAATATATTGGATAGCCCATGAGGGGGCGTATTTTTCGTCGATTACCACTAAGGGTAATTAGGGATGTCTTTTGTTTATCTCGGAGAGAGTAATTATCATGTATGAGAAGATAATTATCTTTTCTTTAAATAAAAGTGTTTTATTCCTAATAAGATTTGTTTTTCTTATTAGATAATGATTGGTTTTAATATAAATATAAATCATTATGGTTAATGATTTATTAAGTTTTACGAAACCCTAAAAACCTCCTCCTTTCTTTCTTTTCTTGCGTCGACATTATAGTCAAACTAATACAATGGCATTATAATATAAAAGTACCTAAATGTGTTTCAGGGTGTTACAGCTAATTGTAATGACTCTAGCCACAAATTGATAATTGTTGTATGCTTGTGAATCAAGCTCTTATCTTTCAGTTATATAGCCTACTAGTTAACTACTATCAATTGATTAAGAATAATAGACACAAAGACATAAGGAATGATTAACAAGCACATAAACTATCCAATCAAATTAATGACTAAACGGAATAAATCATGTCAAGGAACAAAAACTAAATACAAAACACGAAAAAAATATTTTTTCGCTACAGAAATTGTCTACACTGTATTAGATAAAATCAGCTACGCCGTATACACCTCTACGCTGTAACAAAAAATTCTTGCTAAGCCATACCATTTTTAATTTAATTAAAACTAAAAACGTTACTGTGAAAATGAAAAATAACTCAAAAAAACAAAACAAAACACAAAATGTACATTTAATAAAAAAAAAAATAAATAAAAAAAAAAAAATAATAAAAAAAACCAACACTCCTCGGCAGCTGCGCCAAAACTGATGTGTCAAATCTCATTATATATTCATACCTTCAATTTTAACTAGAAATTCTAACACTATCAGACAGTGTACATGTTCATGTATATTATAGACTTGGTAAGACCGGGTCATTCGCAGGAGCGATGAAATTCATTTGTAAAGTGTATTATGACAAAAACAGAAAATAGGGGGGGTTCATTTTAGCTGCAAACGATCATGGTTTTTAAAAAGATAAATCTATTATATCTAAATTTTGAGTACCTAAATTCAATGTGCAAGGGGGGTTGTGCACAAACATTAGTACGGTACAAACATTAGTATGCATACCAAAATAACTACAAAACAGAATACGAACCATACTGAATGTCCATAATGATAAGAGTACCGGAACACAAAAGGGTTCTTGGAGTTACAGCCAATTACAACCAAACAGAATACAAACCACACTGAAATTATGACACAAAAAAATCTGAAATCTATAAATTAGAAAAAATACACTTGATTCGATCTCCTATTCTCTCACTCTCTCTGCCACAGGACTCCCTTGCTACCACCCACCATTAACCCATTCCCCATCATTGCCGCCACCATTACCCTAATTGCCGCCACCCTCTGGCTGGTAGTTTGTGGTGTGCTTGGTAGTTTTGGGTGTGCTTAGTGGTGTGGGTGTATCCGGTCGCATCATGAGCATTCAAGATCGGTTAATATTTATCTCAAGCAACCACTCAAAAAAACCTATCACCGGAAAAGAAACAAGAATGTGAAGCAGATATATCAAAACAAACAAACAAGCATCAACCACAAGTTAAACTATCTCTTATTAGCTTCCTTTCTTTTACCGGGTCTTACATGTCCTAAACTATTTTATCTCTGCAGTATTTAAATTCCTTTTGTATTCACAAAATTACCATAACAATCATCCAGTGATATTATTTTTTCACAGCCTATACGAAGATTTTCATAACCTTCTTATCTATATCTTTGACTCACTAAACACGTCGGTGAAAATAAGTGAGCCACAAATTTGTTAAAACGAGTTTGATTCTAAGTGATTCAATCACAGTTTTGTTCACCGAAACCTTTAAAGATTTTCGAGGGTAAACATAAAAACATAAAAAGATCTCAGATTTAAACTTGCTTTCAAATCTTTGAATATTCACAAGTTGTTGAAAACCATCATAGATCTATCAAAAGCATGGCTTTATTTCAACATCTGAAAATTAAAAGAAAAACAAAACAAGCAAAGTTTCATCACTTCTTTCGTTCGTTCGAAATAACACGCAAAAACAAAAAAAAAAAAAAAAAAAAAAAAAAAAAAAAAAACAGTACCTACCAGAGATACATAAAGATCTTGAAGCCGAAACACATTTGTTCTTCGTAGGTTACTCGAAACCAAGAGATCAAAAAGGGTTCTTGATTTATGTTTGGTTTGGTGTTTGGTTATCAAAAAGGGTTCTTGATTTATGTTTGGTTTGGTGTTCTTCATGGATTACTCGAAGCCAATATATCAAAAACAAGTGATTCGGTTTATCAAGTTTAAAGAAATGGAAGAAAAGTTGTTCTTGGTGGCTGCTGAAAAAGGAGGCGTGTGTTTGTCTTTAGGGTAATAAGAGTATAATATATTTTTTAGAACAATTCTCTATTGAAGATTTGAAGTTTTTCACAGATAGTACTTTTTTTTTTCTATGTTCAAAATAATGGGCCTCAATTTTAGTTGTGGGTCACTTTACTGGGGTCTATTAAAAGTCTTGAATATTTTTATGGGCTAAGAGACAAAACTAAGTGATGGAGCTTATGCTTTCACGTGGGCATGATGGTATTACACTATTACATGATGTTTTTGTATTGTGGTCGGGTCGGATCTACTTGGCCTCCTATTAAGTCAAACATGTATAATCAATTTTTCCTATTAAGTCAAACATGTATAATCAATTTTGTATTTTTGAATGAGAAATAATAATCTGGGTTCAAGTAGCACGATTTTAAACTTTTTCCTGAAAAAAGCGAAGAGGCAAGACACAACATTAAGCTCACTTTGCATGTTTAGAGTTTAGACCAGTTGAGAGTGGCCCTCATCACTTTTATTTATTTGTTAATCCATTCCTAACAATTGATAGCTAATGTAATATTCTTCTACTTTAGCAAGGTTTTATTTTATCATTAACTATATAGTGAACGTTTTCATTTATTTTGAAGGTAATACAATTTTGTGAAACTTTCAACTAGCTACTTTTATATCATACGAAGTATCACGCTAAAATAAAAGTAACTAATTTTATATTCAAAATCAGCGTATAATAGCAAATTTAAGTCAATGATAATTATCATTTTTTTTAAGTCAATAGTAAAAAAAAAGGTCCCCTCACATTAAGAAGAATGACGGACAAGTCCTTCAAATAAAACAATTATTAAAAAAAAAAAAAAAAAAAAAAAAAAAAAAAAAAAAAAAGTCCGAAGAATACATTACGCGCAAAGACTATATTCTGAGTTGCAACGCGCAATTACAATATAAAACAACCCCTCCATTCACAATGTATTACCATTAACATTATGAACTTAACAAAAAGAATTATAATTTATCATTGAAAATTTTATTGAAAATAAACTAATTCAAATGCAAAAAGTTATTATAAATACCATCATGTGCTACCCCGACCCGACAAAGATAAAGATGCATCAACGTTAAGAAAAACAATTTAATTAGTCAGCAAACAAGCCTGTGCATCGCACGGGTTGTATCATGCCTCGTAAATAAAGTAAAATAATAAAATAAATGAGAGGTAATTAAAATGGAGTTGAAATCAATAAGAGTAAAACAATGTTCACCTAGTCGTTCCCCTAATAAACTAACGACATAATATGTTCGTGCAATGTCTAACCAGCTCTTTAATCAATGGCTTGGATGTAGTATAGATCTAGTTATGGCCACTTAAACCTATACATATGCCCTATAACCTTCTACCTCGACACTAGTGGATGATATCTAGTTATAGGTCATTCATTAAGTTCACCAACTAACCTATATGACTTGTTTGTGAAGTTATTTAACTAACAACAATTAAGTACTTTGTAAATCTCCATTTACCTTCGTTAATCCTTATAATTTACCAATTTTAACCTAGCTATGCTAAATTTAACAACTCTAGCCAGAAATTGATATTTGACGTATGTTTGTGAATCAAGTTCTTAACTTTTAGTTGTATAGCCTACTAGTTAATTACTATCAACAAATTAATCATGACAGATACAAAGACGTGAAGATTTGACAACAAACATATAAACTATCCAATCAAAGAGCTAAATTAAAATAAACAAACCATATCATACATTTAGTATGTTCATAACTAGGCAAACACTAAGGTGTTTAGTCTAGAATCATAGATAACATAAAGCAAAAGATTGAAATCAATAAGCAAAACATGTTCATAATAGAAGAATTAATTACAAAAGAGTTATGGAGACCAGTTAAAATGGCTCATGGAAAATGGTTTTTGAGCCACTCTCTGTGAGGGTATATCTCTATGGCCGAGACAAGTAGAAACCGGTTCTACGACCGGTCTCTATTAGAAGGATTGGGACCGGTTTTCTTCTAACAACCGGTATCTGTTGTAGAGTACGTATGTCTTTGTGTAAAGATCATATAGAGACTTGTACCTGTGATAAACCTGGCTCTATAATCCTTTTCACTAAAAAAATTAGGGGTTGTTTGGGACGGCTTATTTAGACTGCGGTTTTGGGGGTCATTTAGGATTGCTTATTAAGACAACTTATAAAGGAAACTTTTTGTGATTGCTTTGCAAAGCTTTCTATGGGGGTTGTCTAGGGTTGCTTATTGAAAATGCTTATCATAAGCAGTTTCAATAACCAATACTAAACAGCCCCAATAAGCAGTTGAGTCAAAAATCAATCCCAAACAGCTTTAAAAAGCAGTCAATACGAAAAGCAATCCCAAACATCCCCTATAAGTAGTTTATTCAATAAGCAATTTTTTAGACATCCGCTATGAATTATGTATGTTGAGTAACATTCAAGTCCAGCTAACCAAAAAATATCATTTATAAGTAAACATGTCAAATTCCTCATCTCTAAATGAGAAATAGCAATGTCCTGACACGCAATCCGAAGCAGCCAGTACAAGCAATTCCATATACTCCCTAAACTTGAATTCAACAGTGACTTAACACGAGTTACTGGAACAGACAAGATAGATTCTAATAGAAGATTGAGAGCCGAAGGTGGCACTATTCGCTCCCTCTAAAAATACTAGCTATTGCCGATTTGAACACCGATAAATATATCACACGTGTAAGGATTGTTGCACATGTACCTGAGTCATTCAAGAACAAATGATCCGGCAAAAAATTTGCTGCAACATATCACTAAAACAATCACAAATATAAACATCTGACATAAGCATTTTGTCATTAAATAAGTTTGAGTCAACATTCTGACGGTTGTTTAAGTCATTACAACATATCATTGAACAAGTTTAAGTCATAAAGTTATTCATGTTCTCAAATACAAGTGTGTACACATAAGTACACTTCTTAAAAAATTGAATGCACCATGCCTTTTCTAGTTTATGGTAGCTTTGATGGTGTATTTGCAGCTGGTCTTTTAACAACCTTCTTATTTACTCCTCTTGTTGATCTTGAGTTCATCCCTAAGGCCTAGAAAGCGGCAAATGCATGTATTTATAATTAAACATTGTTAAGCTACATGTCATAGGTATAATAATGTACTTACATCTCAAAGAAAGTCAGAATGCCACACTCAAGAACAAATGTTTCTAATCGCTTTGTAGAGGGTAACGTAAGTCGTTATCTCAGCTACGGCCTGTGACATTTTATCGAATAAAGTAAATAAGAGTAAGAGGTCGTAACTAAAATAGTTTGTTGTCATACCCACAACCAATCAAATTACAGCTTCAAGCTAAGGACTCTGAAAGAGTATTTATAAATATATTACTTGTAGTTTATAACAAAGTATGCCACACATGAAAACATTGTACTTGGACATGGAACCAGTAGCTTTGATTAAGTATGTTAAAAATAAAGGCCCAAGCACATCAACGTTAATTAAATAATTTGACATTACCAAAGCACAAAAACACATACACGTGTATTAAATAAGTTTACATGAATTATATCGAACCTACCACAACTAGAAAAATTAGGAAAAAACTTTAGCATCCATGAAGTTGATCAAACTTTAGGAAGCATCCATGAAGTTGATCAAACTTTAGCACAACAGAAATTCAAGGAGCTGAATACCTACGTAGACTTGTCTATTGTAGAAAAGACAGCTACCACACTAGTACATTCAGGAGCTCTGGTGTCGACTTTTTTTCAACCATGCCGACGTCATGACGTCGGCAACATACCTTCTCGACGTCATGTCGTCGGCAACAACTAGTCGACAGAGCCACGTCGGCAACGTCCATACCGACGAATGACGCCGACGACAGAGCGGGACCCACATGTTTTTCGGTCAAACGTTTGTTTTTGTTCGACAATTTGTTACCGACGCCGAGTCGTCGGTAACATAATAAATATTTAATGCCTTAATTAGATTAACTAAATAAAGTCAGCGAAAGTCAAATATTAACGTAAATGTCGCCGACGACAGTTTGTCGGTATAATTTGCAGTAGTCAACGAAAATCAAAAGAATAGTAAAATGTTGCCGACGCCCTTTTGTTGGTACCGTTTGCAATAGTCAACGAAAAGTCAACAAAATTGCAAACTTTTGCCGACGTCATTTGGTCAGTACAGTTTGCAATATCAAACATATGCATTATTCTACCGACACATGGCGTCGGTATGGAATTATATTGCAGCTGCGCAGCTGCACTGCCCAGTTTTTGCCCAAAAATGTGCAGCAAAAATCTACCAATTCCAGTTTCAATCCTGCTGTTATAAACCACACATTCCAATACAAACAACGGCTAAAACGGCTATAAAGTTATATCGCTAAAACGGCTATATATAACCACTAAACACTTAATAAACTTTACAAAACGGCCATAAACTTTACAAAACGCCATAAACATTATAACACCCTCAAAATACATCATAAAGTTTACAAAATGGGTGTTATAATCGCTAAACCTAGCTACTATATGTACAAATATTGCAATATCCTAAGTGTTCAAAGATAATAAGATTGGGGTCGTCAAAAATATAGTTCCAGAGACAAAACAACACAAAATAATACCTCTACAGCCCATCGTCGTCATCGTGATCATCATCATCACTCCGCTGCTAAGCCTCCCGCTGCTAGAGCCACTCTCCCGCCTGAGCCACTCGCGGGAGCGACTGAGCCGCTCCTTCCCGCGCCGCTCCCACTGCAGCCTCCAGCGTCACCTCGAGAACCAACCTGGCTAAGAAACGCGTCCCAGTCTGGGTTCCTCAGATATAACGTGTCAACAACTCGAGCTTCTTCTCAGTTTTCTTAGCTTTCTTCTTCTCTTTTTTCCTCTTTTTCTCAGCTTCAGCCAGACTCTTTTTAAATTCATCAATCTGCCCCGTAGCTTCAGCAAGCTTCCCTTTAAGCTCGGACGTACCTATAAACGAAATAATCAAAATTTAAAAACGGTCATTTCAATACATATATAAGATGCGTCATTTAATATTATCCAACTGTACATACCTGGTGGAGCTGGAGGCGGCATGTCTACCCGTGGCCTCTTCAAGTAGGGTACCACCCTGCCGACGCCGGGTATATGACCACGCTGCTTTCCCCCGATCACCCGAGCAAATATCTCCTCCTCCGTGAGGCACGGCTCGTCTGCCGGCATATCAGATCTAGGCTGCCTCAGCCGGACCATCTCTTCCTGTGTAGTTGAAAAAAATGAGAAAATTAATATATTAGTCGGGTTAATTACTAGATTATGTTTCAATAAATCACTAAGTGCGTGTTTGGAAAAAAAATAAAAATAAAAAACGATACTTACAAACCGAGCTCTAGCCTCATCCTGCAACCATGCACCATTCTTGCAGTGGGTGTCAAGATATGTATCGAACATGGACGGATACTGGTGGTCCTGGCTCCTCTCAAACTGTATAAATATATACACATGCATATAGGATGAAACAAATTAAAATGACAAATCAAACACCATATATATTTTACTTAGTATAAATAATTTTAAGTAATATATTATTAAAATGAAATAATCTTATAAAAATAAAATGTGTCTTACATATTCGTGTCGAGATGCCGCAAATGACTTCGAACCGTGGCGGCTGAGAATCTTGTTCTTCTTTCGATTCTCTTTGTTCACAGCCGATCTTTTCTGGGCCGCCTCCGACATGTACAAATCGACATACTTGTTCCACTCAGACATCTCCAAGCTCGGAGGAGGATTTCTTCTGATCTCTTCCACTCTAGCAGCCCCACCCTTTCTTGTAAAGTAATCGCGTTTCATATCATATTTATTGTCACGGTATCGACTAGCGAAATACGATGTGAGCGCCGAGCGAATGGTATCCCAGTCTGGTCTGCTCCTGTGGCGCTCCAAATCGAACATAAGCTGCAATCAAATATAGTTAAAATTAATATAAAGATATAAATAAATAAACAAATTTTAATAAATGTACACATTCAAATAATTAAATATAGAGATATAAATAAATAAACAAATTTAAATAAATATGCACATTTAAATAAATAAACACGATAATATAACAATATATATAAAAGGAAAATGAAATAACTGACCCCGAGCTATGGAAGGAAGTCAGCCGTCTTCTCCGGTTCTATATCGTACCAGGAGGCATAGGAGCTTCAATGCCAAAATGACCGCCTTAACAGGGTGGGACAAAGGAGTATGGATGCGATTTTTTTTACTCTTTAACAGGGTGGGACAAAGGAGTATGGATGCGATTTTTTTTTATGGAAGGATGAACGACTAGCCAAAATGACCGCTTCTGTTGGAGCTTCAACGCCTCCAACTCATTCCGCAAGACCATCCACAACTCCAACTCGATACACTGCAGGATCTTCAACATCAAGTCCTGGAAATACAGAGTGCTCAAACTGAATCACCAGATAATGGTACTCAATAAAATGCTAGAAGTGTATATGCATCCAAACAAACACACAACTGATTCAGCTGCCTTACTTCACGACCTTTATAATGACATGGTAGGTGATATGGGAAATCTTCGTATGTAGGTTGTTGTTGTTGCTGTTATTGTTGTTGTTGTTGCTGTTATTGTCGTTGTTGTTGTTTGTTGTGTTATTGTTGTTGTTTAATAAAATGTTGTTGTTGTTGTGAAAACTGATGTCGAACGTGCTTTATATTTTTAATTTGTACGCTTTAATGTTGGAGGCGTTGTGAAAACTTAAGTATCCATCAAGATTCAACCATAAGGGTCGTTTGGTTTATGATGTCCAAATAGGGCCGTTTGGTTTATGTTGTTTTCTTAACAACAGCCCACAAGAGCCGTTTGGTTTATGCTGTCCAAACAGAGGTGTTTGGGATTGCTTATTTCCTGCACCAAAAGGGTGTTTTGGTTTATGACCTTATTTGAAGAAACAACATCACAATTAACAAACAAGAATGCACACATTTTATTTAAAACACGCAAGAGTTCTCAAACGAAAAACTCGACAACCAAACAAAACAACTCAAACTAAACAACTCGACAACCAAGCGAAACAACTCAAACTAAACAACTCGACAACCAAACGAAACAGATCAAACGAAACGACCCGTTTATTTTTTTTTTGCGGCTACTTCCCGCTTTGCTGGAACTCGCACCATCTTTTCCTTTCCTTGCTCTCATTTCCTTGATACGTGCAAACGTAGCTTCGAGATTTGTTACTCTATTTTCCAGATTACCAAACGTAGCTTCGAGGTCCAACCTGCTTTCAGCTTCATCGTCACCTCCAACAGTAGCAGCAGCTTGTGCTTCAGCAGCACGTTGAGCTTCAGCAGCATCTAGCTCTTCCAAACACTCTCTCAGAATGTTGCCGACGTCATGTCGTCGGCGTCGTGAAGGCGGAAAAAAAACCCGCCCAATTATTCGCTATAATTCACACGCGGGAAAAGTCAAAATTTTGACTTAAATAGTTACCGACGTCATGTCGTCGGCGCCGTTAAACTTAAAGCTTATTAATTATTAATCATTCGCTAATCCCACGCTAATCACAATTATTTGTGTGTTTATATCCCGCCGACGACATGTCATCGATATTATTTTGGCGGGTCAAATTCTCGCCCATTTTTTCACCAGGTTTAGTAAAAGTCAAACATGTTGTTATGATATCGATGACATGTCATCGGTAATATTCTACCTTAAAAATTCAACGCAGCCTTGGCTGGGTCAAGCCAATTTTTTGTCGTTTTGCGTATGGTGCCGACGACATTGGGTCGTCGGCATGGTTTTAGTCGCCTGTTGTATGTTTTCTTGTAGTGCCAGAGGACCACAAGATCAACGACAATTACATTTGGGGTTCGATTGATGTGAGAACCAGTCACTTAAAAATACCATCCAAACTAATAGTTGGAGTTTGCGCAATTTAAACCGAAAATTTTTTAAGTATGAAACTTTGATATTCAAAATACAACTTGTTATAGGAAAATTTATTCTATGAATTCAATTTGAGGACAAAGAACTACACTAACGCCTGCAGATAACACAGATTTTCATTAATAAATGAGCACAAAGATCGTAATAAGCGAAAATTACTTGAAGGGACCACTCGAGAACTGTGTTATAAAACGAGGAACAACTTTTTTGCATTTACCAATTTAGACCTATATTTCGTGACCCAAAATGGGTGTTGTCAAGAGATACACGTGTCCACACCACAAAAGACCACATCTCCTTATTTTAAAGAAATAACCCGACCAAAAATTGCCCCATGATCCACACCCATGCCACCTCATATTTTGCGTAAGAAATGGGGTGTGGGTCACGTAATATTAAAAAATTTCTAGTGACTTAAGATAGCGTGCCTATTTAATTAAGTATGATATGTTTGAGTTTTTTTTTTTGTACATAATGGTTTGAAAAATGATTATTTGCAAACTTTTAACACTATTTAATATATGCAAATATTTGTGTTGGTTAGTGGATTTGGGTTCTCCTTGAAGTGAGGTTCGCGACGAACTAAAGAGTGTCCATAATGTAGTTAATATGAATAAGATATCGTATCTCAAAGTGAGTCACTTAAAACACAAAATGGGTTGCCAAAATTATTATTTGCAAATTTTGGACACTATTTAATATATGTATATGCTGTAAATATTTGTGTTGGTTAGTGGATTTATGTTCTCCTTGAAGAGAGCTTCACAACAAACTAAAAAGTGTCTACATTGTAGTTAATATGAATGAGATGTCATGACTCAAAGTGAGTCACTTGAAACACAAAATGGGTTTTGATTTTGATGAAACACAAACCGGGTATTATCCTAACTGGGTGAAGAATACCCTCATCAACATCAAAACCCATTTTGTGTATCAAGTGACTCACTTTGAGACACGATATCTCTTTCATATTAGCGACATTTTTTACACTCTTTATTTTGTTGGGAATCTCTCTTCAAGGAGAACCCAAATCCACTACAACATATACATATATTAAATAGTGTACAAAGTTTGCAAAAATCATTTTTTTCATCCTATTTTGTACAAAAGAAAAAAACTAAACATATCATACTTAATTAAATAGGCATGCCACTAGCAATTTTTTAATAATACGTGACCCATACCCTATTTCTTACGCGAAATATAAGGTGGCATGGGTGTGGGCCTTGGGGTAATTTTAAGTCGGGCTATTTCTTTAAAATAAGGAGACGTGGTCCATTTTGCTGTGGACACGTGTCGTGACCACACACATTTTGGATCACGAAATATGGGTCCAAATTGGTAAATGCAAAAAAAGTTGGTATTCATTTTATAACACACTTCCCGAGTGGTCCTATGAAGTAATTTTCGCTCATAATAATATGATATACTAACTTGAGCAAACTAATATAATATACTTCATTTGGTGTATGTTGGTTATGCATGGCACTTCTAACTCCTCCAAACCTTCTGAGACAAAAGATGAACTTCCCCTACCCATCAGCTATTTGTAGAATACAAAACCACAATAAGTGGTGCCCAAAAATTATAGTCAAATGGTGAACATTAACCCTTTTAACACATACACATGAAAACATTATGCCTACAATTAAAGATAAAGTTAACACATACACACATACATTTAGCCTTTAGTTCACACACAGATACATATACATTAATACATACAAACATTAAGACAAGAATTTAGCCTTAAGTTTTAATAGAAATATAGACGGAGAGAGAAATGACTCACCATATAAGAAAGAGACCATGAAAAAATGATAGACGAGCAGGTGGTTGTGGATTTTTTATTGGAGAGAGAATTCACAAGATATTCTTAAATAAGTATTTAATTACACTTAGTGTTAGCAATCACTTTCTATTAATTATGAAGTGATGGTCATTTGAGCATTTAGATGTAATGTGTCATGTATAATATGTATTTAGCAAAGTGTGCTTGTAGCATTAGAGTCATTAGCTTAATTATATGTGTAATGTATTTATCAAGCCCACTACATAGTTTTCTTTTAAAGCCCATCCAAAGGCCCATTTGGATTGGCTGTGTTTTCATAAAACCATACACACACACACACTGCATTATTGTGTGTCTCATTTTCAACATCAGAGAAGAGTGTGTATGTGTGCAAAGTACCACAAAAGTCAGTGTTTGGTTATCTTCTAAAGTTAATAAACATTTGACTTGAAATTCATCATATGATCCACCACATCTCTTGTTCTTAATGTATATGTTTGTGAGCATCATTGTGTTTGTGTTTGTGTGAAGAAGAAGGTAGTCTAGTGTAACAAGTGGTATCAGAGCTTAACCCGCGCTTAACAGGAGAACGAAAAAGATCATGGAGACGATGAATGTGAAGTTTGATGAAATTTCACAAATGGCTTCTAAGAGACTCGCTCTAGAACCCGCGCTTATCAGTTCCGGACATATCAGTTCGGGACTCGCACCTCAAGGAGCTCAATCAATTCCTAACGAACAACCCACAACTCAAGAACTGGATAATTTCTTCGAGTTCATGTACGATGAATACTATGGTGGCGCTTCGAAAAATGCATCTAACCAATATTCCGCTGCATCCACTCAACATCAACAACCACCACCACCTCCACCAAATCCATATGCATCCACAACATTCGAAGCCGGCGCACCAACTCCCTCAACATCAACATCATCTACATTTACTCCAGCAACTCCATTCATTGAAATTGTTCTTCCAAGAATTGATGAGCAAGAACAAAATAATGCTGTGTTAGACGAGGAAGTCTTTGAAAACCCGTTTGGAACGGAATCTGGTGAATCATCTTCCAGATTACATGAACCGTCTAACATACATTCAAACAGTCCAAGGTACCCTTCAACATTACAGTGGACAAAAGACCATCCGATTGAACAGGTTATTGGTGAACCCTCAAGACCAATTCAGACGAGAAAACAACTTCATACCGATTGCGACATGTGCATCTATGTCTGCTCAGTCAGTCTCATAGAACCTAAGAACATTCGGGAAGCAATGGCAGATAATGCCTGGATTGAAGTGATGCAGGAAGAACTTCTTCAATTTCAAATCCATGACACCTGGGATTTAGTTCCAAGACCAATTGACAAACTAGTCATTGATCTTAAATGGTTATGGAAAAACAAAAAGGATGAAGAAATGACTGTAATTCGCAACAAAGCTCGTCTGGTGGCAAAGGGATACAGACAGGAAGAAGGGATAGATTTTGAAGAGTCATTCACACCAGTTGCAAGGCTTGAAGCAGTAAGGATTTTCTTAGCTTATGCCGCTCACAAGAACATCACGGTTTATCATATGGACATCAAGACGGCGTTCTTGAATGGAACTCTGAAAGAAGAAGTGTATGTGAGTCAACCAGACGGTTTCGTTGACAAAGATCATCCGGAATACGTCTACAAGCTAAAGAAGGCAATCTATGGTTTGAAACAAGCCCCACGGGCGTGGTATGACGAGTTATCATCTTTCTTGTTGTCAAATAATTTCACCAAAGGAACAATTGATCCAACCTTGTTTACAAGAAAATACAAAAATGATATTTTGATTGTTTAGATTTACGTGGACGACATAATATTTGGGTCCACTAATCCGACACATTCAAAACATTTTGAAAATCTCATGAAAAGCAAATTCGAAATGTCCATGATGGGTGAATTAAAATTCTTTTTAGGCTGACAAATTCATCAATCCCCACGTGGAATTTTTCTTAATCAGGCTAAAAACACAATTGAGATTTTGAAAAAACATGGAATGGACAATTGTGACTCTGTTGGTACTCCAATGGTCACTTCACCAAAAATTGGCGCTGACCTATATGGGAAACCCATGGATCCGAAGAAATATCGGAGCATGATTGGTTCTCTCATGTACTTAACTGCAAGCCGACCAGATATTCATTTTGCTGTTTGCTTACTTGCACGGTTTTAGGCAAGGCCTACCGAACTTCACCTCCAAGAGGTTAAACGGATCTTTCTATACCTTCGAAGAACCATTAACATGGGACTTTGGTATCCGAAGGATTCGGAGTTTACACTAATAGCATTTTCATATGCAGACCATGCCGGTTGCCAAGTTACAGCAAAAAGTACATCAGGCGGAGCGCAATTTCTGGGAGAAAAGGTAGTAGGCTGGTCGTCAAGAAAACAAGACTGCACTGCTTTATCAACAGCAGAGGCCGAGTATGTGTCTCTATCTGCGTGTTGTGCTCAAGTCCTTTGGATAAGAACACAACTCACAGATTATGGTTTCTCTTTCAACCGCATACCTTTGTATTGCGATTCAAAAAGTGTCATAGCCATCTCGTGCAACCCAGTGCAACACTCGAAGACCAAGCATATTAGAGTCCGCTACCACTTCATAAAAGAGCACATTGAAGAGGGTACTGTTGAATTGTTTTTCGTGAAGACTGAATACCAGCTCGCCGATCTATTTACTAAAGCCCTCCCAAAAGAGCGGTTTGAAAACTTAGTTCGTCGAATTGGAATGCGAAGCCTAACTCCCGAAGAGTTAGAAAGTCTTCTCGAATCTTATTGATTTACTTCATAAAGCTTCGCAAGTAAATATATTTTTGTAAATATTGGTAAATATTTATGTATATATTTTTGGTATATATATATATATATATATATAATATATATATATATATATATATATATATATATATATAATATATATATATATATACTTTTTCAAAAACAAAAATATAAAAATAGAAAACTTCAAAAAGACATAAAAAACATAAAACACAAAAACCAAAAATATTCTTCTCACGACATGTCTCTCGTATAATCGATATTCTGTACGTATCTAGAAATGTCATTCAACAATGATACGGGCATGTACAGATGCTCGAGCGAGAGTTCTTTTTTTTATGTTTTTCTAAAACATGTCGTTTCTCAAATTTTTCTTCATTACGGCTTTTGTGCATTTCAGTACGAAACCCGCGCTACATTGAATGACTTCTGATTATTTCCGATCAGGACTCGCAATGTTAATGGCAAAAAGCTACAAAAGTGAGCACTTAATCAAAATTGTTTCCAAAGATTTTTCAAAGTCTTTTTATAAATTTTGTGCTCACAACAACTCCCTCAAAGACCACTAAATGCTTTTAAACTCAAAAGTTTAACCATTTGCTCTGATTTAGGGGGAGTATAAAAAGAAAAATGTTCCATTTTTTTCTCATGCTAAAATCAGTCCGTCTCTCCACTAAAAGTTTCATTTTAATCAACTGTTTTCAAAAATACCACTTCATGCTATTTTTGAGAGGGAGATTAAGTGTTTATATATGGGGGAGAGGACGTGATTAAAATGTGATCTAAAAGAAATTTTATCGTTTGAATCTCAAAACGAGTTCTTCAAAAAGACTCAGCATGAACCCTCGAATTGACGAAACTAAATGTCCGTTCTCGAAAAGACATGTCCTGGACGGGTAATAATTTCAAGCTGGTTTACCAGTGATGCAAGCGTGTCTCGCAAAGGACTTGTCTGAGTAGAATGTACCAATTCGAGAGATGATCTTTGAATATGACCGGGACGGGTAATAATTTCAAGCTAGTCTAACTAGTGATGTAAGCGTGTCTCGCGAAGGTCGTGTTCATTGAAAATCGATCATTTCAAATGTGCGAACTCTACCTGACATGTGCTATTTATTTCAAAAATGCATGAGCACATGTGAAGGGGGAGTGTTTCAAAAATGCAAAACTCTCAATGTGAACAAAATGTGTTTTCTCATAAACACGTTGAGAGATTTTCACAAGGTTTAATGGCATGTGACAAATAATCTAGGATAATCATGGAGTAATAAGGTGATTATGGTTAGGTTATGTCCAATGATCCGCCAGAACCGGAGGGATCTACCCAAGGACTATTACAATAGCTTAGCATTAGAAGTCCTTAGGAAAGATTGAAAAAAAAAAGGAGTATAATGAGAAAGGAGAAAGAAGGGGTTGAAGAATAAAAAAGAAAAGTTTTTGTAAGGGTGAAAAGAAATAGCCCTCCATGAAAACTTAGGAAAGAAACGGGTCAATACATCTGCTATCGGTACTCACCAAGGTGATACTGGTATTGAAGACAAGACGTCATGGACCCAGTGACGCATTTGCACCACCCCTCCTATCCACTCAGATATCTCTTAAAAGATATTTGTTTCATTTCTCACGGAGAACACTGCATAATCTATCGACCTCTCACTTCGAGATGTGTTGATATTGAAAAGGTGTCACTCTGCTCCATGCCTCCGACGACTAAAACCAAAACGCACATAATTGAGTCTAGAGACATGAGATTCATCAAAGATCTCTTAGGAACACTTCCTATGCAATACACTTGTGTTCACTCAAAAGGATACAAGTTGTATGAGTCTTAATGAGATCCAAGGATCTTGCCTTACGACATAATGGCCGCTGGACGATTTATTGCTAACTGTCTTATGCAGGTACCGACGAAAGTCCATCCACCATCATCATCTACATCAACGACGCATCTGGACAGAAGAAGTAGATCAAGGCAAGAACGATCAAAAGACGATTCTTTGAAGATCACAGTGCATGAAGGAACATTGAACGAAGAATATTATACATTGACACACGAAGTTCAAGACGTCAAATGCAAAAGACCAATCACGGGAGCATCATTGAAATGACCATCCCTTAGGGGGAGATTGTTAGCAATCACTTTCTATTAATTATGAAGTGATGGTCATTTGACCATTTAGATGTAATGTGTCATGTATAATATGTATTTAGCAAAGTGGGCTTGTAGCATTAGAGTCATTAGCTTAATTATATGTGTAATGTATTTATCAAGCCCACTATATAGTTTTCTTTTAAAGCCCATCCAAAGGCCCATTTGGATTGGCTGTGTTTTCATAAAACCACACACACACACACTGCATTATTGTGTGTCTCATTTTCAACATCAGAGAAGAGTGTGTGTGTGTGTGCAAAGTACCACAAAAGTCAGTGTTTGGTTATCTTCTAAAGTTAATAAACATTTGACTTGAAATTCATCATATGATCCACCACATCTCTTGTTCTTAATGTATATGTTTGTGAGCATCATTGTGTTTGTGTTTGTGTGAAGAAGAAGGTAGTCTAGTGTAACACTTAGATTTTTTGTGATTATATATTATAGTTCTCCTTTTCACAAAAAAAAAAAAAAAAAAAAAGTATTTACATTTAGTGTATTTACATGATATATATATAAAACATATATATTACTACTAGATCGCTTGAATGCTCGATCATACCTCGAGCGGATCCTTTACAAGCTCGAACTCGACTCTTTAGACATATTGAGGTCGTTTATTAGGCATGGGCTCGATTCGATTTCGAGCTTGAGACTCGGTAAAGCTCGAATTGAATGAGCTTGAGTCGAGTTTGAGCTCAAATTACTCAAAAAGATCGACTCGATAACACCTTGAATTCATTATGCTCTCTCGAAAGCAAACAAGATAAATATACCTTGTTATTTCAAAGTATTTTAGATATTTGGACTTCCAAAAGGAAAATTAAGCTGGATAAATTGTCTGCATGAAAGGACCAAGCAAGTACGAGCTTGGTGATAAACTAGTGAACAGTAGTCAACGTTGTTCGCAAAAGTGGATTTTTTTCTCTTTATAAGAAAAGAAGCAATCAACAAAGATATATATTATTCCACTCAATGCTTGACATCTCAAAAGACCCTCACATGAAGATCTCGTACAAGTGCCGATATAAGAATGTTTTCGTGAGTAAATGTTATCTCTTGTCATCATAATGCTTTCGTGATAACGTAGTTTGCTAAAGTGGGTCTTTTTCTCTTTAAGAATAGAAGAAATCAGTAAAGATATATTACTCCGTTGAATGCTTGACATCTCAAAAGACCCTCACGTGAAAACCTCATACAAATGCCTATATAAAATAACGGCTTCGGCTTCGTGAGTAAATGCTATCTTTTATCATAATTGTAACATTTATTGTAGACCATTTACTCTCGTTGGAGCTATCAACACTCGATCATAACCAATTAGCAAGCTTGAAGTTCACGTAACCTTTAACTTGGGTCTTTGTTTGAAAGAGAGAAGACATTTTTCAATTCATTAAGGAAATTAATTTGCACACTTTTCTTTTTGATCGGGACACATCCTTTATGCTTTACACAGTTGTTTCATATTTACATATGAAAATTCCAATTTAAACTATCAAACGCCTTCTCAAAGTCCACCTTGAATAATAAAAGCTTATGATTTTCCAAAGCCGCCATTCTAATGATTTCATTGGCTATAAGACATCCATCCAGAATCAGCCTACCTTCGATAAAAGCCGATTGATTAGGACCAATAACCGAGTCAATGACCTTCGCAAGTCGAGAGGCAAAGAGATGACTTTGTAAACACATCCAATGAGACTAATCGGGCGGTAGTCCGAAAAGCCACGAGGATCTTTCTTTTTAGGAATGAGAACGATAAACGAAGGGTTACAACCATTACCTATACCACCAGAGGATTCGAAATGCTTAATACACTTCCAAAAATCATCTTTAATCACGTCCCAGATTTTTTTTATCAAAGTGAAATTGAACCCGTCTAGACCTGGGGCTTTAGACCCGTCACAATCCCATACCGCCTTTTTAACTTCATCCAGAGAAAAGTTAGAATCCAGGAAGGTAACATCATCAGTTGATGATAACTTACGAAACAACCACTATTAAAAGAAGGCCTTGAGATGACGACTTCCTTAAAATGAGTGGAGAAGTGCACACGGGCTGCTATTTTAATATCGTTAGGCGTCTCCAACCATACCCCATTAAATTTATAGTTAAATTAATATTATAAATATTGAATTAATTCTTAATCCTTTATCATTTTTTTGTCTAACTCATAAATTTTTTTTTTCCGCAATAGCTACAAATAGAACCCGTAAGTTTTGTATCAAGGGTCAAACCAGAATTACGATTTCGCAAATATAATTATTTGTCGCTACACACCATCACTTTACGCTGATATTCGTCTAGTCTATACTATCTATAAAAGGTGTATGGCCAAAGTGAATTGTTGAAAAGTCAATATTTTGAAATGTTGAAAAACTTATAAGAGGTAAGCATTGAAAGGCTGGAAATGTGAGTTACTGCAGTAAAAACACATACACAAAACACTCACAAAAACACACAAGCAAACACTCTCTACAACTCACACCATCACCACTCGACGCCACGACCACCCGAGGCCACCTCCACCCGACGACAACACCACCCGACGACACCACCAACCGACGGCAACACCACCAAACTCCACGACCAAAATCCACCCTCCACCGCCATCCCACCACCTGAGTAGCACTACCACGAGAGAAACCACCAAAACAGTTTTTCAAGTTTAGAGGCATTTTTTGAGTTTTTTTTAGTAGATCTATAAGTTTTGAAGGTTTTTTTTTATAGATCTATAATTTATATTTTTAGATCTATAGTTTTGAGGTACGTTTTGTATTTTTTTTTTTGTTAGTGACGTTGCTATCTTACCGGAAAATTTCAATGCCGTCGTCGCCTCTATCGCCGGTAGGGTTGCAGCCGCCGCCGCTTTAGGTTGAAAGGGTTGCTGCCTCCGGGTAAGATATATGGATTTTGAAAGCTCTATTTTTTTAGATCTATGTATTTTTTTTTTATAGATCTATGTATTTCTCAACCTTTAAAATTTTATTGGAGTAAAGTTTTTTTTTTTTAGATTATTGCCGCTGTAACACCCCAACCCGACAAGGGTCAAAATGCCACATTATGATGTCAATCAGAACATACAAACGCAAGCGGAAGACTTATAAACACCATGGTTACAATGGTTCAAAATGAAATTAAGGCGATAATAAATCTACATCATACTGATTATCAAACTACAATACAAATCTGAATCAAATCTAAATGGTAGATAACTCCAAAGACTAATCCAAACGCAAATGGGATCTATCGCCAGGGTGGTCCACTAAAAGCTCCTATGCACTCTTCACTCAAACCCAGCTTCCAACCTAAAACCTGCCGCAGGAAAAGAAATGTGGTTGAGCTTAAAAAGCCCAGTGAACAGATATATATATATATATATATATATATATAGTGAGACTTTCTTGCGAGAACCATTTTATCTGCGAGAACTGAGAGAACCACAAAAAACATACATGCACGCCTTCAATAATTGTATTTTTACACATATGTTCTAAAAACAACATATATGTTTTTAAAAAAACATAGTTGTTCTAAAGAATTTGATAAGAAATTGGAAATACAACATTTTTCTTTGAAGGTGTGCATGCATGTTCTTATAAGGCGTGCAACGACAATATTGCGGCCTTGTGTAAGGTTTTTGTGAAAAAAGAGGATGAGTTCATGATGATATTGAAGAACATAGGTGGATACTTACGATTATTGATGATTTGCATGTATTTTTATTTTATTTTAAAAGGCGTGCATGTATGTTTTTTGTGGTTCTCTCAGTTCTCGCAGATAAAATGGTTCTCGTAAGAAAGTCCCCCTATATATATATATATATATATATATATATATATATATATATATATATATATATATATATATATATATATATATATATATATATATATATATATTGGTTCTTGGAAAAAATACACTTTGGTGGAAAAGTAGAAAAATAGTGCAAATCACCCCCTCCCCCTTCCCATCCTTTTTTTTAACAACTACAGGGGCCTGATTGTAACTTTTTTCATTTTACAAGGATTGATCTGTTCTTTTTTTGATTTTTCCACTGAATCATCGTATATATTATCTTTCCTTCATTTTTTGTACAAATTCTTTCCAAAATCCTCTCAACCTCTCGTTATATATAATCCACGTTTTTATACGCTTATTTTTTACACGAATTCACGCAATTCAATCTACATTCTATCGGTATTAATCAGATGTCTCAATCCATTAATCACTGTAAGGCTTTTTTACTGATTTTTTTTATAAATTTTTAATTTTTGTTAGTTAAAATTGAAAACGAAGATTATACATTTGATTTTTGGCTGTTATATGCATTGTTTTATGTTTCTTTTTTTAATTTTGATTGGTTAATTTTTATTTTATGTTCAATTATGTAGCGATTATATTAATTTTTTGTTATATTGTGAGGTTTATGCTTGTTACTTGATGTTTAGATCGAGTTTTTTTTTAAGTTAATTGTATTTCTGTTGTTTTTTGTGGATTTTAAAAAAATTATATACTGATGCACTAATTCTTCAAACTTTTGTTTTTTACTTTGATTATAATGTTTATGTGATTATAGTTCGTACATGATGCATTTTTTTTATTTATTTTTGTCTAAATATGTTATATTTTGTAGTTTACTTTTGAATCTGAAAAAAGTTGAGGAAAAATAGATACAAATCATGTTTAGGAAGGCAGCACACAAGGTGTTTGATAAAATGTCTCAACGAAATTTTATAACTGTGATGCACTAATAGTTTCCAATACATGGTTTCAGCAGTAGTTTTGTAGTTGAAATAGCATTTATAAATGTTAGGTTTACGGCTAGGATTAGGATGATTGAAATGGTATCCAAAGTCGTTGCCACATTGGAGGTACGGTACCTGTTATGGTTTTGGAACATATGTATATGATAATGGCTTCAATAAACTTTTTGGTGTATCATTGATTAATACATAAATCGGGTCTATATGGGTAAACTGAAACAACTTTTTTGCCCTTCTAATTTTGTTCTTAATTACTTTACAAACAAAATCTTATTATAACTCTAAAAGACACCAAGCACATTTCAACACTACACATTCTACAAGCTGTTTAATTACACCAAGCACATTTTAACATTACACATTCTACAAGCTGCATACAACTCTCCAATAAGCTTGTGTATGTAATAAGCTTGTGTATGTATACAATCTTGTAGGTGATCCGTAATGCAATAAAAAAGAGTGGGACCAATGAAGATGCATTAACTCGAGTGATCGTTACTCGAGCTGAGAAAGACTTGAAGGAGATCATGGAGCAGTACTACAAGAGGAACAGTGTACCACTTGATCAGGCTGTAGCGAAAGAAACCTCAGGAGATTACAAGAGGTTTATTTTAACTTTGCTTGGGAAGGAAGACTAGTGCACATCATTAAAGTTCGATTTTCAGAGACCGCCATAATTTTCTGGGTTTAACATTTGAAGGCATCTGTGTCATATGTGTTTGTTTAAGCTTCTGTTACTACTCTTGTTGCTTGTGTGACCGAATAATTAATTTAAATTTAATATTTTACATGCAATTTGTATGTGTGTCTACTTATGCAAACCTAAAAACTAATAGAAAAGCACAGTTCATTTTAAAATACACCAAACAACAGTACTTGATCTGATAATAGCTAGCACCATTTGCGTTCTATACAAAACCTATGCAGTTACAAACACAAATCAAGTTCCCTATCTTCTTAAGTAGCAAAACACTTGTAATTTCTCGACCTCAAACACCAAAATACTATGGACTGCATCAGAAATAAGGGAGGCTAAACTCTCGTCACAAGTACTAATAACAGTACTTGTTTCTTGAACTTATATCAAAGCATTGGCAGGCTCAAATACATGCAACACATTAGATGCATGTCCATCCTCAATATTGACTTTTTCAATTGACCCTTTGACTCCACTCTTCTCTAATGCAAACGATAGACTATTTAAATCAACCTTACCCCAATGCACCAAAGGCTTCATCTCTGAAAACACTGCGTGTTCTTCTGCAGATAAATAGTGTTTCCCTTGATGCACAAAGAGCTCACCTTTTAATCTTGAAATGATCAAATCCTCATTTATCTTTAAGAAAGTCAACTTTGAAGCCAAGTCTACTGCAATATTTAACTGGGAAAGATTCTTTGAACTTGGCAGACGAAACGTTTCATTTTCAGTGTAAAATAGACACGACAATGATTCACCGTAAGGATTTAAGTATGGTTTTGTGTAATCAGGAAGCTGTTGGTTAAGAATCGTAGCAAGTGTTAGACCGATTTCAATGAGAATAACTAGATGTTGCAAGCTGGATGGGTGGAATTTGAACTTCTGGAATTTGACTTCAATCCACAAGAATACACCCACAATGCAGTTGCTCCGGCAAGAACACCAGCAGATATCTTCTTGTTCCTCCACAAGAATACATCAGCAGCTGCATTATCAACAAAAAGGACATTACAAATGAGAAAGTGCTATATACATTACAAATAGATGCACTAATATGTCCAAATAGATGCACTAAACATGCAAATGGATGCACTAAACATGCAAGTAGATGCGATAACGCTTATGATGCGTGGTTTTGCGACCTTACAACAGGTTTTACCTCTCGAGGGATCTCAAGAGGCTTGCAATCCCCACCAGGCAGTGTACCTGACCGATGTAGTATAGTGTAGTGGCAAGTACCGGGGGATTGATCGTTCTCTAGGGGAATAGTGTCGTTAGAATTGAAAAACTACTCTAATAGGTCTAAGGGTGAGGGAAGATTCTTTTTGTATTTTTTATATTTTTATAAAAGCAAGTAAAATCTCGGGTTTGAAGGAGTGGGCGGAATTAGTTGCTAGTCAACTAACCCAAATAACTACAATTGCAAATAAAATAAAATAACTGAAAATAAAAAGGTTGTGGAACTTATATGGAGAGAAATGTGTTTACTTAGATTTTCTTACTCCCTAACTATCTTTTACCGGTTGATTAGTGTGTATTAATTGCGTGGATGACGGGTGTATTCCTTAATACCAATCGTGGGGTGGCGTACGTACTTCCCCAACTCTATAAGCTCCTACTTCACTCCTATGTCGAGCCGGCTAAGAAGCTCCTAACATGGGATCACTAGAATTCGCTCATGCATTAAATACAACCATAAAAACCTTAGTACGCATTGGTTCATGTTTCTTAAGATGTTCAAGCAAGTTACCGTATAGGAGGTTAGCCAGTTTTCTTAAGCCTAACATCGATAAACAATCATCCAATACAATTAATAACACACCAACAACCAATAATCAATAGTTAGGTTTCATTAGATCTAAGCAAACACAAGATAAATCTAGCCTAGCATGTTAAATAAAAGACAAGAACAAGATATAATCAAACAACACATAGACATATTGAATGATTAATTGATTACTTATCTTCAATTGAACATGGGAGATCCAAGGGTATACAACCCTTAAAAGTAGCAGAAAAATCGTCTTAGGGTTTCTCCTCACAAAGTTGCACACTAATGACTAAAAATTATGAGAATATATATAGAAAATCAGATCTGACGGCGTCACGTTATAGAGCTGACGCCGTCACCTCGCCGCAGTTAGGGTTTCTTGATGGCCTTCTTGACGCCGTCCCCTTTTAATCGTCCAAAATCCTCTCTGGCGCGTCAAGGGTTGACGGCGTCACAATGGTGCTTGACGCCGTCACAGGTACTTTTCCAGCCGATTTTGAGACTTTGTCGTTTTCTTCACTTTTATGCTCCAAAAACGTCCAAAATGCTTCCTTTTCCAGATTTCTTCTCCAAAGTACCTAAAATGACAAAAGGAACGATTTAGGGCAATATTTGATCAAATAAATACGATTTAGGGCTTAAATGACCCCCTAAAAGCGGTACACTTTTCGCTTCATCAAATACCCTTACACTTGAGATTTGCTTGTCCTCAAGCAAATGCGCTTTTATTCTAATCAAAATACAAGTTAGGGGTCATTTAACGCTAATATAAAAGTAATTACAACAAATAGTCGTTCCACTTTAATCATAATAAGCACGGAGATTACAGACTAGCACCTCACAAGTAGTGTTTAGATACTCACATCTCTCAGATGTCATAAAAGTATATCTCATAAATGAAAATGAATAATATCTCTCACTACCTGTCATAGCAAATAGATTACCATAGGCTTGGGAAAGGATCAAAAACCTCCTCCACTAGGCGTAAGCACCTAAGATAAACTATCAAAGAGGGCTTTTAAACGGGTTATAACGTTAGGTGTAGGGATATGATAAATACGGTTTTGTTGGATAAAGGATATTTTACTGGTGGCGAGTTAAAGATCTTGATTAATTACATGTACAATATGGCGTTGCTAAGCCAAGACTAGACTCGACTTAAGCTAATGAAAAAAATAACAAAAAGATAAAATAAACATAAAATGAAACGGGATGGTAGTCCGTATGTTTTTTCTACTTTACTTTTTTTTTTGCATACACTCTTGCCCTACCATCCAAAATAATACATCGTAGGGGGGTTGTATCCCCCTTACACTTGAACTTTTACATAACTTTACAATTAACTATTCTAATGACACGAATTAAGATAATCGAAACACTTGGAGTACTTTTAAAATATTTAGCACATATGGGGGTAATAATGTTGTTCTTCCCCATTACTCCATTACACTAGTACTTTACCCATGAGTCCCAATCGTCCCAAAACAATATGTACAAGGATATGACTCGACTTAGCAACCATGTAATCAATTAGATAATTAACTTGGGGTTTAAACAAATGTTGTCACAATAATGCACTAAAAATGAGTGCATACAAGGTAGGCTAAGGCGATTTGGGTGTACATTTAAGTGGGGTGTAAACAAATTCTTACTTTAAGTAAAATGCTTAAAGTTAGAAACGAAAAGATAGGCTCTGAGGGATGTACTAGGGGTATCGTGTACTAAAATGAGTACAACGCAAAGGGTGTGGGAGAATTACTTGACCAATGTAGCCAATGTAATTATAACAAAAACACAGGTGTAAAACAATGGGTTAATCCTAATGCCTCTTATCATGTAGTAAATCTAACTACACGAATGTAGTCTCACTTGTGGCCTCGGAATGGTCCTAACGCAAGTTCTAGAATCTAAGTGCTACCGGTACACACATCATAGCATAAATGCTTTTCCTACCAATTCTAGGGGCGAACCTCACATATTTGGGGGTGGAAAATTTTTTAGTGGTACGGTTTTATGCTAGTCATATAACTCATGTCCGTGAGACGCTCATTAAGACCAAAGTTTCACTCCTATATGTTGTAAAAAAATTTAAATTTGGCACTAAAATTGCCTTAACAGGTATTTCTCTCAGTTTTATTACACATCTACCATTAAACAAATGAAAAATCAAGCGTAATAGCATTCTCTAAGGTATCGTACTTTACCCTCCCTTACACTTAAGATGAACATTGTCCCCAATGTTCAAATAACAAGATGTAAAAGTAAATAAGGTAAAAGAATGAAATCAAATACTCCCCTGATTCGCTCGGTGGATAAAGAGGTAACATGGTTAGATCTTCTTCCAAGGTAATGTTGAAGCTTCAAGATTAAAGCAGCGCCAAAAGCTAGATTCCACATACATCTCCTTGTCCAAAATAACCTGTTAAACCTGAGAAAACAAACACGAAAACCTGCATAACATCGGCGGGATAAATCTGTATAAGGATATAATGCTTGTGGAATGATTATTTTGCAGATTCCTGGAGTTTATAAGTTAGAGATTTAATAAAGCATTTTATGATTCCGGAAGAAAAACAAAACTTTCAAAAAAAATTCCAGAAAACTGTTCCTGACGCCGTCAGAAGTGATCTGACAGATTTTTCATGTTAAGTTTTCGGAAAATTTCTGGAAAAACTCAATCCTTATTTCTTGGAAATCCTGCAAAATATCATTATGACTCGATACAAGCATTTGACTCAAACAATTACTAATATGTATGTTAATTTAATATTGTTATGATTCATGTTCATTTGTTCTAATAAACCGATTTGGATTTCCCTTACACTTATCTTTTGCAAAATACCTTTATATGTAGTTAAGACGAAGTTAAAAACAAGATAAAACATTTTCACAATTTAGTTTCGAACATGAATCAATAATAATAAAAATTAAACATACATACGGAAGCAAATAAAATCAAACAAACAAATAAATAAACACACAAAGCAAATAAAGCTTGGGTTGCCTCCCAAGAAGCGCTTGTTTTTGTTCGAGTCACGAGCCTGACTCTACCCTTATTTAACGGATATAAGGAGAGGTTTTTCCTACACTTAGGATTAAGTGCGGGTGATAGTAGCGATACACACCATCTTGGTGGAAGTATGCCGTGTGAGGAAAGAGTGGTGGATGAATTATATACTCAAAGGGGTGTGCACCTTTCATCATAACCTTACCTAGTTCACTTTGGTCAATGGGTGAATTAAAGTTTTCTCCTAAAAAGGGATCATCTTCTATCAACTTCGAGAGATTCCTAGTTGGGAATCCATCTTGACCTAATAAACCCGGTTTAAACCCATAGTGTTTCTTGTGATTAATCATGAATGGGTGATGTAAGTATGAAAGGTTATGGTTCACTCCTATATTAGCTTCCACTCCACATGGCCTAGAGTCTA
Organism: Artemisia tridentata subsp. tridentata; assembly: GCA_021014915.2. Classification (NCBI taxonomy): domain Eukaryota; kingdom Viridiplantae; phylum Streptophyta; class Magnoliopsida; order Asterales; family Asteraceae; genus Artemisia; species Artemisia tridentata. The sequence continues at coordinate 187,629,004 of CP139509.1, read as the reverse complement.
CTACCTTAATCTTAACATTACCCGGACTACATGGTTTGATGGGTGGATCGGGACCTTTTTTAATTCCTAAATTCACATCTAAAGATGGAAGATTAGGTAACGGTTTTGGTTGAGGCTCCGGTTCATCAAAAATAGGAAATCCCCTAGAACTAAGAGTAAGGTTGTGATCACTATAAGTATTCAAACCTATATCCTCTAGTGGTGCTTGGTCCAAGGATTCTACCTCCATCGGGATTCCTAAATTCTCTTCTACTTCTTCCGGGTAAGTCACGGGCGGTGTGGGTGCCTCAAATGATGGTAGGACTTGTGGGGTACTTGGTGGGCTTATGTTACTTACCTCATCATTCCTTATGTCAAGATCACCTATATCCTCATCATGTGTTTTAGTACAATCTAACCCTAACATTTTCCCAAGTATCTCAAGTGCTTCTCTAGGCATCTCAACTTCTATGTCCGAATCATAAGGACCTTCCTCAATAATCCGACCATGTTTAATTTGCCTAAAGGATTCATCATGTGTTCTTCGGGATTCAAAGTCATTGGTCATAAAACCTAGGTCTTTTTGATCAATGTGATCATGTTCGGCTAAATCCTCCATCACATCAAGGTCACCTATGTGTTCATCCTGTATTATGGTAGTGCCTAACCATGACATGCAGCTAGGTGGCTCAACTCTACCCTCATCCCCAAACAAACTTGTTTCATGATCCTTGAAATTTGTGGTCAATTGACTTGTATTAATGTTTGTTGGGTTGTCTACTATATAATAATATTGGGCACAATTCTCAATAGCTTCCCATGCTTCTTCAGCACTTAATTCCCTAAGATCCCTGCCGGCAAAATAGTAAATGTCCCTTTGGGCATGTCGGTCGACACGATCGTAAAAGATTTGAGTTAGGGACCATGAATCGAAGTTATGATGAAGGACTTTTTGGAGTAAATATTTAAAACGAGTCCATGCATCATAGAGAGGTTCATCTTTATGTTGTTTAAACATCAAGATGTCATATGGAATGGGTGAATTACGTGGTTGGTAGTATGGTGGATTCGCGTTCTCCATAATGGTAAACGGAAGAGTCAATGGAAATTACGAACAAACACACAAAGAAAAAGATAGACTAAAGAAAACCTATAAAAAGAAAATAAAAATCTTACTAGAAAGGAATCTAGTAAGTAGACCTAATAAAAAAAAGAATTTCAACCTAAGCAATAACTACTCCCCGGCAGCGGCGCCAAAAACTTGATGCGTGGTTTTGCGACCTTACAACAGGTTTTACCTCTCGAGGGATCTCAAAAGGCTTGCAATCCCCACCAGGCAGTGTACCTGACCGATGTAGTATAGTGTAGTCGCAAGTACCGGGGGATTGATCGTTCTCTAGGGGAATAGTGTCGTTAGGATTGAAAAACTACTCTAATAGGTCTAAGGGTGAGGGAAGATTCTTTTTTTATTTTTTATATTTTTATAAAAGCAAGTAAAATCTCGGGTTTGAAGGAGTGGGCGGAATTAGTTGCTAGTCAACTAACCCAAATAACTACAATTGCAAATAAAATAAAATAACTGAAAATAAAAAGGTTGTGGAACTTATATGGAGAGAAATGTGTTTACTTAGATTTCCTTACTCCCTAACTATCTTTTACCGGTTGATTAGTGTGTATTAATTGCGTGGATGACGGGTGTATTCCTTAATACCAATCGTGGGGTGGCGTACGTACTTCCCCAACTCTATAAGCTCCTACTTCACTCCTATGTCGAGCCGGCTAAGAAGCTCCTAACATGGGATCACTAGAATTCGCTCATGCATTAAATACAACCATAAAAACCTTAGTACGCATTGGTTCATGTTTCTTAAGACGTTCAAGCAAGTTACCGTATAGGAGGTTAGCCAGTTTTCTTAAGCCTAACATCGATAAACAATCATCCAATACAATTAATAACACACCAACAACCAATAATCAATAGTTAGGTTTCATTAGATCTAAGCAAACATAAGATAAATCTAGCCTAGCATGTTAAATAAAAGACAAGAACAAGATATAATCAAACAACACATAGACATATTGAATGATTAATTGATTACTTATCTTCAATTGAACATGGGAGATCCAAGGGTATAAAACCCTTAAAAGTAGCAGAAAAATCATCTTAGGGTTTCTCCTCATAAAGTTGCACACTAATGACTAAAAATTATGAGAATATATATAGAAAATCAGATCTGACGGCGTCACGTTATAGAGCTGACGCCGTCACCTCGCCGCGGTTAGGGTTTCTTGATGGCCTTCTTGACGCTGTCCCCTTTTAATCGTCCAAAATCCTCTCTGGCGCGTCAAGGGTTGACGGCGTCACAATGGTGCTTGACGCCGTCACAGGTACTTTTCCATCCGATTTTGAGACTTTGTCGTTTTCTTCACTTTTATGCTCCAAAAATGTCCAAAATGCTTCCTTTTCCAGATTTCTTCTCCAAAGTACCTAAAATGACAAAAGGAACGATTTAGGGCAATATTTGATCAAATAAATACGATTTAGGGCTTAAATGACCCCTTAAAAGCGGTACACTTTTCGCTTCATCAGTTTATTTTAGACTCATTATTGGTAGTTGTAGGAGTATTTTGCTCTAAATGTTTTTATTCATAATCTACATACATAAATGTTCATATTTTGTCACCAAAGAATGAGTGAAGCAAATCCGTTTCAGGAACAATTAGCGCCCACAAGAAGAATCTATACCCACAAACATAAGGAATTATATGCCTTTAGAACCATCTCATTGCAGGTGCAAAACCATAAGACAGGAAAACAAGACCCCAGTACTGTGCCCGCAACCACTTGGCATGTAGTGTGATATCGTAGTAGAACACGTAGCCATATCTGCATGAAAGTCATTACCTGTTTAGGCGAAGTCAGATATTTGAATAATAATCGAAACATATGATCCACACAAGTTATTGTTGATGACGTATATAAAGAAAGAGCTTAGGGAACATGTAGACTTACAAAATATACACCAACTGCAATAACGAGCCCACTTAGTAGAACTGCAAATCCATTCAATCCCAGCCATTCATTTACTGTCAAAGATCAAATTTTAAAACATTACAATCATGAACCAAATAGTCAAATGAGTTTGGATGCATCAAGGGTAAAAGAGAGTTACTTAAAAGAGAGTTTGGATTCTCGTATTGGAGATTTAGGAGGTCCTCACAGTCCATTTGGGGTGCCTCATCCACCAGGTCCTCCAGGTCCTCAAAGTAAACATGCAAAAATCGAATTTATTCAGTAATCATCACACTCCAAAAAATAAAGTGATGATATGGAAGACATAAACTGAATACTTAACTACCTTTGCTTGTAGGGTAGTGTGTAACTGCTTAAGCTTTGGGATAAGTCTTGAGTTGATTTCTGTTGCGGCTGCAATATGCATTACCTGTTAACAAAGCAAGTAATGATCAACACCTGGAAGACATAGCCCAAAAATAAATAATATAAAAAACTGATAATGATGTCTCTAAGAAGCTTACAGTTGGGAACGTATCATTTGAAGACTGTGATCTGTTGACATGGTCATTTGGATGCACAAACTTACCACCACGCTTATGGCCAAGAATTTCAGCAGCTCTATTTGCAATGACCTATTAAAAGATTTTTTTTTTTTTTTTTTATTTTTTTTTTAACAAAATGTGGCACGAGTCGTAGTTAGTATGAAAATAATATGCAAAATATATTGGAAGTGAAAAACGAAAAAAAAAATTATAATACTACAGTTACCTCGTTGGCGTTCATATTGCTTTGAGTGCCACTACCAGTCTGCCATACAACCAATGGAAAGTGATCATTTAACTTCCCGTCAGCGACTTCTTGTGCATCTTCCATTATTGCTTTCCCAATGGATGGATCAAGACCATATTCTATGTTCACCTGCAAAGACACATAATTGCCAGTGTAAGTGTGTAACTACATCATGTATGTCTGGTAAATGGAGTAGATAGCAAAAAAAAAAAAAAAAAAAAAAAAAAAAAAAAAAAAAAAAAAAAAAAAAAAAAAAAAAAAAAAAAAAGAAAGTAAAATCCTGAAGGTTACTAGTTCATGTAATTTCTAAGGAGAGTGAAAGCTTATGCTTTTAGCTAAGATGGTGGCAAACATGTTATGACTATCTGTAAATAAATCAATGACACTATGCTTTAGCTGATATGGGAATGCTGATGAACTGTTAAATGGAAGAGAAATAATAATTAATAGTTGCAAGAACCTTAGCAGCACACTTCTTAAGGATTCCAAAAGACCGAATGATTGGTTCTGGCGTTCTTTCACGGTCACCTCCAATTATAATACATTTGAAATGAACAAATATCAAATGGATGCACTAAATTAACTCAAACGGATGCACTAATATATATTAACAGATGCATTAATATATATTAACAGATGCACTAATATATATTAACAGATGCATTAATATATATTAAAAGATGCACTAAATATAAAAAGATTTAAAATGCTGCTAATAAATCAAAAAATATTTGTGTAATAAGACCAAAAAATTACCAGCATTGGAGAGTCAGCCGCCTTTGCAGCTGTTAAAAATGACAAATTATCAGAAATCCAAACTAAAAATGATCAAATCAGCCCAGGAAAATACAAACAAGGATGAGAAAAAAACATACGTGATGTGAAGTTTTTTGTTGAAATTGCTACTCTCCTTGAAGAGCTGCTCAAAGTGAGGCTTGCAGTAGAGGACACCTTCCATTGAAGAGTAATTGCTCAGCTGCAAGGTAATTATAACTATTAAGCATTCATACATTCAGGAGGTACTATGCTTGCGGAGTTTTACCAAACCAGAGACTGAAATATCCCTTTCGGAGATCGGATATAAGGTTAATATCAATATGCCACATCCCAAACACATAAAAACTAACTTTTGACAGGCACTATAGTTTTTCTCTAAACAATGACAGGCAATTTAGAAATTAGATCAATAATAAAAAAATAAAAAAAAACTTTCATTATTTGTATGAGTGGGTACCATGAAATGTTCCACTAAAGATATAAATGGAATGGTTTAAGAATTTATAATGTTGAAAAATATTAACAAAATTAATTCGATTAGCAACCATGTAAATTAGCATGGTTGACTTTCAAACAAGTGTCCTCTATTATTTATCGCAGGCATCTAATATTCTTACAATAAACACAAACAAAGACATTCATTGGACACGAAAAGGAAACTTTAAGAATAATATGCCAAGCACTATGGCTCATTATGCATTGGCACTCTCACATTTTGTATTAAATCATATATTCTCACAAACTATGCCTATTGCATCTTCGCAATGACAAGTCAACTACAATGACCACTCAATCATTCTTAATAATTATGAAAATGCTTATATAATTTTGTCCATTTTATGATGCGAACATATCAAATATATATACTAGAACGATAAAACGATTAACAAACATGCTAGATCCACCTTATCATATACAAATACCAACACCATTTACCTTAATCCACCAACTAATTATCGTATAATTATAAAAGCGTACAAAATATCATCATAAATCATAAATAAGAAAACGATCGTACCTTAAGGGTACCTTTGCAATGGCTACACTTGAAGCAAGACTTATGATAATCAATACCATCAGCAGACAAAAGCTCAACAGGGTAAATTGTCTTCCCACAAGCCTTGCATTTCTGATGTGTTCCAGTAAAATTCATTTTTACCCTTTTTACCCTTCAGATCTAAACAATACTATCAAGCAGTAAAAAAAGTGAACTAGCAATTGTTGTAACTTGATTTGCTATTGTCATAAAACTGAACTTATTTTGCTAATGTGATACAAATGGATGCACTAAATTACTCAAACGGATGCACTAATATATATTAACAGATGCATTAATATATATTAACAGATGCACTAATATATATTAAAAGATGCACTAATATATATTAACAGATGCACTAATTTTTTTAACATATGCACTAATATATATTAAAAGATGCACTAATATATATTAACAGATGCACTAAAGGTACTCAAACGGATGCACTAAAGCACCTCAAACGGATGCACTAAAGCACCTCAAACGGATGCACTAATGTACTTTAAATGGATTAATTCTTTCTAACAATGAGTCCTAACTTTGCTGTTGCAAAATTTGAGAATCCATTTGTTTCATATTATGTTGAAGTGTGAGCTGTTATAGCATTCTCTTAAGTATTTTTTTTGGGTGAATTAATAGCAGACTCTTATATGAATGAACTGATCTATACGTACACAAAGATATTTAGTATTTACACATATTACTTTTGACTATAATGCACATAACAAAATTCAAGAATAGCATTATAAAAAATTAGATAGCAGTTAAAGATAGAAAGTTTTAGTCCACTGGGCTCATCACGACACTGAATCCACTCTTAAATTGTTCCATTCCTAATTTCCTATATAAAACTGGAACTAACTGGAACTAATTAACCCTGACATTGTATAGCAAGTTCAATGCGGTAATCACAAAAGCAAACTTTATAATCACTATCAAATAATCAAATAAACAGTTTGTATAAGATGCCCTAAGATGTCATATTGTTCAATATAAAACAAAAACCTCATTGCCTCTACCTAAACATTAAAATAAATAAATAAATAAATTTATATAAATTAAATAATTAAAAATGTAATATATAATAAATTAACCTGAAGAAGATTGAAAGCGGCGGTGTGACGGTGGCGGAGTGAAGATTGACGCTGTGGTGGTGGTGGTGACGGAAGAAGATGGCGACAGTGGTGGTGGTGGTGGTGACGGTAGAAGATGGCGACAGTGGTGGTGGTGGTGACGGAAGAAGATGGCGTCAGTGGTGGTGGTTGCATGACTGAAGACGATGGCGGCGGCGGTGGTGGTGGTGACGGTGCAAATGGTGATAGTTTTGTGAATGACGATCTGATATGTATAAGGTAGAAAGTTTGCTTTTGTTTATTTTTTGTTTCTAATTGTACCCTGAAGTTTGAGATGTTTTCAAATTCTACCCTATAACTTTTTTTCTCTCTTTTCTATCTAATTATACTTTTCTCTAGAACCGGACTCTATATATATATATATATATATATATATATATATATATATATATATATATATATAATATATATATAATATATATATATATATATATATAATATATATAAAGCAGATAGGTAATAAGCATAACTGAACGAAGATGAATCATATGAATCAAAGGCATAAATATCATAAGTCAAATGAAATGGGGAATCAAGATAATACAAATCAGATAATCATAATGAATCAAATAAGAACGGCAACGAACGCGTCTAAATGAGACACTCGAATAGACCAAAGAATCTCATAGGATAGCCACGAGTCTGTCTAAACGAGACACTCGAATAGACCACATAATCACATATACATATCATATCAAATCATAAGTGTACGGAGAGGGGAGGCCTCTAAGTACCAAATAGTGAGTGGGGTGTAGGGCACACACAAGCCAGTCACCAAATCATAATCACACCAATCACACCAAATGTATACCTAGGATACATCCATACGCCCCCTACAAAACAAAATACATATGCAAGTACTAGACTGTACATATGTATACATAATGGCCAAAGTGCGCAAAATAATCATACATATCAAAAAGGGACGTCGTGGATCAATCACACCTTCACAGAAAGTGTCATGCCATTGGTGCCTCAATGACATGGCCATGGTACCTCCATGGCTAGTTAGCTTGGGCACTGAATACAACATATCATATCAAAGCATATCCATAATCATATCATATCCAAACAGATCATATCAAGGGAATCACAGCAAAGGCTCATATCAACGGAATCATAACAAAGCAAACGAATTAAAGTCAAGGATCAAAAAGTCATGAGAGAAGACACCCTTACTGAGAAAGGGTAGAATATATGTACCTTATGCAAAGCAACTTGTTAGTGCAAGCAGTCTCGTTGGGGAGATTGTTAGTGCAAGCAATCTCGTTTGTTTTGATTGATGACAAACATGTAACTTGATACATAACGTAAAATGTACAAATTACTTGTAATCTTATTTTGTCTCAACATACATTCAACACCTCTCGAGTCCTCGCATGATACAACACAGGTTCGTACATGTTTGTTATGTGACATTATGATCAAACCTTAACAAACCATTTAGAATGTTTAAAATACGGCTAGGTCATTAAGTATTTTAAAAAGGCTAACCATTCTACTTAGAACCTCATTTTACATTTTGCATATACAAGTATTTTTACTTGTACAACATGTTTCCTAAGTTTAATAGGATAAGTACACTTTAGGTATCAAACTAACATGATACATATTAGTAAACATATATTATTTAAGCTAGTATATACATAAGTCCTACATATATACATTTACATTATTTACATTTTAAGAATTAAAATGGAAAAATGTTCATGACATCATTGCATACATCATTAGGATATCTTTATGATTTTGGAAATATCTTGGAAAGATTCTCAAGCAAAAGATTAGATTTGGAAATCTTTTGGAAAGATTTGAAAAGATATGGAAAAATATTTTGGAAAAATTCTTAAGCAAAAGATTAGATTTGGAAATCTTTTGGAAAGATTTAGAAAGATATTTTGGGAAGATCTTTAAGTTATATAGTTGACTTTGTAAAGATTTTGACAAGACTAGACAATATATGGTAAGATTTGGAAAACTCTTAGTTGGCATGTTCCTGCGGATCCAAACAGCATAAAGGGCGGATCCCTTTATTTGGATCCGCCGGATCCGTCACCTGTGTAAACAGTTTCCCTATAAATAGAAGCCCATTGTTTGCCCATAGTTTTAAGCCTTTAGAACACACATTCCCTCTACCATTTCATACACTTAGATCAGTAGCAAACCATGTAGATTCATACATTAATCACCCTTTACATAATGATCATAATGTTACTAACTTTCATCATGTTGTAAGCATACATTGTTAATGATCCTGTGAAGCAAGCTCAAGATCATGAGACATCATCCATAGCATACTTCCTGGTCCACCAAGAAGGTTAGAAGATCTTGAAGTCATTATCCACCATAGCATTCCAACATATGAAGATTCAAGAGTACTTGACATCCTCAATGATTGAAGACTTCTTATTCAAGAAGTTCATATAGATTAGTCATTTATATCCATTGAACATATATGTCATGGATCATTGTAAACATCATTTGTATCAGTGAGTGTGGTTAGTGTTTTAGTCCTCAAAACACAAAGAGTGTCGGGAGTGGTTGTACCCTTGTAAAGAACCCGGTGTTTAGCTTAGTACCGGAAAAGGAAGTAAGCGACGTTAGGTTGGTTCTACCTTAAACTAGAACTCGGTGTTTAGCTTAGTACCGGAAAAGGAAGTAAGCGACGTGTAAAGGTTTTCTCCGCCTAAGAAAGGGAGCTTGTTGATCTAGTGAAGTAACTCTCGAGTTGGGTACTCGGGGAGTGGAGTAGGGCGGAGAGGAGCTCCGTGACCGAACCACTATAAATCATCGTGTTCGGTTTGCGCTTTCTTTTACTTATCTCTTTACTTTTATGTTTGCATTATGTGATTGCTTGTGTTGTGATTATTTGATAATACTTGTGTGACAACTTGGTAGTCATAAACTACAACAAACGTCATTCATATTAGAACTAGTCAAATTGGAAATTTGATACAACAAGTTTTAAGTTTTAAAACGGTAAACGTATTCACCCCCCCCCCCCTCTACGTTTTCACACAACTCAAACAAAATAGGAAAGCACTCGGAAATAGAGATTACTCCTTCTTCACAGAACCTATACAAATTAATGATCACGTATTACTTATAAGCTCATTTTACAAGTTTGTTGCTTATAGTTATTCAGATTCCATATTTAGGGTTTCTTTCTATTTTTAGAAACTTTCCATTTTAGTAACTTTCTATTTTTAGTAACTTTCCATATTTAGTAACTTTCCAGATTGAGTAACTTCGGGTTACAATTCACAATTAATCAACTTAGGGTTTCATTATTGAATTTAGGTTCATGTAAGTCTAATTATATCATCATAAATGCATTTTAAGGTTTATACACATTAATTAGTCTTAAATGATATAATACACACATGTTCCTTAAATAACTGATTTTAGGACAATCTGTCCCCAACTTTACTAATTTTTAAAACACACTTAACCACCTAATGAGAGGCTCAAATAATTTACCCAGATACTTATATGTTATATAAACACACGTGAATTTTTCCAGAATTTATCAAATAGTATAACCATGTCTTAAAAATTCACAAAGACAGACTACCTAGAATATGGACCTGCTGGTGTACCCAGAAAGTATTCATTTAAAAGACATATCCAAACACTTTGGAAAAATCCACAAAAATTCATGAAATTACTAAACATATAGAAGTTACTTCCTGCAGAATCCCATGGTTTAATTACTTATAATTTAGAAATGAAAAATCATGCAAATCGACTGATTTCAGACTCTTAAAATTCAGATTCGACACATAATCCCATAAAATAAAAAACACAACCAAATCAACTCCAAATCACTCCAACCCAATTGGAGAACTTATTTAAGAACTTAAACTAGGTTTACAAGCAAAAATGCAGAATTAACCACCTATAAAACTCAAGCTATGAAGCATACAAATTCAGATTATAAAACAGTCCCGTTCAAAAACCCGTTTAAGACCATTATATCACTTAATTAGGATATATTAGTGAATCTGGATCACATCCTTATGATTTTTCATGCCTGCCAATTAAACTCTAAAAATTCTAAAATAATTATATGTGGTTCCCATATTAGTTTAGCATCTTCACAAATTTGTATAGGAATTATTATCAAGTATTAGTACCCTTTAAAAAATAATCTTTCCAGACCTATCCAGAAAATTAACTGCACATACATACATAAAGTTTTCCTTTAGTCAACCCATTGAGACACTTCAGAAAAATCCAAAACAATTCCAGGGAGTCACACATAACCTAAATATCATCTCTGTAAAAGGAGAGCTCTCAGTTCTTTGTGGTTTGAAAACTAAAAATCAAAAACAGCGACTGATGTTCAGACATTTTTCAGCTTTGATACTTAATCTCCCAAAAATCAAAAGACTACCCTCGCTACCTCCAATGACCACGAAATTTATATATTCAGAAAGTAGGCAACTTAAACTTAATTTTAGACTCAAAAATCATACAAAAGCACATTGGCATCATCAAATTAGACCCCTTTAAATCCGACCCAAATCCTGGACAGCATGTAGTTGAGAAAGAAACAACTCCAACCTAAACCCTTTTTAACTTTTAGATCCGATTCAAACACACATCTTATGGGTTTAATTCACACCAAACATGCATGTTTTACAACCCTATCAAAACCTAACACAATTCGGTAACATTTTTACGAGATCAAACAAACCAAACTTTATCCCATTAAATCCCATTATTACACATATGTTTATAGGTTCAATTATATGTATATATAAGTGTCGAATTGGACAGAAAAGAACCAAAAGATGGATGATACCTTGAAGGCAATTAACGAGATCAAAAGGGAACCAAAACAAAACCCACGAACACAATTCAAGAACTACACGATCAAACAACCTCGAACCTTCTTCTTCCTTGATCTTGAGAGCCAAACAAATGGAGTTAGGGTTTTGTTTATTTTTTTTTTTGATATTCGGTGTAGGGGAGGGAATGAAGGACCGAACATATTTTTTTTATGAGATGGGTTGGATCAAATTCTAACTGGGCTTGGACTTGTATGGGTTTATAATTTGGTAACTAAAAAAAAGAGTCCATAAACCCTATTTTATTAAAAATCCAATCGGCCCATATATAATACAAGTATTTATTTACTTATACTTAGGTTATAATCATAACAAATGAATAAAATGTTAACCAAACTTTAGGGTGTTATAATTCTTCCCCTCTTAAAAAAATTTCGTCCTCGAAATTGAAATCGCAAAAGTTAGATGGAGACGTATCAATCACGAAAAGAAATGACAATAACTAGCCTCACGCTCGGAGAGGTTCTTCCAAAAGCATCTTCACAAACGGAATAGATTTATTTCTCATGACCCGATCCTGACGCTCCAAAATAGCCTCAGACCCTTCAACAAAAGACAAATCATAACAAATCTTGATCCAACAAATAATGAACATATACGTAACAGATGATAGTTGTAATCTCACAAAGAGATACATGAAACACATATACACACAAGGCAAATACGGAGGTAGTGCTAAACGATAAAACTTCATTAACTCTATCTAGATTCTGAACGAACTAAGGAACTTGCTAATAATCAGAGAAGCACATATCGAATTATCAAACGTATCAAGAGTTCCATAAAGAGATGGGTAACATATTCGTACTGACGATTAACTAAGCACATATCGGAGTACCAAAACGTATTAGAATGCATAATGGAATAGGTAGAATAATCATACGGATAAGAAAGAATATAAGGACCAATGTATCGTGAACCAAATCTTCCTTATATGCCAAAACATCTAATGCTTCTGTGCGGGGACACCATACAGAACACACAATTTTCCAATCTAAACTCCAAAGTTTCTCTTCCACAATGATAACTAATCCATTAGTCATTGAAATCAGCTCCGAACCTTCACTAAGCAGTTTTTCGAATTAATTCAATCAGAAGGTGTTCTACATCTTCGTTAATACAAACTCTGTAAAGCAACTCCTGCCACTGAAGTCCATCGATCTTAGTGAGTAAACACAACCAGACCCAGCACTTATCAAATATTCCGCTCAACACATCTTTCCAAGTTCGAATAGTTATTATGTCTGTAACACCTAAAATTTATAAAGCATGTAAAATTACCAAAATGCCCCTGCTAGTTTAAAAATTCGTTAAAAGCTTATAATGTATCAAATAAATTCCAAACGTCTGGCAATGCACATGTTATGATCCCAAATAATTTTTAGCAACCTCATTTAACATTTACATCAGTGGCAAAATTACCAAATTACCCCCGTAACATTTATAAATGAATAAAAGCATTGTAAAGTCCCGAATTCATCCCGAACCTCTGGAAACGAACTACGAATCAAGTGAAATAATTATGAAGCATGCTATTAATATTTTTACAAGTCCAAAAGTGCATTATTTCACTCAAAATATGGTATGGCCGAATTATGTTAAATATTGCATAATTAAAGTAATTAAAATACATTTAAAGGTACAAGATAAATACAAAATAAAATCCTAAACTTGGTAACCAATATTTCCAGCTAATTGAACCGAAATTACAGCCCATTCATCACCTTAAGACTCGGCCATTTACTCTTTATAGTTACCCTTAATATTTTCTTTGATTTAACCTAATTTGTTCTTAGCCGACAATTCAAAAACCCTCTCCAAAAATTCATTCGATCACTCCCATAAGCCAAGAACAATTTTCTGGAGTTCATTGCATCACTAAGGAGTTTAGAAAAATAGCAAGTCGATTTTTAGAAGCCTAGATCAAGAGCTATTGATTTCCTTCTTTTTAATCACTCGAAAGGTATTATTTTCCCAAACAATTCATTCGATCGTGTAAAAATTCGTTTCTTAATTTTCCTGGAGTTCTTATATTATGTGTGATCTGGGAAAAATGTGTACAAGGTTAATTGGTCCCGTTTGAAGCCGTGGTAAATTCTTGTGGTTCGAAGGTCCTAGCCGAGAATCAATAATTCGTGCAACACTCTTCCACTCGTTCTAAAAATTCCCTGGTATTTTTCCCAGCCTCTATTGATCGTATATAACATGAGAAAAATAATAAAAATGATCCATGCATTGTGTATAATTCGTATGATAATTCTTGTGTTATTAAACCCTAGAATCGAATTTAATTAAGAAATCATGCATGCGATTTTTCCTGGAATAGTGAACAATTTTCGTGGGCTATATGATCATAATATAACACCATAAAAATGCTTATTTGATTTATTGAGGCTTAAAACCATTTTTGGTGAATTATGTTGAAATCGGCAAAAAGGAAAATAAGGGCAAAAATACTTAACGTGGGAACTAGGGTTCAAAAAGAGTTTAGATCTGATTAATAATGAATATAAATGATGTTGTTATGATTGCACAATGATTGGGGTCGGCTAGGGTTTCATTTGGTTAAATATTGTTTTTACCGATTTGAAATTAAATAGGAAAGGGTGTGTTTTGTCAATATTAAAACTCATGGACTATTTTTGTCATGTTCTATAGATCATGTATAATCTGTAAAAATTATTAAATGGGGGGTCTATGTGTAAAATTCGTGATATAATGAATTAAATTGTAAATGTTAATTCGAATTGTAAATTTAAATAATACAAGGACTAAACATGTAATTTCTGAAAAGTTGAGGTCGAATTGTGTTATTAATGATATTCAGGGACTAAGGTGAAAATTTGGATATTTGTTGGGCTATTATGTAATCATTATTAATTAATGATTTAAATGTAAATTTTAAGGACTTAATATGTAACCTTATTAAAATAGAGGGACCAAACTTGTAAATTCTAGAAACTTGGGGCTGTTTTGAATAGATAAATATATTCAGGAGATTATGTGTCATTTTGATAATTTAATGGCTTGACATGTAACTATTGGTAATTAAAAGTTGAAATTGTAAGTTTAAGGACTGAATATGTAATTTTGATAACTGGAGGGACCTAATGTGTAAATATGGAATAATTGGAGGTCTGATTGTATAACTCACTAAAATAAGTACTCATGATGTAAATTTGATAAACCAAGGGTTTAAGGTGTAATTATGCTTGTTTGAAGGTTTAAAATGTAATTTTGGAAGTTCAGGGGTATAAAATGTAAATTGTGAAAACCTTAAGGACCAAAAGTGTAAATATGATCAAGATACTTTATTTCCAGCAAATGTTAATCAAATTAAGCCATATACTAAATATTGCTAAAAGTGGAAACCTTCTAATTATGGAAACTTTCTAAAAGTGGAAACTTACTAAAAAGGGAAAGTTACTTAAAATGGAAAGATGATTAATTTAGAATGATTTGTAATCCCCTTCTACTCCTCTAGGTGTGAAGAAGGAGAGACTTTGAGCTTTCCCCATTTCTGTGTTTGTTTCTACTTTGCTTTCGACATAAGGTACGGATACTCTACCCTTGTTAAGAAAGGGTGTCTTATCACCTATGCTTCGATGTTGAGTTATGAACCTTTGCTATGAACCCTTTTAATATGAACCTTTTCATATGACTTTGAGATTCACTTTTGACATGACCTTGAGATATGCTTTGATATGACTTTGAGATGAACCCGTTTGCATGACCTTGAGACTTGACTCTTAGTTTGACACCCGAGCCACCTTTTGTTTCCTAGCCAGGAAGGTAACCTGGCCATGTCTGTGATGCACCACTGGCATGACTCCTGTGTGGGGGAGTGATTTCTCACGCCGTCCCCTTTTATATTATGATATGGCCATTATGATTTTGAGTATTATGATTTTGAGATGACTTTGAGTGGGGGCGTATGGATTGCAATCCTAGGCATGTATGTTTAGTGGATTTAACTATGACTTTGAGTATGACTTTGAGGTGACTGGTGCATGTGTGCTATACACGCCTTTCACATTTATGGGAGCTGATCACTCCACCCCTTTTGATACATGAGGACACCCCTCATATTATCTGGTTGCCTGAGAGGTATCCCTCTGATTGTGAGATCTTGACTTTGAGTATTATGATGTTGAGATATGACTTTGAGTATGGGCTCGTGGTGGATGACTATCCTATATATCTTCTATTTCTTCTTGCATTGATTTATACCTTATGATATTTCCCAGTGCTTCTTTATGTTTCTGTTTCATTATCTTTGTTGTATTATGTATCTGTTCACTGGGCTTTGTAAGCTCAGCCGCACGTTTTCTTTTCCGTGTGCGGCAGGTATCTAGCTGGGAGATGGATTTATGCTTGGGATGAGAGTTAGAGGAGCTTTTGCCTTAGATGATGTCCTACCCT
The DNA here is from genome assembly GCA_021014915.2 of Artemisia tridentata subsp. tridentata. Taxonomy (NCBI): domain Eukaryota; kingdom Viridiplantae; phylum Streptophyta; class Magnoliopsida; order Asterales; family Asteraceae; genus Artemisia; species Artemisia tridentata. Next base: position 187,612,996 of record CP139509.1, on the reverse strand, counting down.
AGTTTTACCATTTTTATTTTAACATCTTGATATTGGATCTATTTCGTTATGTTTTTCCTTGGGATTATTTCTCCCTTTCATTTGAGACTTATGTATTGAATTCCAGTCGTATTGACTTGGTTTATTTCATGATTATGTTTATTGGCTTCCGCTGTGAATATGTATGTATGCTTTGATTTGTCACCATAATGTGATGCTTCTACCCTTGCCGGGTTGGGGTGTTACAATGTCGGTCCATCCGTTTGAAGGTGAGAAGTCGTACTAAAATCCCGAGTCCAATCCCCATAGTCTTTTGTATCTCTTCTGGATGTGTGAAGCAAAATGCGATTCTCCGTTTGAAGGTGACACGATCACTGCAGGTGCGCCATGTAGCTTGAATAATCTTCTGCCAAAAAAAATCTCTTCCAATCTTCCAAGTGAGCCGACATAGTCAAACGATCCACTATAACTCAATTCGTGTTGTCCTTCCTAAATGTGCGCGGAAATCCTGTTGTAAAGTCCATGAAGGTTTAATTCCACTTCCATATAAGAACATCCAAAGCTAAGGAAAACTACTTGTATGCTGATGCTAACTCCTAACCTGTTGACACACTAAACACTTCACCACTAATGTAGTCACAATCATCTTCATACCATTCCATCAAGGTTCTACTTCAAGTTTCTATACATATTAGTACCACTAAGATGAATAGAACAAATAGAACTATGTGCTTCAATCAAAACCGCTTCCTTCATGTCTTCTAACATAGATCATATTCCACCGTCTTGCTCCTGAGCCTCTTCATGTCTGTCACAAATCACTCCAAATCATGCGTCGGATAGTTCACCTCCTACGGTTCTAGCTGTATTGATGCATAACCGATAATCTTCCCGTGTTGCATAAGGACATAGCTAAGTCTCCTTCTTGAGTAGAAACAACTCTCTTTTCAGCTTCTCAAAATTCTCCTCTCATTCTTCATCCCAATCTAAAATTTACTCTTCGAGAATATAACATATAGCTTCTTCTGACGTGTAAATCTCAACACATAATACGAAGATGATTTCCGTGTTTCTCTTTCGTCTCTGAATATACCAATATGTCATACTATGACAGATTGTCCAAGTATTCATGAAAGACACGATTTAACAAGTCCATAGGAACAGTCGGAGCAGTAGCCAATACAATTGGCATCACAACACTCATAGAGATCATAACGAATACGAAAAGCAATTCTAGGAACATCTCGCTCCCTTACACGTAACTAAAAATAATCGGTTCCAAACTCAATTACAGAGAAAAACTTCACACCCTGAAGTTGATTAATCAAATCGTCGATTCGAGGTAACGGATAACAGTTCTAACCATAATGCGATTCAGCTTCCCGAAATCAATACACAACCTCATGCTATCATCATTTTTGTTCACAATCACACCACAGAGACACACTTAGAGGAATAACCCACTTCCTAGAAGCCGGTCCTCCAATTCTCTTTATTCAACTGATGTCATGCGATACGGAATTTCAAAATTAGACAAAATGTCGTTCTTACACAGATAGAATTATGACTCAAATAACTTACTGCTCTGATGCACTTCTCAAGACATCCTATGATCCCAATAAGTTCAAGTTATATGATGTAAGTATTATCACATTGGCCAGGCGTCATATTACTTGCATCATATACACATGCCTTTATTGCAATCACATTCTACCTCGAGTCATGACTAAACAAATTCTCATAACCAGATCAAAACAACTTCACATTCAGATGGTAATCTTGTTAGTTCATTAAGGAATACATCGCAAACATTTCAAACAATGGAATAACTCTCGAGGCGAGTTTAATCCAACGAATTATATTCATAACCGTGAGGAATTAACGTACGAGTTTTCCAAGCAAATGTGATCATAATAGTTTACCAGATTGGGAAACGTGGTACAGAACTTTGAGTTTCTCAAATTGCCAAAGATAACAAATCTAATATGACTGTTGTTAGCATCTCGATGCCCAGTCTACAAATCCATATTCAGAGTAATATCGAATCAAACATTCCCAAAGGGATCATATTAGTAGAACAAAACTTTTTTTCAGATATCTTCAAAATGTACTGAAAAATTCCGATACTCGTGACGGATAATCACAAGATTTCTCATAGAGATAGAACCAGGTGTAGCTAATTCTAATAGTGCTTGTTAGGTTGATCGATACACTATTAAGGTGGTTAAACCTTTGTCGCTTTTTGTATGTGATACTTGAGTTAATATGATCAAGTACGCGGAATTTACTTAATCACACTTAGAAGGTAATTTGTTGTATGGAAATGGAACAGTGATGCTTATGAGATTAACAAAGAACACAAAAAGTATTTCACCAAACGATTAATATTATTGATAATGATACAAAGGTTTGATGTTGTTTTTGTTGTAAGTTTTAGAAAAGTTCTATCAAGTTCTAAGTAAGCACACTTGACTACTAAGCTAAGATCTTCTTTTATAGAACAAGAAGATCTTTACAATATATTGTTAAGTCACATCAAGTCTAATCGAACTACTTGTTATCTTATCTTATGTGTGTAAGTAACTAAGATACAACATGTATCTATGTTTACAACTTGTTCTGTGAGTATAAGATAAGGACTGAGCACATGGGATAAGATATTATCTACCGTGTATATTTGACTTTAGTCAACCAGACTTAACCTTGAACGAGCAAACTTAATTCTGTATTCACCAGAATTAACACTAGCAGACATAATCTTCAACGACCAGACTTAACCAGGTAGCAGACTTAACCATGAACACTAGCACTTAACCACCAACTTAATCACTTAGAGAATTTCCCGATACTTAATCTTCAGAATATTTAATTCCCAACAATCCTCCCCTAAACATGTGAACCCTTTCCAACATGTTTTTCTGAATTGAATTTCTGATTGTGAGGATCTTTCAAACACTTCTCTGTTCTGAGAGATCAGTAACTCATCTGCTTTCTGTTCTTTGACTTTAACAATATCAATACACATCTTCAGTCTTCAAACATTGACCTAAAAGATAGTGCAATTTCCTTGGATGGAGGAATTATAAGAGGCAATGGTGCTGTGTATCTTGGATGCTTGTTTCAACAAGTGAAATCATCTTTCAGCATGCCTTTGTCTTTTCCTCCCTTTCATTGGTTAATCTTCCTTGAGATATTCCTCCCCTGAGTATAACATTTCCTCCCCAGTGAGTGTCTTTCCTCCCCTGTTTGGAAGATTTCTCACCATCATCCCATCATCATCTGATCTACCAATTAGAACTTGTTTTCAGACAATGTTGTACATGAAGCCATCAATTCCTTAAGAGTTTAAGTTTCTGCCCTCATCACTTCTAGGTGTGTTAACTCCTATGAGAGGTGATTCATTGGACATTTGACTCATGATCCATCAATGGATGGTTTTTCTGAATCCTTTGAAAATCCTTGTTTAAGAAATTATTTGACTTAGCAGTATGTTCATGATTTTAGAATTGAAAAATCATACTGCTTTCAACCATTTTGAAGGGATTAAGTGTGTAACAGACACTTAATCAAAATTTCGGTTTAAAGCAACCTCTGGTTGTGTGAGAACTAATGTTTTTCAGTTATAAATAACTGCCTGTGTAAAGATAAACCTATTCAAAAGGCTTTCTTGATAGGGTTTCCAGCTCATAGCAATTGTTGCCTCTAACACAAGTGTTAGATTCACTTTTACTAGCTGTTCTTTCTATCAGATGTCCTTAGACTTGCTCATTATACTTAAAAGTATAAAATGATAGAAAGTGAGTTGTATCAGTTACTATCTGATCAACTAAGTTATCAATTCAATGTGAAATATCATAATTAAGCTTCAAGAAAGAAGTTTTAAGGAGGTTTGAAATTCCCAAACTCTTTCTATCATAAACCTATTATGTTAGCAACTTTGTATAACATTCTGCTGCTTCCATTTCACTTGAAACATCCTTTTTGCTCAAAGTTCATTCCTGAAAATGTTAGTCCAAAACCAAGAAACAATATGAAAAGCATATGTCTTATAGCAGCATTATCATATGACTAACAGAATAAACTTTTGCAATTTACTAGTATCATTACCAGCAATTCTGAAACCTATTCCTTCTTTGAAGTTAACATATCTAATGATTTAAAAATGTGATATGTTGTCACTTATGTGTCTTGAACATTCATTATTTGAGTATCCATGATATCCTTGTTTAGCATTTGAATGTTCCTGCACATGTATAAAGAAATTAGTTTTCTTTGGGGATCCAAGCCATTACTGACTTGGATCTGATTCTTGCATCAATGTAATCAATCCTTTTTAAAATGATTGATGCACCATTGGGTTTAATTGGTCTCCAAACCCAACATGCTGAGGACTTAACAGCATTTGCCTTCTTTTCCCTAGCAGTAGAACCTTTAGGTTTCCAAATTTTTTTTTGAATCACTGCTTTTGATTGAAAAGGCCTTCAAGTAGTTTTTAATGCATATTTAAACGTTGATTTTGCATTTTTAACTGTTGGTTTTAGGTAAACAGACTTAAGTGGTCGAACAGACTTAACTTGTTTTAAGCCAGACTTAATTAAGTCTGTTTTAGGTTTAGTTCTGTTAAGATTAGAACCAGAGTGAAAGTGAGTTTGAGGAGTTTGCCTTTTGAAATTCACTCTATTGTTTTCATACCCAGATACCCATTGGTTGCAGAAAGCTGTAAGATGGTCAAAACTTCCACAAGTGAAACAAGCTTTGTTGTAAAATCCAAAGTCATCATTTTGGTGAGACTTAAAGGTATTCCATTTTCTATGGTCACCTTTGGGCTTGTTTGTGGACCTATATTGTTCACAATATCTTACTGGTTGCCTAACATGTTTTACATTAGACTTAGGCCTATCAGTATGATTTCTAACCAACTTAGGAACACTTGTTCCTACTTTCTTAACCACTTCAGGTTTAGACATAACCTGTTCATCTTCTTCATCATCAGATGTCCAGTCTTCAATGAATACTTTATCTGATCTTCTATCAGAGGACACCTTGTCCTCAGAGAGTGAAGTTTTACTTAAACTTTCACTTAACTCCTTAGGCTCATCAACAACTAGCTTTGTTTTTGGCTGTACACCATATTGTAGCTTTGGTAGTTGAAATTCTGGTAAGCCTGAGTGTTCTAGGTCAATCCCTGGGGGTTTAGGGATACCTCTGTATGGAGGTGGGACACTCTTATATCCTAACCCTGACTTGGCTCTATTAATCACTTGACATTCTATCATGTTGGTGACACCTCTAGACGCATGTTCTAGTGTCTGTGTAGTCAAATGAATGTTTCTATTTTCCTTTTTGAGCCTATCAAAGGCCTCTCTTAAAAGCTTAATTTCAGCATCTTTAAAGAATATGTCCTGTCTTAGGAGAGCTTTGTCATCAAAAAAAGCAAGTTCATTTTCTTTGTAGTATAAGATCTGCTTTTCTGTTGATTCTAAACCACACTTATAATTAATGTAGTTTTGATGAGTTTTGCTTAGCTCTTTCTTTTGTTCATCATAATGTTTGATTAAAGTTTGTAATTCTTTAAGAGCAGTACAAGCATTTGAACAAGCTTTATGAGTTTGTACCTCAGTAGTAGAAAAAGCCATAAGTGCCATCTGAGTAGGAGTTTCTTCTTCATCTGCCATGAAGCTCCAATCAAAACCTAAACCATCAATAGCTACCATAGCTTTTGGCTCAGAAACCTCCCTTGTTTTGGATGTGCTTCCAAAACCTTTGTTCTTGCTATCTTGCTGCCTTGTCCTTCTACATTCTCTTGAGAAGTGACCCATCATGTGGCAGTTATAGCACTCTATCTTTGACTTATCAAAACCAGCAGTATCAGTGTTGCTGATTAAGAGCTTCTTCCCCGTCCTTTGATAGAACTTCTTGGCTCTCATGCTAAGAAGAGAAATTTGCCATTTTAGATCCATTTCCTCCAGATCATCATCATTGATCTCTTGGAGGTCTTCATAGGTGAGCATGGACCCATTATTTTGACTTGTAAGAAATGCACAACAAGTCTTTTCATCCAAAATACCCATGGTACTGCTTGATGAACTAGCAGCACCAACACCATCAACAACTTTCACCTCTTCAATTGATTTTGAAGTACTAGGAGATGACATAAATGCCAAGTTCCCAGTACTTGAACTAGTACCTCCAGTTTTCTTCAAATCATGTTCCACAATCTTGAAGTTGCTATACAAGTCCATCAGATCCATGGTGTCTAGGTCTGGCTTGTTCTTCCAGACAACAACATGCATAGCCCACTCTTCTGGTAAGCTTCTCAGAAATTTTGAGTTCAAATCTTCTTGAGGTATTTCAACCCCAAGAATAGCAAGTTGGCTCACAATATTCTGAAGCCTATTAAACATATGGTCAAGAGATTCATTGTATGTAGAGGAGAAGTTTTCAAACTGCTGCTTGAGCAGTGTCTTGTAAGTTTTCTTGGTGGCTTCATTTCCACCATATCTGGCAATAATAGCTTCAAATAATGACTTGGCATCTTTGAACTTGCTGAAGTTTAAAAGTTGATCATTGGGAATGGTCATCATCAGCATGCTTCTTGCCTTTAGGTCATTTTTCTTCTTTATTCTAACTTCTGCAGTTGTTGGCTTTGTCTGCAGAGTTGACACCACTTTGCCGTCCGCTGTTGATGTAGTGGTGGTAGGCTTGAAAGAGTCTCCATCTTCAATAATTTCCCACAGTGCATAGTCTTGCACTTGGAAATATTGCTCTATCCTCAGCCTCCACATCTCAAACTCATTCTGTTTGAGAATGGGTATCTTTGCAGCAACATTGTCTGAATAGATTCAACGTCCATTTCTTCTTCTTCTAAATCAAATATCAACCTTGCTCTGATACCACTTGTTAGGTTGATCGATACACTATTAAGGTGGTTAAACCTTTGTCGCTTTGTGTATGTGATACTTGAGTTAATATGATCAACTACGCGGAATTTACTTAATCACACTTAGAAGGTAATTTTTGTATGGAAATGGAACAGTGATGCTTATGAGATTAACAAAGAACACAAAAAGTATTTCACCAAACGATTAATATTATTGATAATGATACAAAGGTTTGATGTTGTTTTTGTTGTAAGTTTTAGAAAAGTTCTATCAAGTTCTAAGTAAGCACACTTGACTTCTAAGCTAAGATCTTCTTTTATAGAACAAGAAGATCTTTACAATATATTGTTAAGTCACATCAAGTCTAATCGAACTACTTGCTATCTTATCTTATGTGTGTAAGTAACTAAGATACAACATGTATCTATGTTTACAACTTGTTCTGTGAGTATAAGATAAGGACTGAGCACATGGGATAAGATATTATCTATCGTGTATATTTGACTTTAGTCAACCAGACTTAACCTTGAACGAGCAGACTTAATTCTGTATTCACCAGAATTAACACTAGCAGACTTAATCTTCAACGACCAGACTTAACCAGGTAGCAGACTTAACCATGATTAACACTAGCAGACTTAACCACCAGACTTAATCACTTAGAGAATTTCTCGATACTTAATCTTCAGAATATTTAATTCCCAACAGTGCAGAGGGAACCTTAATTGCCTAGAGATAGCAGAAGAAACCACAGAATGTGTCGAACACCTCGGATTCATACATATACTAATTCTCTGAACGAAAGAAAAGGTATCTAAATGAATAACAAACGAATCAAAGATCGAAGTTCCAAAGAATGTGATAACCTCATAAATAGAAACTTGTAAGGCATTACTACAAAATTCTCAAAGTATTCTAAACATATTTGATCACTGAACTTATGTTGCGTATCTTGCTAAATTTTCTAAATCTCTGTAACGAATGATCTTCTAAAGGCTTAATTGAAATCAGAGGCATAAATCAGAGTGGTGCGGAAGAAAGATAACTAACCAATGCCTTATCGCAAAATCTACCCAATCCTCACCGGTCATAACTAAAGTTTCTGCAGGGAAAACCGAAGGCAAATCCTTCAAAGGTCATTTCATAAGCTCCTATAGTGCAAACCTAAAGGTCCAAATCTTCACAGGCCATGACTTATGTATTACAAGTCGCAGCCTGAGTTCTGATACCATAATTGTAACACCCCAACCCGACAAGGGTCAAAATGCCACATTATGGTGTCAATCAGAACATACAAACACAAGCGGAAGACTTATAAACACTATGGTTACAACGGTTTAAAATGAAACTAAGGCCATAATAAATCTACATCATACTGATTATCAAACTAGAATACAAATCTGAATCAAATCTAAATGGTAGATAACTCCAAAGACTAATCCAAATGCAAATGGGATCTATCGCCAGGGTGGTCCACTAAAAGCTCCTATGCACTCTTCACTCAAACCCAGCTTCCAACCTAAAACCTACCACAAGAAAAGAAATGTGGCTGAGCTTAAAAAGCCCAGTGACAGATATATATATATATATATATATATATATATATATATATATATATATATATATATATATATAAGGGCACTTTCTTGCGAGAACCATCTTATCTGCGAGAACTAACAGAACCACCAAAAACATACATGCACGCCTTCAATAATTGTATTTTTGCACATATGTTCTAAAAACAACATATATTTTTAAAAAAAAACATGGTTGTTCTAAAGGATTTGATAAAAAATTGGAAATACAAATTTTTTCTTTGAAGGTGTGCATGTATGTTCTTATAAGGCATGCAATGACAATATTGCAGCCGTGTGTAAGGTTTTTGTGAAAAAATAGGATGAGTTCATGATGATATTGAAGAACAATATTGATCGTATTTTTACTTTAAAATCTGATGTTTATGTGTCAATTGCAGATAATTTGAATGAAGCCCATATATGTATATATATATATTATTATTATTAAAATTGCTGTATTTTTTATTTAAAGGCGTGCATGTATGTTTTTGATGGTTCTGTCAGTTCTCGCAGATAAGATGGTTCTGAAATGAAAGTCCCATATATAAAGCAGATGGGTAATAAACATAAGTGAATGAAGATGAATCATATGAATCAAAGGCATAGATATCATAAGTCAAATGAAATGGGGAATCAAGATAATACAAATCAGATAATCATAATGAATCAAATAAGAACGGCAACGAACGCTTCTAAAAGAGACACTCGAATATACCAAAGAATCTCATAGGATAGCCACGAGCCTATCTAAACGAGACACTCGAATAGACCACATAATCACATATACATATCATATCAAATCATAAGTGTACGGAGAGGGGAGGCCTCTAAGTACCAAATAGTGAGTGGGGTGTAGGGCACACACAAGCCAGTCACCAAATCATAATCACACCAATCACACCAAACGTATACCTAAGATGCATCCATACGCTCCCTACAAAATAAAATACATATGCAAGTACTAGACTGTACATATGTATACATAATGGCCAAAGTGCGCAAAATAATCATACATATCAAAAGGGGACGCCGTGGATCAATCATACCTCCATAGAAAGTGTCATGCTATTGGTGCCTCAATGACATGGCCATGGTACCTCAATGGCTAGTTAGCTCGGGCACTGAACAGAACATATCATATCAAAGCATATCCATAATCATATCATATCCAAACAGATCATATCAAGGGAATCATAGCAAAGGCTCATATCAACGAAATCATAACAAAGCAAACGAATCAAAGTCAAGGATCGAAAATTCATGAGAGAAGACACCCTTACTGAGAAAGGGTAGAATATATGTACCCTATGCAAAGCAACTCAAACAAAATAGGAAAGCACTCGGAAATAGAGATTACTCCTTCTTCACAGAACCTATACAAATTAATGATCACATATTACTTATAAGCTCATTTTACAAGTTTACTGCTTATAGTTATTCAGATTCCATATTTAGGGTTTCTTTCAGTTTTTAGAAAATTTCTATTTTTAGTAACTTTCTATTTTTAGTAACTTTCCATATTTAGCAACTTTCCAGATTGAGTAACTTCGGGTTACAATTCACAGTTAATCAACTTAGGGTTTCATTACTAAATTTAGGTTCATGTAAGTCTAATTATATCATCATAAATGCATTTTAGGGTTTATACACATTAATTAGTCTTAAATGATATAATACACACATGTTCCTTAAATAACTGATTTTAGCACGATCTGTCCCCAATTTTACAAATTTTTAAAGCATACTTAAGGACCTAATGAGAGGCTCAAATAATTTACCCAGATACTTATATGTTATATAAACACACGTGAATTTTTCCAAAATTTATCAAATAGTATAACCATGTCTTAAAAATTCACAAAGACAGACTACCCAGAATATGGACCTGCTGGTGTACCCATAAAGTATGCATTTAAAAGACATATCAAAACACTTTGGAAACATCCACAAAAATTCTTGAAATTACTAAACATATAGAAGTTACTTCCTGCAGAATCCCATGGATTAATTACTTATAGTTTAGAAATGAAAAATCATGCAAGTCGACTGATTTCAGACTCTTAAAATTCAGATTCAACACCTAATCCCATAAAACCAAAAACACAACCAAATCAACTCCAAATCACTCCAACCCAATTAGATAACACATTTAAGACCTTAAACTAGGTTTAAAAGCAAAAATACGAAATTAACCACCTATGAAACTCAAGCTATGAAGCATACAAATTCATATTATAAAACAGTCCCGTTCAAAAACCCGTTTAAGACCATTATATCACTTAATTAGGATATATTAGTGAATCTGGATTACATCCTTAGGATTTTTCATGCCTGCCAATTAAGCTCCAAAAATTCTAAAATAATTATATGTGGTTCCCATATTAGTTTAGCACCTTCACAAATTTGTATAGGATTTATTATCAAGTATTAGTACCCTTTAAAAAATCATCTTTCCAAACCTACCCAGATAATTAACTGCACATACAAACATAAAGTTTTCCTTTAGTCAACCCTTGAGACACTTCATAAAAATCCAAAACAATTCCAGGAAGTCACACATAACCTCAATATCACCCCTGTAAAAGGAGAGCTCTCTGTTCTTTGTGGTTTGAAAACTAAAAATCAAAAACAGCGACTGATGTTCAGACTCTTATTTTTTAGCTTTGACACTTAATCTCCCAAAAATCAAAAGACTACCCTCCCTACCTCCAATGACCACGAAATTTATATATTCAGAAAGTAGGCAACTTAAACTTAATTTTAGACTTAATAATCATACAAAAACACGTTGGCATCATCAAATTAGACCCCTTTAAAATCTGACCCAAATTCTGGACAGCATGTAGTTGAGACAGAAACAACCCCAACCTAAACCCTTTTTAACCCATTTTAGATCCGATTCAAACACACATCTTATGGGTTTAATTCATACCAAACATACATGTTTTACAACCCTATCAAAACCTAACACAATTCGGTAACATTTTTATGAGATCAAACAAACCAAACTTTATCCCATTAAATCCGATTATTACACATATGTTTATAGGTTGAATTATATGTATATATAAGTGTCGAATTGGACAGAAAAGAACCAAAACATGGATGATACCTTTAAGGCAATTAACGAGATCAAAAGGGAACCAAAACAAAACCCACGAACACAATTCAAGAACTACACGATCAAACAACCTCGAACCTTCTTCTTCCTTGATCTTGAGAGCCAAACAAATGGAGTTAGGGTTTTGTTTATTTATTTTTTATTTTTGATATTCGGTGTAGGGGAGGGAATGGAGGACCGAACATATATTTTTTTTTTATAAGATGGGTTGGATCAAATTCTAATTGGGCTTGTGCTTGTATGGGTTTATAATTTGGTAACTCAAAAAAAGTCCATACACCCTATTTTATTAAAAATCCAATCGGCACGTATATAATACATGTATTTGTTTACTTATACTTAGGTTATAATCATAACAAATGAATAAAATATTAACCAAACTTTAGGGTGTTATAGCCGCCGCTGGAATCAGCCTACATCCGCCGGAACCTGCTTAATTACCACCAGAATCTGCTTAATTACCGCCAGAATCTGTTGTGGTGTTGACTGCCGTCACCGAAAAACATTTAGTTACCTCTCAATATTTGTTGGTATTTTTTATATAAGATTATATGACCTTTGTGTATTTTTTATGTAAATCTATTTGTGCACTTCGGTTACTTTGGTGTGTAATTTGTTTGCAAGTATATTTCTAATTAATTTAATTTATATGATGTAAAGTTTATTGTATATTTTGTTGTTTAAATTTTGTCACAATCATATTTGATGTTTGTAATTTTTTTAAAATTGTTTGTAAATTTTGTTTATAAAGTGTAAGTAAATTTGTTTGGTAAAGTGTAGGTAAATGTTGAAATTTATTAGAGTATGTGAATTATCTTATTGTAAGTGTAAGACTTTTGAGATTTGAAATATTTTGAAAGTGTGAAAATTTTAAGATTTAAAAATATTTTGAAAGTTTAAAAGTTTTGAAATTTGAAATATTTTTAAAATTTTAAAGATCCAAAAGTTTAAAAGCTTTTAAATTTGAAATTTTGTAATAGTGTTTGAAATTTTTACCATCTAAAATTTGGAATGAATTAAAAGCGTTTTGTTTGTTTTTGTTTTTTGAAAGTAACTTATTTATGTTGATTTTATTAAAGACAACCTTATTAAATGAACCTAAATATAAACATAATTGCTTCGGCCTAAAACATGAACATAAACAAACAAAGGTTAAACATTCTGTGTTTAAAAAAAAAAAAAAAAAAAAAAAAAAAAACAAACAAACAAAGGTTAAACAAAACGTCTAAAACACATAATGTTAACTTAACCCATCAATCAAAAGAGAACCTGTTGTATTGGTATATTTAAAACATAAAAGAACATGCAAGCATACAAATATAAACGACTATCTTAATAACAGCATATACCTCATTTTTTGAAAACTTAATTATTCTAAAAAAATTTAAAGTTAATTGTCTAATTAACCCCCTTTAATACCCCTTATACTTTCAAATGAAAACTATAAAAACTAAGTAAGCCGTTAGAAAATTCCGTTGCTATGCACGGGTACAACTGTTTGCAAATTAAATTTTGATCTTTTCATGTTTTATTTTGAACGTTATACGAAACAATTACCACAATATCGCATATCATTAATTGTCTGCCGCTAGGAACCTCCGTTGCTATGCACGAGTACTCGTCTTGTATATTTAATGAAGAAACAAACACGGAAAATAATTGTGACAACTAGTAAATTTCGGGAAAGTTTTTTATTACCGCATTACTTTTTAAAATGAGCATTTTGTCACTTGTAATCACTGTTGGAATGTGTTGGGAATTTTATCCCGATTTTTGGTAATATATTGTGAACTTTTATGATGTGATGAGTAATTCCCTGTGTACTCAGTTAGGCACTCCATGAGTCGGCACAGTTAGACTTAATAAATACGAGAGATATTGGTTATTTTGACGCGCGAAACGAACATAGACGTATTTAAAGTTGATTGGATTGGAAAAATTATTCTAAAATCAGTTGAAAACATTAAAATCACTTGGGAAGATGTCTCGGTACTCAAATCTATCCTGGATACGATTTATAGGAAGTTTGGCCGAATGCCACTTCCCACCCCGCATCCAAGTTACAAATTCAGTCCCAGAGGGACATTATACATTCAAACCTAGTCCTAAGCCTATATAAGCAAATCCTATAACCCATTTAGGGTTATTTCCCCCTCATTTCACCCACAGCCGACACCCCCTATTCTCTCTCTCTCTCTTCTTCTCCGGCCAAATAATTCGGCCACCACCATACACCACCACCGCCCCTCCTATTCTCACACCGCAACCACCAAACTTTATCTCTTAAACCCTTTATTTCATTTCTCCACTGCACGCGCTCGAAAACCCTCCACCATCGTCACTACGCGCCACCTATTATTTTCCGACCAAGATTTACGGCAATCCGAAAGTTTAAAAGGTGCGTAGCACCGTGTCACCCGTGGTTGTGACTCAGTGTGAAACAACTCGAGTATGTCGAGTTGATTTTTACCATGTTTGATTCGGTTGGGTGATAAAACAAATGAGTTTCATGTTTTTATTTAACTAAAAATAACTAGAAACGTTTGGTATCACTTTCTTGGTGTCGTTGAGTCAACTATTGTCACGTCGAGGTTATGTCGTGAGCTTTAGCTCACGGCCGAGGTCTATTAAGTGTATATGTAGTCGAGTTGAGTCTTTTGGTCGCATATGTTATTATTATTGTTATGTCGTGGCTGTTTATTTTGGACTTAGGGTTTGGTAAAACCCTCAGATGCATCGAGTAATAGATTGGGAGTTGGATTTGTAAACTGATTTTGGTTTATGTTGTTATAAACTGATTATATTGTGGCTGTTGAGAGTGGATGCTGAGAAAGGCCCTATGGTCTGTCAGATTTGAATTGGTGCGGAGAGTTGGAGCCGAGACCAATAGGGTCTTGGCCTAGATATATTTCTTGTGGTTGTTGTTGTTGCGTTGAATATGGGAGGAGTTGGTAGATAACGAGCCGTAGGTTGTTTTGGCCGTTAGAAATATTGTTGGGGTTTGTGAACTTGCGGCATTGCTATTTTGATATATATTAAGACTATGTTGATTTGAGCCGAGTCGAGTGTCGCCGAGACTTCTTAGTCTCGTTGTGGTCTCGAAAAGCCAAAAGAGATATTTGGACTTTATGATTGATATTGGACTATTGAGAAATGACTATTGACTCGATTATGAATTAAACTCGGAAAATGTGACTCAAAATATGCAATGACTCGTTGAAACATAAATGACACTATTAAACGGTAACCTAAAAATATTAATTAACGAATATATGGTTATTTAATATTTTAAAGGTCAAAAAGAAAAGGTTAAATGACGCTTAAAACGTTATTTAATGTTTTTGGCAAATAAAAGAAAATAAGTGCGAGTTATTTATTATTTCGAGGGCACGCAAATCGAGAAGTGCTATTTTTGGAAATATTTATGTTTTGTGGAGTTAGTATCGAGTCACGGATCAGTTGACGTTAATCAACCTGGCCCACATGGTTATCGGACTTATTGGGCTGACGAGTCCAATAAGAGCCCAATAAGCATGTCGGAGGAAATTTATTAACGAGCAATTCATCCGTATGACTTAGCAAGTATGGTAATTGAGTTTTGGATTGATAAATTAAACGAAGGAATTGCGAGACTTATCGAGTTGAAGAACCCGATAAGAACCCGACAATTTGTCCGCATAACTTATCAAGTCAAAACTTAATCATACGCCTTCGTCTTGTGAGTCGTTTACTTTTAGTCATTATGTCGCGTGAGTACACTTGAGTCATGTTGTGTCTCCACTGCACACCCGTTGATACCAAACGCTAATAACTAATATAAGAAAGAGATTTTGGAATTGAAATGGAACATACTTGGGGATAGTTAGCTTTTGGAGACTTTTACATTTGGAGATATATGTTAAGGCGAGTTTATATTATTAGGTTGTGCCGAGTTTGTGAGTGCCGATACTTGAGAGCTGCTGAGTACTTTGCTTTTTTAGATTTGTGTTTGTGCTTGCTTGATTGAGGTGAGTTTCATAGCCCCACATTTACTCTTATAAATGTTTATTTAACTTGGGGGAGAAAACATGCAAAACTGTTTTAACGGACCTTTTACTATTTTGTTTTGCTATAACTTGTTGACTGGCTAAGGTTAGATATGGGATAGATGCTTGTCTTAGACCAGGGTAGCAAATAATCTAGTTATGTTTTGCTATAACATGGTGCCTGGCTAAGGATTGATACACCTAGGGCCCTACTGTGATTGTCAATATGAAAGAGGGCTTTTGTAACCTATCATATTGTACTTGATGAATCGTGTTTGTTGATATTGTGTAATTATGATTTATATCTATCTTAGTCCAGTGTAGCAAATTCTTATGTTGGTCCGCCGTTACTTATTGCTCAAACCTATGAACTCACCAGCGTTAGCTGACTTTTAGCATGTTTTTCTCAGGTAATTGACGATGTTTATTTTGGATGATTACTGTTGGAGGCTTGGCGAGTGGCATGGCTAAAAATCAACCCAAACTCTGATATCACTTTTGGGGACCTATATTATGTTTTTCTGTGGGCCTTACTTTAAGTACTTTTGGTTAAATGTAGACTTGAGATTTGGATCTTTGAAATATTTTTATGTGAACGGATAATGTTATCCCGCTTTTCTATGCTTGTGTTCTGTACAAATTTTGTAGAACCCCAAAAACTTGTTTTGTCTTTCGCTGAACCAAATTTTTGGGGGTGTTACAGATTGGTATCAGAGCCAAGTTATAGAGAACTGGATACTTATCAAGAACCTAGACTATAACCATTTTTTAAAATTGATCCTTGACCAAGACATGCCAGCCTGCCAAGCCGAAGCCTCGTGAGTTAAGAACTGGAATATTATGATTATGAGTTATGATTGGTTTATATTTGGAATTTGTATGTAACATCTTGGCTATATACTAGGATGATACTTTATGACTTATGCGGTATTTGTCTTGAACATGTTTAGAATAATGCGGTATTCTATGGTTGATTGTTTTAGATATGATTTTGGTTGATGAGATTGTCTATTTTGTATGCTTATACCTACCCTATGCCGTTGTCACAGACCATGCCTTCTTTAGCACGTGATGTCTATGAGGAGATCCTTACTCTTGCATCCCACTCAGTGCATACTATGATGACATCAACTCAGGACGATCCTTATGCGATTGTTCGACACTCAACTCTTACGTCACCATCATCAGTTATCCTTGTACCACAGACTTCACTCACCATTTAGCCATCATCATCAGCTGGTCGCCCTAGCTCCTTGCGACAGCTTAATCTAAACCAGACATTAGCCCGAGCTCAGACTCCTCGGCTTACCTGCAGCACTACTACCTACATGATGATGCGATCACCATCGCCACCTATGCATGTCTCAGCTCACTCTCTTCTGTCATCACCACTTGCATCATCATCCTGCTGAAGACCCAGATCACCTACTCCATCATCTCATGATTCACCTGTCCTACAGAGGCGTCGTTTCAGTGACCCAGACTCAGAGGATGAGGATGAGGATGGGGATGAGGACGTTGACCTTGAGGGGGAACCTCAGGAGGAGGAGGAGGAGGAGGAGGTTGATCCAGATGAGGCCATTCCACCAGATCAGAGTCCTGCACCTTTAGTGCTCTCACCTGGCCAGACTCCCTCGAGCACATGCCTGAGCCTGATTCACTAGAGCATTCTTTCGAGCTGGCCTCACCTCCTCACTCACCTGGGCCAGAGAGTCTGCCAGCCCCAGACACTCCATCGGAGGTTGCCTCAGAGGCAGCAGCCCATGGAGAGATGGGTCAGATTTAGGAGCAAATCACCACCCACGAGGAGAGGATTAGTCAGATAACTGATTGACTAGTAGGTGTATCAGCAGCGAGATTTGGAGAGATTGAGAGAGACGTGGGAGTATTGTATGGCAGGACCACACCACTGAGGCATGACTTATTGGATTGGCATGATGCATTTAGAGATTTGCAGAGAGGTCTCTTGACTGCGCGAGACATTGATAGAGCCCTTCGGCGTTGAGTCACAGAGCAGCAGACTATGATCGCTCAGCTCAGGAGAGACCGTGAGGTAGATCGCCTTGAGATCTCATCAGTGTGGAGACAGATGGCAGACCTGGAGGCTACTTTGAGGGAGATTCGCCGAGTTCGTGGCTAGTTGTACTTAGACTTGTGACTATTGTACCATCCCTAAACTAAGGAGTCCTTAGTTAGAGATGTTAGTGTTATTAGCTATCTTTGTTATCTTTAGTTATCAGTATTGTCTATGACGATCAATTATCCTTTCCTTCCGTTGTATTTCGAGAACCTTGTATCGTTGTTGATAGTATTATGGATGAGAACTTTTGAAATTCTGGTTTGAGTATAAATTGTTTGTGATGTGAACAGAATAGTATTCCTGTTATTGTGATTGGTATTCGTGTTGGTATTCAACCCTGTGATGATCACTTTCTTGTGTGATATACTATATTGTTTGGAATCTCATGACTCTCTTATCTTGTTATTCAGATCAATGGCTCCAAGACGAAACCCAGCCAGGACCACCCGAACAGGGCCTGCTGTTGTCAACACCGGTCGTCGAGGCCGGCGTCCAGTTCGAAACCTTTACGGTCAGAATACCGACAACCAAAATACCAACAACCCAACAAATGAAGATCAGAATGTCAATGATCAGGGTGTCAATGGTCGTAGTCTACCTAACACCCCTCCTGTGAACTAAGCTCTAATTGATCAACTTGTGGCTCAACGTGTTGCTGAAACCTTAGCTGAGTCTAATCACTCAAATACCTCTGCTGGAACTCCACCACTTATCAGAAACCGTGGTTGTACTTACAAATAATTTTGTAGTTGTGGACCAACCGAGTTTGGCGAAACCGACGGCGTGGTTGTGTTAATGAGGTGGATGGAGAAAATCGAGTCTGCATTTACTGTTAGTAACTGTGGGGAAGATGCCAAGGTAAAGTATGCCACTTTCTCTTGGAAGGACGAAGCATTGACTTGGTGGAACAATTACCTCAAATCTGTTGGAAGGGATGTGGCTTATGCTATGATGTGGGATCAGTTCAAGGCCTTGTTGATTAAGACCTACTATCCACGGAATGAGGTTAAGAAACTGAAAATTGAATTTTGGAATCATAAGGTGAAAGGTACTGATATGACAACTTACAATCGTTGTTTCCAAGAATTGTCACTACTTTGCCCCGAGATGGTTCATTCTGAGGCGCTCAAGATTGAGCGATACACTGATGGGTTGCCACTGGCTACTAGGAATGATGTAATTGCTGCAAACCCAACTAATCTCCATGAGGCCATCACGATAGCTCAACGCTTAATAGATTCACTGGTTCTTAAAAATGCAGAAAGGGGGAGGAATGATAAGAGAAAAAGGGAGGATCAGTCTAAGGGTAATGATCACCCAAAAAAATGACAAGATGTCGCAAAGGTGTATGCTATCGGTGACGGGGAGAAGAAGGATTACAGTGGAAAAAAACCATATTGCAACCATTGTAAGCGTCATCATCACGGGCAATGTAGTATTGTGTGCCAAAATTGCTCGAAGGTTGGACACATAGCTAAGGATTGTAAATCCCGATCCCTGGCCATGGCACAAACAACTCAGGGAACGGATTGGAAGGCTAGTGTCACCTGTTATGGATGTGGGAAAAAGGGACACTACTGAAATGAGTGTCGTGAGCAATGGAACCAAGGGAATCAAGGAAACCCAGGAAATGGGGGAAATCATGGGAATCGAGGCACGGGAGGATATGGGCATAATCATGGTAATCGAGGAGCAGGAGGAAATCGGGGAAACCAAGACACTGGGAACCAGCAGAGAGAAGTGGGAGCAGCCCAAGGAAGGGTGTATGTTATTGGGAATGAGATCAAGGAGGACCCAAACGTTGTCACTGGTACGTTCCTTCTCAACAATCGTTATGCTTTTATATTTTTTGACATTGGTGCCGATAGGAGTTTCGTATCCACTACGTTTATGCCTTTGCTCGAAAATCCCCCGACAACCTTAGGTATTGAGTACAATGTAGAGTTAGCAAATGGAAACCTTGAAAAGATAGACACCATCATCCATGGCTGTACGCTGAATTTCCTAAACCATCCTTTCAACATCAATCTCTTACTCGTCACCTTAGGCAGTTTTGATGTCATCATCGGCATGGATTGGTTATCCAAGTACCATGCTAATATTATCTGCGATGAGAAAATTGTTCGTGTGCCCCATGGAAGAGAAGTCTTGAACATACAAGGAGATAGGAGTGATCATGGAGGTCCCTCCAGATTGAACATTATCTCTTGTACTAAGGCATAGAAGTACGTAGAAAAAGGGTGTTACCCCTTCTTGGCTCGGATTTCTGAAAAGAAAGGGAAGGAGAAGAGTGAGAAATGTATTGAAGATGTACCTAACGTCCGAGACTTTCCGGAAGTATTCCCTGGAATCCCACCAGTAAGACAAGCCAAATTTTAGATCGAATTGATACCTGGAGCTGCACCCGTAGCCCGAGCACCCTACCGCCTCGCCCCTACCGAGTTGGAAGAACTGTCGAAACTCGAAACAATTGGCAGAATTGTCAGAAAAGGGATTTATACGACCAAGTTCATCACCTTGGGGAGCTCCAGTATTGTTTGTAAAGAAGAAGGATGGATATTTTCGTATGTGCATTGACTATCGAGAGTTGAACAAATTGACAGTGAAGAACCGATATCCCCTACCCAGGATCGACGATCTGTTTGACCAACTTCAAGGATCGAGTGTTTACTCAAAGATTGACTTACGATCTGGATATCACCAGCTTAGAGTTCGGGAAGAAGGTATTCCAAAGACCGCGTTCAGAACTCGTTATGGACATTATGAATTCCAAGTGATGCCTTTTGGTTTAACCAACGCACCAGTGGTATTCATGGATCTCATGAACCGAGTGTGCAAGCCCTATTTGGATAAGTTTGTGATATTATTTATTGACGATATCCTGATCTATTCCAAGAGTAAAGAGGAGCATGAAGAGCATCTAAGGCTTATCTTGGAATTACTGAAGCAGGAACAATTATACGCCAAATTCTCTAAATTTGAATTTTGGATCTTAACCATACAATTCTTGGGTCACGTGATTGATAGTCAGGAAATTCACGTGGATCCCATGAAGATCGAGTCCATCAAGGAATGGGCCGCCCCGAAAACCCCAACTGAAGTTTGTCAATTCTTGGGTTTAGCTGGTTATTATCGGAGATTCATCGAGGGGTTATCTAAAATGGCCAAGCCCCTAACTAAGCTGACTCAAAAGAATGTAAAGTACGAATGGGAAGAAGAGAAGAAGAAGAAGAAGAAAGAAGAAGCGTTTCAACTGTTGAAGGAAAAGTTGTGTAGTGCACTTATCCTAGCCCTACCCGAAGGAAGCGAGGACTTCGTCGTGTACTGCGACGCTTCGCACAAAGGTTTAGGAGCTGTCCTGATGCAACGGGAGAAAGTGATAGCATATGCTTCACGACAGCTTAAGACCCATGAGAAAAACTACACAACTCATGATTCAAAATTGGGTGCAGTAGTTTTCGCACTCAGAATATGGAGACATTACCTGTACGGCACGAAGTGCATTGTGTATACCGACCATAAGAGTTTGCAACACATCTTGGACCAGAAAGAGCTGAACATGAGACAGCATCGCTGGTTAGAACTGCTCAGTGATTACGACTATGAAATTCGCTATCATCCCAGTAAGACAAACGTTGTTGCTGATGCTCTTAGTCAGAAGGAAAGAATACCACCGTTGCGAGTCAGATCCTTGGGGTGACTATTAGTTCACCGTTACCATCGCCAATTCTTGAAGCCCAAGCTGAAGCGTTAAAGGAATAAAATCAACCGCACGGAAACCTCTATGGAATGGTAGAAAATGAAAATGGCTTCGTAAAGCGTTCTGATGGAACCTTATGCTTTGGAGACAGGAGCTGGGTACCACTCTATGGAGGAATTCGTGAGTTGATTATGCACGAGTCGCATATATCAAAATACTCCATTCATCCCAAATCTGATAAACTGTACCAAGACCTGAAGAAACTGTATTGGTGGCCTAACATGAAGGCTAAAATAGCCTTGTATGTCAGCAAGTGCATAACATGTGCGAAGGTGAAGGCCGAACATCAGAGACCGTCAGGGTTATTGATACAACCTGAACTCCCTGTTTGGAAATGGGAGCGGATCACCATGGACTTCATCACTAGATTACCAAGGACAGCTAGTGGTCGTGATACTATCTGGGTAATCGTAGATCGACTCACTAAATCCGCACATTTTCTTGCAATCAGTGAAAACGACAGTATGGATAAACTTGCCCGGCTATATCTGAAAGAAACTATTTTTCGACATGGTTTGCCAATATCGATTATCTCGGATCGAGACAGTCGTTTCACGTCAAATTTTTGGAAGTCACTTTTGACGGCCATGGGATCAAACCTCGAAATGAGTACTGCTTATCATCCCCAAACAGACGGCCAGAGCAAGAGGACTATCCATACTTTGGAAGATATGCTTCGAGCCTGTGTTATTGATTTTGGAAAAGGCTAGGAGAGATACTTGCCTTTGGCCAAATTTTCCTACAACAATAGCTATCATGCCATCATTAAGGCCGCACCATTTGAGGCGCTGTATGGCCAAAAATGACAATCCCCGATCTGTTGGGCTGAGGTTGGCGACAGTCAACTTACTGGTCCAGAACTTGTCCTAGAAACGATCGAGAAGATAGTTCAGATCTGAAACCGTTTGCAAGCTGTACATGATCGACAAAAGAGCTATGCCGACAAGAGACGTAAACCTCTCGAATTCCAGGTCGGAGACAGGGTCATGTTAAAAGTCTCACCATGCAAAGGGGTGATACGTTTCGGCAAGCACGGAAAACTCAATCCTCGTTACATTGGACAATTCCAAATTCTTGAAAGAATCGGACCGGTAGCCTATCGACTTAAACTACCACCGAAACTGAATAATGTGCACAACGTGTTTCATGTGTGTAGCCTGAAGAAACGTCTTTCTGATGAAACCCCAGTTATTCCTTTGAGGGAAATCTGGATAGACGAGAACTTAAACTTTATTGAGGAACCAGTGAAAGTTATGGAACCTGAAGTTAAGCGACTGAAGCACATTCGTATTCCTATCGTTAAGGTCCGATGGAACTCCCGCCATGGTCCTGAGTTTACATGGGAGCGTGAGGATGAGATAAAGCGAAAGTACCCTCATCTCTTTTCAAACATATCGGGTAACTCGAACTCAAACCCGGGACGGGTTTCTTTTGAGGCTGGGAGGCTGAGACAACAGGTAAATTTCGGGAACATTTTTAATTACTGCATTACTTTTTAAAATGAGCTTTTTATCACTTGTAATCACTGTTGGAATGTGTTGGGTATTTTATCCCGATTTTTGGTAATATATTGTGAAGTTTTATGATGTAACGAGTAATTCCCTGTGTATTCAGTTAGGCACTCCGTGAGTCGGCACAATTATACTTAATAAATACGAGAGATATTGGTTATTTTGACGCGCGAAACGAACATAGACGTATTTATAGTCGATTGGATTAGAAGAATTATTCTAAAATCAGTGGAAAACATTAAAATCACTCGGGAAGATGTCTCGGCACTCAAATCTATCCCGGATACGTTTTATAGGAAGTTTGGCCGAATGCCACTTCCCACCCCGCGCAAAAGTTACAAATTCAGTCCCTGAGGGACATTATGCATTCAAACCTAGTCCTAAGCCTATATAAGCAAATCCTATAACCCATTTAGGGTTATTTCCCCCTCATTTCACCCACAGCCGACACCCCTTATTCTCTCTCCCCCTCTCTTCTTCCCCGGCCAAATAATTCGGCCACCACCATACACCACCACCGCCCCTCCTTTTCTTACACCGCCACCACCAAACTTCATCTCTTAAACCCCTTATTTTATTTCTCCACAGCACGCGCTCAAAATCCCTCCACCACCATCACTACACGCCACCTATTATTTTCGGACCAAGATTTACAGCAATTCGAAAGTTTAAAAGGTGGGTAGCACCGTGTCACCCGTGGTTATGACTCGGTGTGAAACAACTCGAGTATGTCAAGTTGATTTTTACCATGTTTGATTCGGTTGGGTGATAAAACAAATGAGTTTCATGTTTTTATTTAGCTAAAAAAAACTAGAAATGTTTGGTATAACTTTCTTGGTGTTGTTGAGTCAACTGTTGTCACGTCGAGGTTATGCCGTGAGCTTTAGCTCACGGCCGAGGTCTATTGAGTGTATATGTACTCGAGTTGAGTCTTTTGGTTGCATATG
Organism: Artemisia tridentata subsp. tridentata; assembly: GCA_021014915.2. NCBI lineage: Eukaryota > Viridiplantae > Streptophyta > Magnoliopsida > Asterales > Asteraceae > Artemisia > Artemisia tridentata. The sequence goes on along the minus strand of CP139509.1, from coordinate 187,589,115 downwards.
TTATTATTATTGTTATGTCGTGGCTGTTTATTTTGGACTTAGGGTTTAGTAAAACCCACGGATGCATCAAGTTATAGATTGGTAGTTGGATTTGTAAACTGGTTTTGGTTTAAGTTGTTATAAACTGATTATATTGTGGCTGTTGAGAGTGGATGCCGAGAAAGACCCTATGGTCTGTCGGATTTGAATTGGTGCCGAGATTTGGAGCCGAGACCAACAGGGTCTCAGCCTGGATATATTTCTTGTGGTTGTTTTTGTTGCGTTGAATATGGGAGGAGTTGGTAGATAACGAGCCGTAGGTTGTTTTGGCCGTTAGAAATATTGTGGGCGTTTGTGAACTTGCAGCATTGCTATTTAGATATATATTGAGACTATGTTGATTTGAGCCAAGTCGAGTGTCGCCGAGACTTCTTAGTCTCGTTGTGGTATCGACAAGCCAAAAGAGATATTTGGACTATTGAGAAATGACTATTGACTCGATTATGAATTAAACTCGGAAAATGTGACTCGAAATATGCAATGACTCGTTGAAACATAAATGACACTATTAAACGGTAACCTAAAAATATTAATTAACGAATATATGGTTACTTAATATTTTAAAGGTTAAAAAGAAAAGGTTAAATGACGCGTAAAACGTTATTTAATGTTTTTGGCAAATAAAAGAAAATAAGGGCGAGTTATTTAATATTTCGAGGGCACGCAAATTGAGAAGTGCTATTTATGGAAATATTTATGTTTTGTGGAGTTAGTGTCGAGTCACGGATCAGTTGACGTTAATAAACCCGGCCCACATGGTTATCGGACTTATTGGGCTGACGAGTCCAATAAGAGCCCAATAAGCATGTCGGAGGAAATTTATTAACGAGCAATTCATCCGTATGACTTAGCAAGTATGGTAATTGAGTTTTGGATTGATAAATTAAACGAATGAATTGCGAGACTTATCGAGTTGACGAACCCGATAAGAACCCGACAATTCGTCCGCATAACTTATCAAGTCAAAACTTAATCGTACGCCCTCGTCTTGTGAGTCGTTTAGTTTTAGTCATTATATGGCGTGAGTACACTTGAGTCATGTTGTGTCTCCACAGCACACCCGTTGATACCAAACGCTAGTCACTAATATAAGAAAGATATTTTGGAATTGAAATGGAACATACTTGGGGATAGTTAGCTTTTGGAAACTTTTACATTTAGAGATATATGTTAAGGCGAGTTTATATTATTAGGTTGTGCCGAGTCTGTGAGTGCCGATACTTGAGAGCTGCTGAGTTCTTTGCTTTTGTAGATTTATGTTTGTGCTTGCTTGATTGAGGTGAGTTTCATAGCCCCACTTTTACTCTTATAAATGTTTATTTAACTTGTGGGAGAAAACATGCAAAACCATTTTAATGGACCTTTTACTATTTTGTTTTGCTATAACTTGTTGACTGGCTAAGGTTAGATATGCGATAGATGCTTGTCTTAGACCAGGGTAGCAAATAATCTAGTTATGTTTTGCTATAACATGGTGCCTGGCTAAGGACTGATACACCTAGGGCCCTACTGTGATTGTCAATATGAAAGAGGGCTTTTGTGACCTATCATATTGTACTTGATGAATCGTGTTTGTTGATATTGTGAAATTGTGATTTATATCTATCTTAGTCCAGTGTAGCAAATTCTTATCTTGGTCCGCCGTTACTTATTGCTCAAACCTATGAACTCACCAGCGTTAGCTGACTTTTAGCATGTTTTTCTCAGGTAATTGATGATGTTTATTTTGGATGATTACTGTTGGAGGCTTGGCGAGTGGCATGGCTAAGGATCAACCCAAACTCTGACATCACTTTTGGCGACCTATCTTATGTTTTTCTGTGGGCCTTACTTTAAGTACTTTTGGTTAAATGTAGACTTGAGATTTGGATCTTTGAAATGTTTTTATGTGAACGGATAATGTTAACCCACTTTTCTATGCTTGTGTTGTGTACCAATTTCGTAGCACCCCAAAAACTTGTTTTGTCTTCCGTTGAACTAAATTTTGGGGGTGTTACAATAATGTATGTGTTCACTTGCTTTACTTTGCTTAATATTTATACTTATCTTAAAGTAAAACTAGTATAATTATCTAAAAGGCAATTTAGATCAATTAATATTTTGTAAATTAATAAAAATTCGAGTAACTAAAATTAAGAAAGGATAAAAGCATAAAACATTTATCTTCATGTTGTGATTCAAGAAAGGATAAAAGCATAAAACATTTATCTTCATGTTATGATTCGAACCATATTCTTTATAAAAGAAGAAATTGAGCACGCTTTGCAATCGAGTTAGCAACAGAAGATGTGATATGTTTTGACTTGTATTAAATAATATGTTAATTAATTATATGCTATTTATCAAATCATAAAAAAACCGGTTTTCCAATAGAAACGGTTTTGTTAGATTTTGTGTCATAGACACCGGTCTCCTCCTAAAAACCGGTCCCTATTGATTCCATGTCTGCTACTTTTTCATCAAAGAGACCGGCTTATATATAACCAGTCTCTAGCGAAGGGTGTTTATAGACTTTTAAGCAAACCGGAGTAATATAATGTTTATGATACAGGATCTTGCTTCTCTTGATGATTCAACCTCCAAAGTGGTGGAATATACCCAAAAAATGTCTGGAAGTTAAATGGGGAAGTTGGGATCCCTTTTTGGTCGAGTTAGGGTTTGTTTGTATAGGCCATTTTTCCTAACCGATCCTTTGCTATGACATAGAGGACAATGTTGCTACGCCATATCACTCTCAATTTCACATTATTTTGGTTGACCTTTAGGCTTAGCTCAAAAAATGAAAGTTGTAGATATCTCTTTCTTTATTCCATGGCTACTTGCACATTTCCGTGTCTTTTCATCTGATGCTCCTTTTTAAGCCAAAAATGCAAATAGATAGCAATTAAGTACCAAATCTAACACAAATGCAATGATTATGAGCAATAAACGTGGGGTAATGATATATAAAATATGTACTCATTTAATGTTATCAAAGCCCAAGGTATATGTGTTGTTCCCTTTACACACTTAGAAGTAACTACAAAGTTAATCTAATTGTGTTTATGACTGAGATTAATGTATTGATTAATTAACACTAATAAGTAAAACATAAATATAAAAACACAAGTTTTTCAACGTTTAAATTCTTATTAGAAATCAATCAAAGAATCTATTACCCAAGTGTTTGCGAAAAAACACTTGGGATTGAATAGACAAGGTATGGTTTGTCTCCTATCTAAACTCAAGTTATTCTTGAGTGGTAATAATATCGACCCACTGAGCTATCTCAGGGACTTGGTTACTCTTTGTAGGAGAAAAGTGGTTTTGTTAAAGTCTAAGCTTTTAATGCACAAAACTTAACCCACTTTTCTCCTATCTGTTCCTATTTATACACAAGTATAAAAGAGCACCTCTGATTAAAAAATACAAAAAGAATAACCTAGCGCGTCTGACAACTACAACAATATTTGTCATTTCCAAGAACCAATAGGAATGAGCTAAAAGTATTTACGAGTGTCAGGTCTAACACTTCTTGACTTTAAGCCATTTTAGGGAAGGTTCGCTTCTGGCCTGATAAGACTACTCCTTATCTTTATCAAACTCTTCCCGCCTAATCCCGCCTTTCTTTCAGACTTCTGATTCTTCAGTCTAGGTTCTCAGTCTTCAGTCTTTAATCATTTATTGTTGTTGAGAAGACTGGGGGTTCAGTGAGTTCTTGTCCAATACTCACTGAACCCATTACCTTCTTCTTTGGCTTAAGTGACACTCAGGGAGTTCCGCCTCACTGAATGGTGAATCTTTCTTCTTAGACTCGTCCTAAGCATCTTGAAGATAACTCACTGAGTGACTGTTTACTCAGTGACTTGAGAGTGTTTAAGGTTGATTAATACTTGGCTAATTTGTGTCCAAATCCTGTTTTCAGGATGCTTGGGTACTGACGGACCCAACAATCTCTCCCTATTTGGATATCAATTATGCCTAAGTGTTTTAATCAGTTATGTGTGAGCAAATGACTTCTTCTCATACTGAATATACTAGAAAGCAATGAAAGGATACTGATATTACAAAACATGGGCCATCATTTAATTAATATCATTACAAAGTCCTAACATCTAAACATTATACTCAGGGTCCAAGATACCCATGAGTTCTAGCTTGGCTTTCTTCGACACTAACACTTCTTTGTCAGGTCGCTCATTCATGATCCTATCCAGCAGCTTGACAAACTCTTCATTTTCAGGACCCTTCATTTGAAGTGCCATTAGCTTGTATGCTAGGAAATTTGTCGTTTCCACAAGGTTGATGTCACTGACTCGCTGAAAGGCCGGTTGACCAAACTCATCGACAAAGAAGATACCATACTCAGGCTCCTTGATGACCAGGTTGGGGACAAACTTTACTCCCTGAGGAGGAATCCTATCGCAATGAAGAGCAACTATGAATTGTTTAGGCTTCTGACCCACAGCTTTTCTTTTCCTCCCGGTCTTCTGAGTAGGTTCAGGGATTGTCAGTCCCTAAGAAGCAAGCGCCTTCTCATGATCTATACCTAAAATCTTAGCCACCTTCTCCAGTTCTTCGTATTTGGAGTTCTGGGTTTTTAGAAGACTTGGAACGATCTTGCCTTGCTTCTTCCTCAGGATGGGCATCATCATGTCCTATTCCCTTAGCCCATAGTCTGAGAACTTGAATTGCTTGTTTACCTCAGACTTTCTTGGTCCCCTGTGAACCGTTACGCTTATAGGCTTGGTGAGGTGAATGGTCATGTCAGTGCTGGTGCCTTCTCCCTTGGTCTTTGTCATGTTCCACATATACCTCTCATGGGTTTTCTTCCTCCTTTCTTCTCTAAGCTTGGCCTGCTTGTTGAGTTCCTGAATAAGGTTAGCCTGAATCTTGGGGAATTCTTCCCCCTTGATGTCCTTGTCAGTCTCCTTGATTACCTCCTTAGCAACCTTAGCAATTATAGGTCTGTTGAGTTGCTTGTCTTTTTCTTTGGCTCTCCTTATGTCCTGTTCGTGTAAGACTACGGCTACTTCCGCTGGAGTTCCAAAGAATGTTTTTCCACCATCCAATTCAACCGTAAATGGTGCATCAGGGTCTGGACGCCTTTCAGTTGATGCCGGAACCAATTGTAGTTGAGGAGGATCTTCAGTCACCATGATTCCCTTCCCTTTGTCAGTGGGAGAGGGTTGACTGGTGGAGGTTTCAGGGACATCCGTTGTTGTTGCAACAACAAGGGCAGAGGATGAAGGTTTTTCAGGAGTAGAATCATCAGGTTTCTCCCCCTTAACAGTTACTGGAACTTCAGTGTATGCATCTGTTGACTGAGGAGGTAGGGTAACCGGAGAGGCCTGAAGAAATGAGAGGATGCTAGAGACCATTTTCGTGACTTCGGTGGTCTCATTCTTCAGTGTGGACATTTCTTCAGCCATGGCATTCTGAGTTGTTGCGAGTTCAGTGACCTTGGTGGTGTAATGGGTGATCAGCTCATTATGTTTGTCTGAGAGCTGATCAACTGCTGAGGATATCTTGGTCAGGCACTCCTTGGAATCAGCGACTGACTGCTGAATTAAATCTTGCTGAGACCTTATGGTTTTAAGATCTACCCCCTGAAGAAGCTTTAGAAGCTAAGTGATGTTGGTGGAGGTGGTCTTCTGAGTATCCATATACTCCTTCAGCTTTGTGATCAGGGTTGGGTCTTCTCTCATTTCCTTCTGAATGGAATCAAGAGTCTTCAGTATGTTGCTGAGCTGCTTATCTTGTTCAGTACCCATACTATCAAGAGAGTCCCTCAGGTCATCGAGTTGTTTGTCAGTGAGGTTGGCGACATGAAGCACTTTACCCTGAGATTCTTCAACAGCAGCCCTGAAGTCAGCATAGTTGGTTGCTGCTTCAGTATGCAGTTCCTATTGTTCTCCAGTAATCTCGTGAAAGAAAGCACGGTTGGCTTTGCGGAGAAACTTTACCAGCTGCCTTTCAGTGAGTGGAAGAATATTATCGTATTTCTGCAACCATTGAGGAGTAGCGGGAGCAGATGGAGTGCCTGATGATGATGATGTTGTTGGTTGGTTGAGGGGTAGTTGATCCTCAGGAGAGGAGATGATTGTTGTTGCTCAGGGTGCTGAGGAGAGTTGTGTGTTTCAGTCTCCATTTCCTCCTCAGCAGCAAAAATTTCTTCTTCCCCAAAATCTACCATCTCCTCATCGGATTCTTCATCCATGAGATTATGAATATCCGCAAGATTAGGAACCTTGGCTGAATCCGGCTCCCCCTCAGAAGAGGGCTTGCATTCGTTGTGGCCAGGTCCTGACACCTCTAAGTGCATTGAGTGGGTTTTCTCAGCCTGGACTGTGGAGTCAGTTCCTGAGTGACTGGATACACCATGAGGGGTTTTGGGTTCCGTATCAGCGCGTGGTTTCAATCCCTCTGAGTCTTTGTCCCCCTGAGTGCCTTCAAGGACTGGTAGGTGTTTTCCAGTACTATCATGAGGCAATGATTGGTTGTGGTCCCCCTTCCCATCAGGGTTGTACTGCCCTTCTGAGGATTTAGGGACCTTTTCTCCCTGAGATCCTGAGTGTGATTTCTCAGGACCGTAAGCGGGATGTGAATGGGTGTGGGTCCCCTTCTCAGTATAGTAGTACTGCTCTATCGAGGATTTAGGACCTTGTTCTCCCTCAGGCAAAGGTTGTGATTGACTAATGCCTTCATCGGGATGTGAAAGGGTGAAGGTTCCAGACCCCACTGAATTGTGTATGTCAGTAGGGCCATGAGGAAAGGTTTTGCCCGAGGATACTGAGGATGATTTCTCAGTACCCTCCGTTGGCGTTTGTTTTAAGGTCAAGAGGGTCTCAGGAGTGGGTGTCTCAGAGGTCTCGACCGTTGTTTTCCTTTGTTTAGGCTCTGAGGCAGAAGTCTCAAGAGCAAGTGGTTTGGGTTTAACCACCTTCTTAGACCCTGCCTTCTTTTTCTTCTTCTCCTGCTTTATAGGAGAAGGAACAGGGGAAACCGCGTTTTCCCCCTGAATGACCATCAACATGTAGGTGGTCAGGGGGACTGGTTGTACCTCGGTAAGGTCTCGTGAATAGTTGGCTTTATGTAGGACGTTAGGTTTAGATCCCTCAATGTCAGGCCTAACATAATCAGAGCCTAGTAAGTCCTGAAGCACACAGGAAATGAACCTAGGGTACGACATGTGTCTTTGCCTAGATTTTCCTGATAGCTTGGCTACGAGGTCTCGGAAGATTATTCCTCGGATGTCTATCTTTCTACCCTCCAGGAGACTGAACACCATCAATTGTTGTGATGCATTCAATTGCTCCGTGAAGGATTTATTTCCTCCAAGGACCTGAATGAAAAAAGTCATCAGGATCCTCCAGACAGCAGGGAACCAGGTCTTGATGATTGGCGCTTTGGCAAAGAGGGTTCCTGAGGCCACATCACGTTGTTTTGGGTCATCTAGCCCTAGTAAAAGCAATTTGGCCTTTACTTCTACGTCAGTGGGGTGAGGCTCAAAGTTCTCAGTGAAATCAAGACTTGTGGCCTTGATGAAGGTTGGGTAATCCAGGGAGAGGGTCCTTCTCCCATTCATCACTGAGAACGTGATTATGGAGTCTTTGGTGTCCTCAGGGCTTGTTGCCACTACTGTACACCAGAATTTCCTCAGATAGTCATTATATATGACTGAGGGGGTTTTGGTGAACGCCGTAGCTAGAAAGCAGTTTTTAAGATACTTGACTACATTCTTGTACGCAAAAAAAATTTCTGGGTAGGCGAAATTTCCTACGATGTTATTTTTGGTCATATCCACGCCCTCCATTGTGAATTCCACATTTGGGGCGTAGGTGATAGCTTTAGAAGTAGCCATTTGCTTAAAGGTCTAGGTTTTTCAAGAAAAATGGTCTGGATTTCTAAAGATGAACAACACACACTAGTTTTTGAGAGAAAAAGGGCAAGAGTTTTGTTTAATTTTTTTTAAAACGTGTGTGTGTTGATTTGTTTGGGGGTAATTATAGGGAAGTGAAGAGGAGGGTGGTTTAGGCATTAAGCGGTTTATTCTCAAAAAATTGAAAACCGTTTTGTATAAAACGTTTGGGATCCGCATTAAATGCCACCACTCCACTTTCCTGGGTTTTGCGCAACAGTCGAGGTGAACAGTTGTGCCGTCTGCAAAAAGTGTAATTTGCAGAGTTTACATCATCACATATTGTTGACATAAATAAATGCCTAAAAACATTATCAATATTTATTCATATCTCTATGTTTTGATGATCACAAAATGTAAACTCATTAAAACATAAACTTATAAGTTAAACAAGTACTTAGTTGTAAATATTCACTTCTACAACTAAAATCACTTAGGGTATGAATGAACTAATGCTTAATGCATTATATGATCAAAGGAACATTTTCTTAATAACTAGATTTTTTATAAAACATCAAAAACATTTTATATATTTTTGAAAAACATTTTTGGTATTAAATAAAAATGTTTAATCTTTTATAAAAATATGAATTCAAATTTTTAACCAAAATCAGTTAAAATGTTCCAGAAAAACCTTCCCCACAAAAGGACAAAATTGGCCAACGTTCAGTAGGGGCAGCCCCCTTAATTTTACTAGGCGGCCCCCTTAATAATTAAGGGGACCGCCCCCGCTCCAGTAGGCTCCAGCTGTCCAGATTTTTCCCTATAAATACCAGCCTTCCCCTGGATTTTTACTCACCCTTTTGCACTAAAACTTTCTGTTGTAGATCTCATTTCATATCTTAAAAAAAAACCTTTGATCATGTAATCTTAAGCATTGGTTTCCAAGTGATCCAAGCTTCCACCATCCAAGTGCAAAAGAAGAATACTTCTATCAATCAAGATTAGAAGTATTACAACTTAGTATCATCTTGTTACTTAAGTTGTGTGTTTAACAAAGTTTGTAAATCATTCATTCATTTGTATGTAAGGTGTGTGTTGTAGATTAGTGTTGTGTGTAAGTAGTGAAGATGTTGTATAAGTAGTTGTGGTATAGAAGTTGTGAGGTCAAAGTGTAGAAGTCGTGAAGCCGTTGTGTAGAAGTCGTGAACCCGTGGTGTAGAAGTTGTGAAGCCGTAGCTTAGAAGACATGAAGTCCTTGTGTTGAAGTCGTGAAGCCATATCATAGAAGCTGTGTAGCGGTCGTGTTGAAGCAATGAAGTCCTAGTCGTGAAGTCCTAGTGTTGAAGTCGTGAAGCCGTAGCATAGAAGTTGTGTAGCGGTCGTGTTGAAGCCGTGAAGTCCTAGTCGTGAAGTCCTAGTGTTGAAGTCGTGAAGCCGTAGCATAGAAGTTGTGTAGCGGTCGTGTTGAAGCCGTAAAGTCCTAGTCGTGAAGTCCTAGTGTTGAAGTCGTGAAGCCGTAGCATAGAGGTTGTGTAGCGGTCATGTTGAAGTCGTGATGTCTTAGTCATGAAGACATAGTGTTGAAGTCGTGAAGCCGCATCATAGAGGTTGTGTAGCGGTCGTGTTGAAGTCGTGAAGAAGTCGTGAAGCAGTTGTGAAGCCGTTGTGAAGTAGTCGTGAATAAGTTGTGAAGAAGTTGTGTTGTGAAGTTGTGAGATTGGTTCTAGCTACGATTAGAACTCGACATTTAGCTTTGTGTCGTTAAACCCGTGTAAGCCAAAGTTGTGTACGGTTTTCTCCGCCATAAGGGAGCTTATTGAAGTTGTGAAGAAAACTCTCGAGCAAGGTGTGCTCGGGGAGTGGAGTAGGGCAAGGAAGGTGTCCTTGTAGCCGAACCACTATAAATCTCTCGTGTCTCGGTTAGATCTTTCCATACCTTATTTATTTCTTTACTTGCATCGTCATTACTTTCATACACATAGGCTTATATAATTGCTAGTATTAATTAGAGGTCGACTTCACATAAAGATCAAATTGAAAATCCATTCAAGAAACCAAAACTTTTACAATCAATTTAAAAGAATACATATATAACTAATAATAAGATTTAAGTTTTATTTTTCATAACAAACTAGAATCTAAAGTTTTTTAAAAAGTATAAAACAAAGGTTTTTATAATAAATTAAAAAGACGTAAAACTATTCAACCCCCCCTTCTAGTTTTCCACAATTGGTATCAGAGCCACGTCAATCAAGATCTTTAAAATATATTGTATTTTAAAACTTGAATCGATCTATGGAATTCAAAAAATATCTAGAAGGGGAATCTTTGCTAAAACCACCACTATTTGAAAACTATACTTTTCTTGAATGGAAAAATAAATTTGAAACTTATGTGAAATCAATTGATCTAAATCTTTGGCATGTTATTTCGATTGGTGATTTTGAAAGTCAAACAAAAACATATTTTGAAAGTTAAACAAAAACATATTTTGTAAGTTAAACAAAAACTGATTTTGAAAATCAAACAAAAACGGATTTTGAAAGTCAAATTGATTATTTGAAAACGAAGAATGAAATAAATAATAAAGCTAAAATAATTATTTATAAAACCTTGCCGAAAGTTGAATATGAAAGAATATTCTTCTATAGAACGACAAATGATATTTGGAAAAATTTCTTAAACTTTCATCAAGAAAAATGTCAAGCCAAAGATGAGGATTTTGATCTTGTACATGAATTAGTTATCCTAGAAAATTTAATAGATAAACATGTAGATAAAATAGATACATGTGCTACTAGTTCAAATGTTGTTAATGTAGGTGTTAGCGACGAAGACTACATGAATCAACTCCAAAGTGAACTCAATCCAAAATCATGGAGTGACACAGACGAAGGAGAAGATCATAATCCGTACAAGACATGTTCGGGTCAAGTCACTTCGGTTTAAATAAGGTGTTAGAAGCTTGCCATGATATATTTTCACACCTTGGTTATCTTGAAGACTCACCTATCATTCACACGTCGATCATCATCTAAGACATTACGAAGAAAAGCTAGGATGTGAGGTAAGTTCTCTTTTTAAATTTCATAAGTAATTACTTCATGCATATAATCTTATTAATGCCTTAGGATACGCTTAGTCTGATAGGTTGCTTTGCCTTTACCTTTAGTTATATTCGTTCTGTGGCTTAATGAACTAGAAACCCTTTAGTTAGCCCCCCTAAGTATTAGTAAACCAAGCAATCTTCATATTTGGTACTCTTCGATAGGTAAATTTAGGAACTTAATTTCTTCTAAAAGGAGAATGACTACTGGAGAATCTATTGACTAGAAACTCAATTTGACCTAACGGTTGAATTGCTTCTATGTGAGAAGTTGGGTGTGTGTAACCCGTAAAAACGGTCGTGTTTAGCCTGAATTGAGCACCACTAGTAATAGTCTCATACTCATTCTCCAACTTGAATACATTATTTTTCCTAAATATACCTAACGATAGTTTACTGCTATGAACTTTTCTTTTCACTAGAGCTTTTCATTCCTAGATATATGTTATCTTGCATATATAAAATTTCTAGATGTTTACTTGTTCCTATGTGATTTGACTGCATGCCTTCGTAATTATTTGTTTAGTTGTTAAATGCATTGTCATTATAATAGCTTTTGTTTTTCTCTAACTACTCTGACATGATGTATTTTTGTATTTAGTCATAATACATGCTTAAATGCCATAGGATATGTAGAAAGAGGTAGCATGTGACAATAGACTTAACCAATACCCTTGAGCATGAGATCTTTCATAAACCACTATTTTTAAACATAAAATTAATGGGACTTGTTTTTAAATTTGCAAAAACTTCACATTTTGGAAAAATGATTTTTCAAAAGATTACGACACATTTCTAATAAACATGTTTCACCATCCTACCTTTCTTCCAAACTTGTGTCTATAATTACGTGTTTATCAAAAACCAAAGATTGGAAAAATATGTTTTCTTTCCTCATAAAAACATTTTGAAATAAAGCCAAAACTATTTCAGTAATATATTTTTCACATCCACATAAAACCTACTTTCAAGCATTGTTGAATAATGCCAAAAACATTTCTTTAAATCATGCTTGGTGATCTCATATATGTCATATATACTTGTGTATATGACACTTATAAGTGAACTAAATCAAAAATGAAAAATCATGGTTTACTTATTAAAGATCTCACTTGGTACAAGTCTAGAAGTCCATGCTATCACAACTCCCCATTCCCTTGTACATAGATAATCATTAGGATTAATTAACTAGCTTATTAATCTTCCTAAATATGATACTATGAATTACTTGGTGCTATGTAGTGTTTTCTTGTCTAACATATATATGTTACATGCTAAATGAGTTGCTTGCATGCTAGATAATAATGTCTAATGAATATGCTTAGCATACATAAGTTATTAAATCCTAAATTGCCTCAAAAGAAGTTGGACTTGCTTGAAACTAAACCCAAAAACACAACCCTTTCAACAATTTTCTGCCAAAAACCCATTTCCAGTAACCTGGAAATCAGCAGATGGATGGCCCCCTTAATTCATTAGGCGGCCCCCTTAATATTTAAGGGGACCGGCCCCTTAATTAAGGGGACCGGCCATCTGATGGTCGAAGGTGCTGCTTCCTTTTTCTATTTTTAAGCCCATTTTATCCTATACCTCCCAAAATTCACAAACACATTTTGTCACAAATCACCCTCCAAAATTTACCTTCCACAATCACATCATCACTACACCATAAATACCCATTTGGAGGAGGAAGCTTGACATTTGCCATAACCCAACAAATGATGTTGTTCAAACTCAACCAACACCTAAACCTCATCCTAATGAACCCTTTCACACACATAACCAATCATCCATATGTCCACCTTCATTCACTCATAATTACCCAAGTTCACAAATGTCTCCACCACCAAAAGTGTCACCACCCCTTCCACCAAATAACAACCACTCTCCATCATCATCACCTTCCACTCAACACTTGAAGTTCATTGAAGAACTCAAGGAAGCCCATGAGCTTAATGCTCTCCTTGCTTTGCACCTTGCTCAAAGCAACTTAAACCCATCACCATCCATATCACCATCATTACCATCATCACCACATCACTTGAGTCAAATTGAGAAACATGTCAACAATTGTCCTTGTTGCATCTTTCTCCAAAATCAAACCATCATTACCATCATCACCATCCATCTCATCATCATTACCATCATCACCACATCACTTGAGTCAAATTGAGAAACATGTCAACAATTGTCCTTGTTGCATCTTTCTCCAAAATCAAACCATCATTACCATCATCACCATCCATCTCATCATCATTACCATCATCACCACATCACTCGAGTCAAATTGAGAAACATGTCAACAATAGTCCTTGTTGCATCTTTCTCCACAATCAAACCATCACCTTAAATGAGCGTCTCACTTGGATTGAGTATCTTCTCACTAGATCTAATCCAACACCACCACTTGAACAACATCAAAACCCTCATTCAACATGGTCAAGTCCAAGCTCTCCACCTCCAATTCCTCTATCAACACTCTCTCCAACATCCATACACCCAAACTTACAACCCCATTAATCCAACATTTTTTTACCCCCTCTTTACCATCATCCATCCAAAATAATCCAGATTTTCATGTCTCAAGCAAGTCCAATGGATCTCTTAAGGTGATGAGTGTGTAAATACTCATCATTTCTTTCACATTTGAGCTACAGAAACAGTCAAAAACACTTTAAAAAGTCTAAAAATGTATAAAAATATCATCTGACTGTGTTTTTATAAGTTTCAGGGAAAAACAAACAATAAATGGCATAATTTGCATTTTAGTCCCTGAACTTTCATAATTTGGCAAATCTAGTCCCTAGAATCTAAAAAAGTGGAATCTTATCATTCAAGGTCCCTGAAATATTCAAACTTGGCAAAATTGGTCCTTGAATGATTATTTGGGCAAAAATTATAAAAAGGTCCCTCAACTTTGAAAAGTTTCAAAAATGGTCCCCGGGTGTTTTAAAATGGAAAAATATGTTTTATGGTCCTTGTACTTTGAAACTTGGCAATATTGGTCCTTTGGAGTAACTTTGGAAAAGTGCAACATCAGCCCTTCATTATTCAGAAAATTACACTTTTGGTCCTTGTTGTATTTAAGCTACAAACCAAATCCGGATCTAAACTACAATACCCAATCCAAAACACAACCAACCCATTCCACCTATTAAATTAAACCCAGCCCAACCACTAAACCATAACCCGGCCCAACCCTTAAATAAATAAAACCAGGTTTGACCCCAGTCAAACCCAGTCAAACACCTCCTTCTTCCTCACAACCCCGCCAAACCATCACTGCTCCAATACCACTCAACCTTTACACCTCAACACCTTCCACTTGCACCCCTAGTCATTAATCTCTCCCCTCCACCTCCACAAACACCCAAAATCCATTAATTGAAAAAACCTGCTAATGATATTTTTCCCGCCAAAATGCCACTTGGACGATTGAGATGAAATTGGCCAAATCAAAGGTCAAGATATGGTGGGAAGTACTCAGAGATGTCGACAATGAGATAAGAGACTATAAAGAACAGAGGAGAGACAATGTAATATTTTATCTAGTGTAATTTTTAGTTATTTAGTGTCGAATTTAGTTAAATTTAAATTCTCAGTGTAATTTTAAGCTTCCAAGTACTCTTTCTAGTAATTTCAAGTGTGTAAGAATCCTTTTCAATAATTAATTTCAGGTTTCATGTAAGAATTCAGTGTATGCAATTTTCTAGTGCAAATTTCATGTTTCTTTGAATGTTGTTATTAGCATGGTCATTGGACTAATAAGCTCATGTAAGCTCCTGATATAGCTTCTAAAAGCTATTAGCAACCTTAAAATTCAGTATTAAATATAAAACTCAAACTTACAAAAGTGAGGTAATAAAGAGTAAAAATTCAAAAATCAATGAAGAAGTTTGAAGATGGCTGGAGCAGGGTAGCTTTTGGATGGCCCTTGGGTTAGTGGCCTTGTGGAAGGCTTATAGGAGTGTTTCCTTGGTCCTTGTTCTTGGTTTCAAGCTTGACATCAGTTGTAAGCCTTTTTAAGTGATTTTTGCATATTACTGTACTAGTAGCTTAAAGCTTTAATGTCTGTGTTCTTATGTTTCTTAGTTGTTGTTGAGTAGGTTTATGCATTAAAATAGCCTGCTTGTGTTTTGAAATCCATAGTTGCTTTAAATCCTTAATTTCACAGTCAACTAGCATATTAAGTGAATCCTGAGTTTTATGCTTGTGTTATTGTTTGTTTATGTTTCTTTAGTCTTACTTAATGATAATATGAAGTCTTGAATCAGTGGTATGGTCTGAATCTAAGAAATCCTTTGAAAATCATCAATTTTAAGTTTATAAAGGGTGTTTGGATTTGCTGATCAATTGGTAATCTTGTGTATACTAGTTGGTGTTTGGTGTTGTATTAAGTTATATTAGTTCATAATAGTTCAGGGAAACAACAAAAACCAGTGGTCCTTTGTTCAAAAGTCAAAATTCAAGGAACTCCCCTCCACAGTTAACTGTTGGGGTTTTTAGGGATTCAAGATCATTCAAATCCTTTCTATAGTTGTTAAAGTAGCCTTAAATCCTCTCATTGTAGCTTATTACTTCCATTTCAGTAGCCTAGAATCAGTAGAAACTCACCAAAGTCAAATTAGGTCTTAATTTCAAAAAGTCAAGTCTGCACACTCAGTGTATACTGAGTGTTCTGGGTTGCTGATCTTTGATCAAATTGGACATCAATTGGAGTGATTCTGATGGGGCTTTTCATGTTTTTAGTTAGCCAGTAGTGTAACCTTACTTTTGCCCCCATAATCTCTCACTTATCTGCTTATTGCCTTGCTTAATTTGGTCTGCAAGTTTGCTTGTTTTCTGAATTTTTCTGTGTAAGTATTCAAGCAGCCAAGTGCTTAATTTGTTAATCCTTAGTGCTTATCTGTGTGTTTCAAGTTACTTTAAGCTTAAATAAGTTTGTTAAACCTTCCCTGAGAATTTGGTTGAGTTTAGTGCTTTTTAGCTTATTCTTGGCTTATTTGCCAACTGCTTATCTACCCAAATCAACTCTCTGGGCTTATTAAACTTGTGATTTTAATTTTCCTAGCCTTTTAATATTAATCTAGACTTAACTTAAATTTTTCAGATTTTTCCTAAGTTATTTTATATTTTTAATCATTTTAATTAGTTTTTAATAGTAATTAAATCATAATAAATAAAATAATAATCAGAAAAATATAAATCTAATTTTCATAATTTTCTTTTGTCATTTTTAATCTAGGAAAAATATAAAAATATTTTTAGGACTTAAGAAAATCAAAAATAGAAATATAGTGATAGCTTCTATTTAATAGAATTTATCTTTTTAAATTTTAATTAAGTAATTTTCATTTTTATAATTTTCTTAGCTTCTTGTCACTTTAAAGTATTTATAGAAAAATTTTCAGATTTTTATTTGATCTTTTAGTATTTATTAGAATTTTAATTAGTTTAAATAATTATTAAATAGTTTTTAATTAATAATAATTAATTAATAAGTCTAAAAAAATAATTTTCTTTTTCCAATAATTTTATTTTCTTATTAGGATTGTAAAAATATAATTTTCATATCCGTAGGCTTTTTATTTCTTAAAACTCACTTTTAATTTCGTACGTTTACGTTTATTTAAATTTAAACGTACGTTTTTAGGTTTTTTATACGTCTCTAGTTAACTTGTTTTCACATTCTTGTTTATATAGCTTGTTTAAAGCTATTTTCTTATCTCCTTAGTGTAATCAAAACCATAATCCCTTTTCTGTTCAATAACACTTGATCACGATCCGTTTTTAAGCACAATTTCACATCTCGCTGGGACTTAAACGACCCGGGGATAAAACTATACTCCTTGGATAATTGCATTGTGTTCTTGATTGGTTTGACTTTTTTTGACCACATCCGTGGTTAATTTAAGTTGACTGTTTTTGGGCCAATCATAAGGCAATTTAAAATTTTCTACTTATTGCATGCTATAAGCAAAATATGTGTTGTATCAATAATTATGTTTTTAACATAATTATTTTCAACTAATGAATGCTTTATTTCTTGTCTTTAATATATGATTGTTATGCTTATTGCTTGTATACTTGATATCATGATATATATACATGCTTGATGATTAATAACATGCTTATTCCATAATATGTTTTAAATGTATGCATGCGTAGTTAACATGTTTATGCCACTATTTAATCATTCTTGATGTACATTATGCAAATGGAGCTTGCTGCAAAAACACCCTAAAAATGACCCTTTTCTGGAAAATTTTCAAATTTGGTCGCCTGGGAAAACACCAGATGGACGGCCCCCTTAATTCCCAAGGCGGTCCCCTTAATTCTAAGGGGGCCAGCCTACAATTAAGGGACCGGCCATCTGGGCAGTAAAATTTACTATTTTCTTTTGCATCTTGCGACCCCTTTTATCTAGCCCAAACCTTACCTAAATCAACCATCACCTCCATCAAACACCCATTTTCATTCACCATGCTATCACCAAAATCATCTCTAAGACACCAAAACTCCATCACCACCACCTCAATGTTAATCCCCAAGTGCACCAAATGCACCATCAAAAACACCCTTTCATCCATCAATAACTACATCAACTCACACCTTTCATCACCACCATCAAGAGCATCAACTCCACCTCCTACTCAAGAACCTTCATTCACCCAACTTGTAATTTCCATATCACCAATAACACCTCTTGATGCTCATTTCTCATCATCACCAATACCACCACACCCACAACCGAACCGTCATCTTTGGTCTTAGAGATGAGATATACTACATGTTTTCATCCCTTGAACACATGCTTAACAACCAACCTCCACCACAACCTCCATCATTTTCACCCACTACACTACCACCACCTTCATTCTCACCAAATTAAGCATATGCAATGCTTAATCAAAATTAATTTTTCAAACCATTTTGTGTGCAAGCCCCATGGAAGATCATGTACTCCTAGAATGATTATGTAGATTGCATTACTTACTAGCCAATGTAGGATTGAATATAATCTTGGATGGTTGTGTATTGATACACAACATTGTTAATGAATGTCTTTATATGCATGCTTATATTTGCTATATATATGCTTGTGCTTCTAATATTTTTCTTGCAAGTATTCCATGTATCGATTCCTTGGTGCCCTCAAACGAGGGGGAGCACACATCAAGGGGGAGTTCTCGTTCCGACAAATTTTGTCTCTAAAACTTGTCGGCTCAACCTTTTTGATGCTACAAAAAGGGGGAGAAGTGAATATAAACTCACTAAATACTTGTCCAAAAATAACTTTTTGGATTTAATGAGTTTAGGTTTTGTAATCATCAAAAAGGGGGAGATTGTTGACATAAATAAATGCCTAAAAACATTATCAATATTTATTCATATCTCTATGTTTTGATGATCACAAAATGTAAACTCATTAAAACATAAACTTATAAGTTAAACAAGTACTTAGTTGTAAATATTCACTTCTACAACTAAAATCACTTAAGGTATGAATGAACTAATGCTTAATGCATTATATGATCAAAGGAACATTTTCTTAATAACTAGATTTTTTATAAAACATCAAAAACATTTTATATATTTTTGAAAAACATTTTTGGTATTAAATAAAAATGTTTAATCTTTTATAAAAATATGAATTCAAATTTTTAACCAAAATCAGTTAAAATGTTCCAGAAAAACCTTCCCCACAAAAGGACAAAATTGGCCAACGTTCAGTAGGGGCGGCCCCCTTAATTTTACTAGGCGGCCCCTTTAATAATTAAGGGGACCGCCCCCGCTCCAGTAGGCTCCAGCTGTCCAGATTTTTCCCTATAAATACCAGCCTTCCCCTGGATTTTTACTCACCCTTTTGCACTAAAACTTTCTGTTGTAGATCTCATTTCATATCTTAAAAAAAACCTTTGATCATGTAATCTTAAGCATTGGTTTCCAAGTGATCCAAGCTTCCACCATCCAAGTGCAAAAGAAGAATACTTCTATCAATCAAGATTAGAAGTATTACAACTTAGTATCATCTTGTTACTTAAGTTGTGTGTTTAACAAAGTTTGTAAATCATTCATTCATTTGTATGTAAGGTGTGTGTTGTAGATTAGTGTTGTGTGTAAGTAGTGAAGATGTTGTATAAGTAGTTGTGGTATAGAAGTTGTGAGGTCAAAGTGTAGAAGTCGTGAAGCCGTTGTGTAGAAGTCGTGAACCCGTGGTGTAGAAGTTGTGAAGCCGTAGCTTAGAAGACATGAAGTCCTTGTGTTGAAGTCGTGAAGCCATATCATAGAAGCTGTGTAGCGGTCGTGTTGAAGCAATGAAGTCCTAGTCGTGAAGTCCTAGTGTTGAAGTCGTGAAGCCGTAGCATAGAAGTTGTGTAGCGGTCGTGTTGAAGCCGTGAAGTCCTAGTCGTGAAGTCCTAGTGTTGAAGTCGTGAAGCCGTAGCATAGAAGTTGTGTAGCGGTCGTGTTGAAGCCGTAAAGTCCTAGTCGTGAAGTCCTAGTGTTGAAGTCGTGAAGCCGTAGCATAGAGGTTGTGTAGCGGTCATGTTGAAGTCGTGATGTCTTAGTCATGAAGACATAGTGTTGAAGTCGTGAAGCCGCATCATAGAGGTTGTGTAGCGGTCGTGTTGAAGTCGTGAAGAAGTCGTAAAGCAGTTGTGAAGCCGTTGTGAAGTAGTCGTGAATAAGTTGTGAAGAAGTTGTGTTGTGAAGTTGTGAGATTGGTTCTAGCTACGATTAGAACTCGACATTTAGCTTTGTGTCGTTAAACCCGTGTAAGCCAAAGTTGTGTACGGTTTTCTCCGCCATAAGGGAGCTTATTGAAGTTGTGAAGAAAACTCTCGAGCAAGGTGTGCTCGGGGAGTGGAGTAGGGCAAGGAAGGTGTCCTTGTAGCCGAACCACTATAAATCTCTCGTGTCTCGGTTAGATCTTTCCATACCTTATTTATTTCTTTACTTGCATCGTTATTACTTTCATACACATAGTCTTATATAATTGCTAGTATTAATTAGAGGTCGACTTCACATAAAGATCAAATTGAAAATCCATTCAAGAAACCAAAACTTTTACAATCAATTTAAAAGAATACATATATAACTAATAATAAGATTTAAGTTTTATTTTTCATAACAAACTAGAATCTAAAGTTTTTTAAAAAGTATAAAACAAAGGTTTTTATAATAAATTAAAAAGACGTAAAACTATTCAACCCCCCCCCCCTTCTAGTTTTCCACACATCACATATTTTTTATGTGAGAGAAAAGGCATTAAATGCCAAGTGGGCAAGTGGGGGCCCAGAGGTGGATGCTAGAAGGCAAAGGAACATATATTCTTATATTAAATAGGTATTTAGTTACCAACCTCGGACATTTACTAACTAGATACTTAGAACATTTAAGTTAGCATTGAATGTCATTTTGAGGGCCCTGCATGATTTTTCATTCAGTGAGGGGTTCAGGGAAGGTGATTCAGTGATCTTTTTCACTGAGGAACACATTGAGTCAGGGACCTGAGGTTTTCAGAATTTACACTTAGTTGGATGGATTCAATCAGTGGACTGATTCTCAATATCCAGCATTCCTAATTCAGCTTTTAGTCTTGTGAAAGTTGGTTCATCCAAAGGTTTGGTGAATATATCAGCTTGCTGATATTCAGTAGGAATGAAGTGTAATTCAATGTCACGATTCATGACATGGTCCCTGATGAAGTGATATCTAATATCAATGTGTTTTGTTCTCTGATGAAGAACAGGGTTGTTTGAGATGGCAATTGCACTTGTATTATCACAAAAGATGGGAACCATCTTATACTGGATTCCATAGTCACTGAGTTGACTTTTCATCCAGAGTACATTTGCACAACAGCTGGCTGCTGCAACATATTCAGCTTCAGCTGAGGACATGGCAACTGATTGTTGCTTCTTAGCACTCCAACAGACTACTTTTCCACCAAGGATTTGGCAAGAGCCAGAGGTTCTTTTTCTGTCCATGTTGCATCCAGCATAGTCAGAGTCTGAGTATCCTTTGAGATCAAAGCCTGAACATTTTAGGTAGTATAATCCAAGGTTTGGAGTACCTTTCTGGTACCTGAGTATCCTTTTCACAACTGTGAGATGAGATTCTTCTGGGTCAGATTGATATCTGGCACACAAACATACTGAGAATTGGATGTCAGGCCTTGATGCAAGTAGATACATCAGTGACCCAATCATTCCTCTGAATAGAGTTTGATTGACTGGTTTACCAGTAAGGTCAGGACCAAAGTTGTTGGGGGGAACCATGGAAGTTTTGACTGAGGCATAGTCACTGGGCTCATACTTCTTCAGTAGGCTTCTGACATACTTCTCTTGACTGATAGAGGTTCCTTTATCAGTCTGCTTGATTTGCAGTCCAAGGAAGTAAGTCAGTTCTCCCATCATGCTCATTTCAAATTTCTTTGCCATCAGTTTTTCAAACTGTTTGCAAAGTTTATAACTTGTTGAGCCAAAGATGATGTCATCAACATATACTTGTACAAGTATGACATCAGTCTATCTTGCCTCTGACAAATTTGTTTTGGATCAGGAAGGCTGAGAGAGTTTCATACCATGCCCTGGGAGCTTGTTTCAGTCCATAAAGGGCTTTGTTAAGCTTGCAGACATAATCAGGAAACTCACTGCTTTCAAATCCAAGAGGTTGCTGAACATAAACTTCTTCTTTCAGTGAGCCATTTAAGAATGCACTTTTAACATCCATTTGGTACACCTTGAAGTTCATGTAGGTTGCAAATGCAAGGAAGATCCTGATGGCTTCCATCCTTGCCACTGGTGCAAATGTTTCTTCATAGTCAATGCCTTCTTGTTGATTATAGCCTTTGGCTACAAGTCTGGCCTTATTTTTAATGACTATGCCATTTTCATCAAATTTGTTTTTGAACACCTATTTCATGCCAATGACTGAAACATCTTCAGGACATTTGACCAAGGTCATTACCTTGTTTCTATCAAATTGTTCCAGTTCATCATGCATGGCCTGAACCTAACTTGGATGTTTAAGTGCTTCTTTAACACTTTTGGGTTCAATTGTGGAGATGAAGTCCACAAATAGGCATTCATTGGCAGAGGCTGCCCTTAGACTAGCAGCCATGCTTCTGGTGAGCATGCCTTCAGTAGGCTCTCCAATTATATTGACAAGTTCGATATCTTGAGACCTAGTCCAACTATCCTGAGGTCTTGGATACTGATTAGAACTTGTGGAGGCCTGATTGATAGGGTCTGGTGTTGACACCTGATGATCTTCAAGATCTTGAGTGTCTGACTGGGTTGACTGATCACTGAGATTGTTTGGTTCCTGAGCTCTTTGTTCAGACTGATTGATTGCATCAGTACTTCTTTGTACTTCAACAAACTCAGTGATGGTTGGGTAAGGAAGGTTGTGAGGGATGATGTAGTAGGAGATGTCAGCCTTTGCTTGGTACTGAGTGGAAGGATCATTGTCAGGATGATGTTCATCAGGAGGGTATCTTGATGAATCATCAATACCTATCTCTTCCACTGAGGTGTTAGAGACACTGATTGCTTCAGTGCTCTCGTCAAAGGTAACATGTAATGGTTCCTCAGTTTGCTGTCTCCTAGTGTTGAACACCCTGAAGGCCTTTGAGACAAGTGAGTATACTAGGAAGTATCCATCATCAGCTTTGGTATCAAATTTCCCTAAGTGATCCTTGTGATTATGAATAAACACAGGACACCCAAAGACATGAAAGTAGCTGATGTCAGGGATCCTTCCCTTGAATAACTCATAAGGGGTTTTGCTATGTCTCTTGACAATGATGGATCTGTTTTGTGTATAACAGGCAGTCTTGATTGCTTTAGTCCAAAAGTGTTTGGAAAGGACTAATCCATTTAGCATTGTTCTAGCTGCTTCAATGAGTGTTCTATTTTTCCTTTCAGCAACACCATTTTGTTCAGGTGTGTATGGAGAGGAAAATTTTTGGGAAATTCCTTTCTCATCACAGAAACATTCAAGTTCATAGTTTCTGAACTCTGTCCCATTGTCAGTCCTAATCTGTTTGACTTTAATGTCATTTTGAATTTCAATGTTCCTGACAAAGGACATGATTGTTTCAGCTGCCTGACTCTTTTGATCAGAAAGTAAACCCAAGTGTATCTTGAGTATTCATCCACAATGACCAGAGTATACTTCTCATGGTTAATGGATCTAGGACTGATGGGCCCAAAGAGATCCATATGGAGAAGATGAAGGCAGTTCCTGATGGAAAAGTTTGTTTTGGTTTTAAAGGATGCTCTGTGATATTTACCTTTTTCACAGGCAGAGCATGGTTTATCCTTTGAAAACACAAGTGATGGTAAGCCAAGGACCTTGTTTTGTTTCACAAGATTGTTTATGTTTTTGAAGTTCAGATGGGAGAGTCTCTTATGCCAAAGCCAGTTGAGGGTTTCATTGGCCTTAGCAAAAAGACAAGTTCCATTCTGAGTTAGACTGGACATGTCTAACACATAAACATCTTGCCTTCTTGGTGCAATAAGGACAACATCCTTATTTGTATTGAAGATGGTTCCTTGTTTATCATCAAACTGAACTATGTACTTTGCATCACATAGTTGACTGACACTGATCAAATTGTACTTAAGACCATTGACATAAGCTATCCTAGTAAAAACTATACAGTTTACTGAACCATAACCTTCAGTGAGACATGATGAATTGTCAGCAAATACCACCTTGGGTCCTGGTTCTTCTATATATTTGTGCAGATACTCTTTCACACCAGTCATGCTCCTTGAACATCCACTATCTAGATGCCAAACTGGCTCCCTGGCATGCCTCTGCACAAATGGTAAACTGAGTTAGTTCTTTCTAGGACCCCTCTTCTTAGAGGGCTTGGATTTAGTAGCCTTCTTAAAAGTAGCAATTGACTTATGGTCAGTGGTTGAGTGGACTGAGCTACCACAGGTTTTGCATTTAATTGCTGAGGTAGACTCAGTAGACTGAGAGGATGACTTGGTCATACCTCTTCTGGTTTAAATGACCATCTCATGTCCTGAGGTGTCATGAGTGGGATCTCCACAAATTTCACAACTGTTGTCCATTAGACAATCCTTAGGAAGGTGGTCATTGAAGCCACAGTGAAGGCAAGGTGCAAAAGGCTTGGCCTTTTGTTTCTGTTTAGAATCAGAAGGATATTTTAAAGCCTGTGCTTTAAAGTTTGCCATATTTGATGTGGCTATGTATGATTCGTGATCAGAGGTCCTGTGATCTTCCTTTTTGCATATCATCCAGTAAAGGATTCTATAGCAATCATCAGTGAAATGATTGGTATAGTGACACAGCTCACACCTTTTCAAGGGTTTGGAGGGTTTTGGTTTGGTGCTTGAGGAAGCTGAATTGGGTTCCTTCATCATGGATTGAGAAGGCTTCTTAGAAGATTCAATCTTCTTACTCAGCTTCCTGACAAGATCAGCCAACTGATCAATTTTTGAGTCAGGGCTTTCTGTTTTTACTTAAGAAGGGACTAAAGTTGATAAGTCATCAGTATGAACTGAGACTTCAGGGGTTTGCCTTTTCAGGATGGTTTTTCCCATTCCTGGCTTCTCCTTTGGAGAATACTGATAGTAGACCAATGGTGCGAGGTCTGAGCTTGGTGCAGCACCCTGAAGGACTTTCAGAGGTGGGAGTAGTGTAAATGATTCTGATTCAGACTCATTGACTGACTCAGTACTACTGGGTTGGTCAGTGAGTCCAAGCATATTTTTCAGAGCCTGACTTTCAGGAAGCAAGATTTTTCCAGTCTCAAAGTTTGGTAATTTATTGACTGGGTTGTCCCTGACAATCCAGTCATTTGACTTGGGTTCCATTTCCTGCTCAAAAGATATGCCAGCTGGAATAAAAGTCTTTTCTCTGTGACTATCACTGGGGGTTTCAGTGAGTTGGTTTATTCCTAAAATTTTCTTGTTTTCACTAGGAATTAGACTCACAGTTTCATAGACTTTGGGGTTCTTTTTAGTCCAGCCTTCAATGACAGCCTTTCCTTTGTTAAGTTCATTTTGAAGAGCTTGATTTTGTTCCAAAATCTCAGTGTTTTGAATTTGTAGTATAATAGTTTCTAACTTGGCTTGTTTTAATACAAGCAATTCATCTCTACACTTATTTAATTCTAACATAAGATTGTTAAATTTTGAAAGCAAATTAAGCCTTTGTTCTTCTACAAACTTAAGATCTACTCAAATATAATTCATATAGGACTGCCAATCAGAATCATCATTCATTGAAAGTAAAATATTTACCTTCTTCATGGTTATGCTCACCCATTCTCCATTTCTTGCATGGCTTTTTCCAACAGCCAGCTGATCACCTTCAGAAAGTGCCATCAGTGCACTTACTCTAATTTCCTCATCTTCTGAGGAGACCTCTTCTTCATCCCAGTCATAAGCTTCTGCTACAAGGACCTTGTTCTTTGTCTGAACATGTTTGGAAGTTTGAGCATCCTGAGATATTAAGGAATTAGTTTTAAGGAGAGCAAGTTTAGCCTTAGCTTCCCTATATTTAGCCTCAAAATCTTTTGGACCCCTTTGAACATTATTTTGAAAATGTTGGGTCGACTGAAGCATTCTAGGTTGAAACTTGCTAGTTCCTGAAGAGGAACTGTTTCCAGAAAATTTATAAGAGGGTTCTGAGATGGTTTTTGAAGAACATTCTCTAGCAAAATGGCCCTTTTTGCCACATTTGAAACACTCAGTGATTTCATTTGCTTTAGCTTTTGAAAAGTTTGACTGATTTCTTTTGATAAAATATTTTGAATTGGCAAGGAGTGCACTTTCTTAGAATTTCAAGTTTAAGTCGTTTAGGTACTTATCACCAGTTCTTTCATCAATCTCACCATCAGAGTCCTCTTGAAAATCTTGTACAACACCATTAGAATAAAAGGCAGTTGATATGTGTGAGGAGGTCAGGGCTTTTTTGGTCTCAAGAGCTTTCATTGAGTCAGGGTATCTCCTAGAGATTAAGTTGTCCTCATAGACAAACTTCCTATAGATCTCAGGAAGCTCAAGGGTCTGAATGTGGTTAGCATTCCTGAGGCCTTGTGAGAAGTTTAGCTACTTCTCAGGGAGACTGTTGACAAAGCCAACATTGATCTCATGCTTAGACAAAACTACACCATCATTTGACAATTCGTTTATCAGGGTCTTGTATCTGGTATATGTCTGAGAGAGACTTTCAGAGTCCTTTGCCTTGAAAGTGTTGTACTCAAGTTTCAGGTCCATGATCTTGTTTTCCTTGGTATCTGAGGGACCTTCAAAGCTATTGATCAAATCAACCCAAGTTTGCTTGGCTGTAGAACAGTTAATGACTGATTCTATTATATCGTTAGGAAGACAAGATATAATTATGCTTTTCAGGCGTTGGTCTTGATTGACCACCCTTCTCTCATCAATGGTCCACTGAGCTTCAGGCTTGTTTAGCCCCTCAGCAGTCTTAGGGTCGAAAGGACCATCCTTGATACAAGTGATGTAGTATGGTTCCATACCAGTCAAGTAGCAAAGCATTCGCTTTTTCCACTTGCTAAATTTTCCAGCTTCTAGTTTGGGAGCAACAGCTGAATAGCTGCCACCTTTTTTATCGACGAGCTGGGGCACATTAACATCAGTCATAGTAGGATCTTGGTTTTAAAAACCTTGAGCACTCTTGGTTTTAGAAAAGATTTTATAAACCAGAAGCTCTGATACCACTCGTTGTTCCCTTTACACACTTAGAAGTAACTACAAAGTTAATCTAATTGTGTTTATGACTGAGATTAATGTATTGATTAATTAACACTGATAAGTAAAACGTAAATATAAAAACACAAGTTTTTCAACGTTTAAATTCTTATTAGAAATCAATCAAAGAATCTATTACCCAAGTGTTTGCGAAAAAACACTTGGGATTGAATAGACAAGTTATTGTTTGTCTCCTATCTAAACTCAAGTTATTCTTGAGTGGTAACAATATCGACCCACTGAACTATCTCCAGGGACTTGGTTACTCTTTGTAGGAGAAAAGTGGTTTTGTGAAAGTCTAAGCTTTTAATGCACAAAACTTAACTCACTTTTCTCCTATCTGTTCCTATTTATACACAAGTATAAAAGAGCGCCTCTGAT
The DNA here is from genome assembly GCA_021014915.2 of Artemisia tridentata subsp. tridentata. Classification (NCBI taxonomy): domain Eukaryota; kingdom Viridiplantae; phylum Streptophyta; class Magnoliopsida; order Asterales; family Asteraceae; genus Artemisia; species Artemisia tridentata. The sequence continues at coordinate 187,561,985 of CP139509.1, read as the reverse complement.
TAAAAAATACAAAAAGAATAACCTAGCGTGTCTGACAACTACAACAGTATTTGTCATTTCCAAGAACCAATAGGAATGGGCTAAAAGTATTTCCGAGTGTCAGGTCTGACACTTCTTGACTCTAAGCCGTTTTAGGGAAGGTTCGCTTCTGGTCTAATAAGACTACTCCTTATCTTTATCAAACTCTTCCCGCCTAATCCCGCCTTTCTTTCAGACTTCTGATTTTTCAGTCTAGGTCTTCAGTCTTTAATCATTTATTGTTGTTGAGGAGACTAGGGTTCAGTGAGTTCTTGTCCAATACTCACTGAACCCATTACCTTCTTCTTTGGCTTAAGTGACACTCAGGGAGTTCCGCCTCACTGAATGGTGAATCTTTCTTCTTAGACTCGTCCTAAGCATCTTGAAGGTAACTCACTGAGTGACTGTTCACTCAGTGACTTGAGAGTGTTTGTTGATTAATACTTGGCTAATTTGTGTCCAAATCCTGTTTTCAGGATGCTTGAGTACTGACGGACCCAACAATATGTAATGTAATGTGGAAAGTTGGCAACGAAGTGTTAACGGAGAGGTGTTTAGATCAATATTTGATTCACCAATACCAAATAGTTTACTTTTAGAGAAGTTTATCTTTAAATGTTTAAATCAATATTTGATTCACCAATGTCGAATAGTTTACTTTTAGAGAAGTTTATCTTTAAACCGGAAGCCAAGTGAAAGGTTATTAAGATGTGACAGATTTTTTTGCATTTTCAAGAGACCATTTTCCATAGTAAGCGCATGCGTCTTCAAAGACAACGTACTCGATGATGTTTACAACCAGATAACATGATCTTATTGGCTAGTCAGAAACAGAAAAAAAATCATTAGATGATTAAATACAAGATTTATTGAATTTCTGTGGATCAAAGTTTAGCAAATAAAATACAGGAAAGATAGGGTAGTGTAGACATAAGATCATCCACAATATATGTAGCGTCTATAAAAAACTTTTTAAGTTTTTATAACAAAAAAGTTACTTAGACATCTCCAATGTTAGCACCAAATGTATTTTTTGTACTAAAATAGTGCAAAATGTATCAAAAGCACTAAACATAACAAGCAAAAAACACCTATTTTAGTGCAATGAATAGTATCAAAAGCACTAAACATAACAAGCAAAAAACACCAAATTTAGCGCAATACTATTAATTGCACTAAACACTATTCATTTATTTAAAAACTCTTTTACTTAACTAATCTTTGATTTATAATACAAATAACTAAAACTAATTGATATAAAATATATATTCGTGCGTTTCTCATCAACGCCGTTAAAATGAACCAAGTATTTATATATGTTGCCTAATTTAATTTTTTAATTCATTGCATTTCTACGTATTTTGATAGTTTAAAGGTACATTTAGTGCAAATATATAGTGTACAAATTGGAGCAAAAGTTAGGGCAAGCATATTCTAATAAGATGCCAGTTTTGCACTATTTTAGTGCTAAAGTATAGTGATAACATTGGAGATTTTCTTGTACCATTTTTATGATAAAATTAATAGTTGTGTATGAGGATAAATCCTCAAGTTATTCCGTCTAAGGCTTGAGGATCCTCGAGTCATTGCTAAAAACAAATCTTTTCGTAAATGGAATAAAGTTTTCCAATGACTTTGTTGTATAAAAATATCTCCCATTGAAAATGCACTACGAAGCGTTATATTTGATTGAACAACATGCTTTTCTTGACGCAAAACTTGCTAGGGCTAGTAAAAAATCTTGATCAGATGCACAGCCGTAAGACCTCTATTAATATGTATTGTAAGATCCACATAATTACTCCATAGGTGAAGATCGGTCACTAATATAGACACATCATAGATATTATAAAAGTGCCACGATGAGACAATTTTGGAGTCGCTAGATATAGGTGCAACTTTGATTGTTAAGAGCGGCTATTGTGATTCTTTTACTTCTTTTCTATGGTCCTTTCGAGTGCTTCTGGTGTTTCTTCTCTTTCACTTAACCAAACATTATGTTTAACGTGGTCCTTTCTAAGAAGATTTAATAAATAAATAAAAATTCGAAAAATGTTTATTTTGTCATGATATGTTGTATACATGGGTTGGTTTTATTTCAGTTTGCAAAATTGGATCATTCAGCCTAAAGAAAATAAATGGGTCTCACAAAATCAATTAATTTTTTCCCACGCATAATGAGTATCTACTTTAAAATTACACAACAATGCAAAAAATACATGCGAGCTATACACATGTTGTTAAGTTAAAAATAGATGTGGGTTTAAGAGAATATGATTATTACGATTGTTTTTTACAAATAATTATTACAATAATCTCCCTCTAGCAAACATAAAAATAAAATAGTTTTATCTTTGAACAATTTATTTAAATTTCCTCGATGTTGTTTTCCTTTTAGTTATATGCTTTCTTTCTTTTTTTTTTTTTTTTCGAAAATTCAATCGGGATATGACATCTGGGAAACCTCACTGAATAATAGTGAAGCCTTGCACGTACTCTAGACAACGAGATGTTGACCATGGACCGATACAAGTATTCGGAGGGAAAAACCCCAAGGCTTGCCATCCCTAAAGATCAAACTCAAGACCTTGGGTAAAACCGGGAGTGCCTCTGACCAGCTGGGCTGATCATCATTGGCGTTTTAGTTATATGCTATTTGGTAACTTTGATGTATTATACACAACAAATTTAAAAGTGGGACAACTAATTAGGGACATCTTCATAAATATTATCACAATTGACTTAAAATGGAAACAGGAGTATTGGAAAAGACAGTTGTATTTGTTTTGCCTAAGGTGCGGTGGGTAGATATGGGTGAAGGTGGTTGGACAAAATATATCAACAACCAAGACTCATTCCTCGTATATTCTAAGAAATGTTATATTAAGACTCAAAGAGTACGTTTTGTTCATATTAATTGTTCATTTTATCAGCTCTCTTTCCGTTAATTATTTCTTTGGTTTCAGCAATTCTTGAAATATTTGCTCCACGAACATTCCACAGAATATGTTAATCAAATAAATAATATTGATATGACATCTACGTATAATGCCAATTTAAAAAAATAGTGTTAACAGTATAATGTATGAATATAAGTTGCTATAGATCTTTGTGTACCTATATTTAGGCAAAACGTTAATAGTTGACTACTCTCGGTGTTCAACATGCCGCCATGCCCCAAAGCGCAATATCTGGAAAACAATTTGTTGTTCAACGAAATAATTATTTTATTTTATTTATTTTATTTTTTATATTTATTATTTATTTATTTATTTTTTTGAACTAGGATAAAATTTTAATTCACTTAGAATTTCTGATCATGTACATGAATGTGACTGCATCTCTATGTATTTCGATGTGGTTATTAAAACAACAAATTTGGTGATATGGAGATTTCGAAACAAACATTCTTCGAGCTAAAACCTCAAAGAAAACATACGGTTTTGGAAAAATCAACGTGCTATCGCATTCTTGGAATAATAACCGTAATTGGATTGTATAGATTAGTAATTCAACTTGCGTTTTTGCCGAAAATTTGAAATTTTTATCCAACTTCTTACTATCTACAATTTTAATATATTAATTTTCGCTCAAAAATAAAGACGTTTATACATGCACACATATACAAATATATACGTAAGATCAAGTGAGTAATGCTTAACGTGAGAAATTTTGAACCAAATATGAGAAATGTATTAGTCACATTGTTTCATAGTTTTTTATACGTAAAAATATCTTTTTTGTTGGTTCAATGTAAACGAGTAATTCACAATAACCAATTTAGTGTATATTCATTGAAATTTGTAAACTGATTCAACACTTTGGTATTTATATGATATTTTGCAAATAATATGAATCAAATTTTAGCTTTTCAAAATCTTGAATCATTAATATGCTTCCAATCAACTAATAAAACATTTTTACGTACACAAAATAGTAAAAAACCATGAATCAATGTTAAAATTATGATTTCATGATTTCTCATATTTCTCAATTTATCACCGAGACTATAATCTACCTATGTGTGCATCTATATATGTCTTTATTACGGTGTTTTGGATTAATTAATTTTTTTCAGACTCGTCGACTTACTTAAAATAAAGAAATGATTATAAGCTAAGTTGGTAGAAGTAGCCCAAAGGCTATAACCTAAGATGACAGGCTTATATTTTGTAGGAAGTAACACTACAATTTTTGACACCTTCGGAAACGAACATAGTCATCGTCAAAGGTCAAAAATGTCGCCGCTAAATCATCGTCAATGTAAACCAGTAGCTAAAACGCCAGGCAACGAAAGTCAGATGCCTTTAGCGACAAAAGGTGGTGCCCACAGAAATTCACATTCAAAGATAAAATGAGTGCGGTTCACAAACTTTTAGCGATAACATGCGTCGTTGCTAAAGGTAATTTCTTAAATAATTCAGAAAACAAATATATGAAAAATCTTCTGAATGACGCAAGTCAAATTCTACGAGTATCGATTTTTATAAGCAAGTGTTATCACATCCGAGAATATTCAACTGATGATCGAGATATGTGAACCAACCAAGTGTCTTTATATTAAATTGAGTGGAATCATCGCATTTATTAAATGACTCAAATAACGCATATACGGAATCAAATAACGCATATACAGAAGAATGTCTTTTAAATTACGCAAGTCCAAATACGAAAGTATTGACGAAACATGATATACTATCATCTTCGTAATTAACTATCTTTACAACTTAAACACATTTTTACTTCAAAAATAATTTTTAGAATTTATTAAATTATTAATTTTGTCAATAAACCAATTTTAATATCTTTTAAGAATTAATTTTACAATTATATATAAATATTTAATGATTTTGAGCTATTAGCGACGATATTAGTCGTCGCTAAAACTATATAAGCATTAAAAAATTATTATTCAATCAATTTTAATAAAAAATAAATTATTTAATCTGAAAATAATCATTGTTTATATTGCTATATATAGTTATTGCGACGACATGTGTCGTCGCTAAAGGATTTTGGCCGTTAGATTAGCTTTAGGAGGGAATAATCGAAAAATAAATTAAAAAATAAATTATTTAATCTCAAAATATTTATTGTTTAATTAATACATAGTTTTAGCAACGACATTTGTTATGAGTCCCATTATCAAACGTATACCGAAATGATTCATTGAAAGTCAGAGTCAAAGTTTGAATGTTTTGTCCTTTTTTGACTATTAGCGACGGTGTGCGTCGTGGCTAAAAAAGTAGCCTGTATCAAAAGGTAGTTATTGTTGTAGTGTAAGGTCATTTCATTTACAAAATTACAGATGCAAACCAATTGTCGTCAAAGAAACCGGTCTCATCAGCTCAAAATAAAAGAAGCTTATATATCATCAAGGCTCAATGAAATGATTATATGTACGGCAGAAAAGACAAAAAGAAAACAAAATTATCCACTATTTACCGAACCATCTTTGTCAAAGAGTTAGCTGTTATAATCAAACTGAAACAAGACTAATTAAGAGCTGGCAGCTTCTTGATGAAGGTTGTGAAGTATACAAAACCACATTTCACATCACATATCTTCTCCACCCCAACCACTAATTAATACATCATAAATATTATTGTACTTGCAGGATACTCATTAATTAGTTTTAACTTTTTTTAAGGATATGATGGAAGACACTCTACCTCCAGGATTCAGGTTCCATCCAACTGATGAAGAACTCATCACTTTTTATCTTTCGCATAAGGTTTCGGACTCCAGTTTTAGTTCCAAAGCAGTTGCTGAGGTTGATCTCAACAAATGTGAACCTTGGGACCTCCCAGGTATAGTGTATATGATTATATATATGTGAATTCTCTATTCCATGGAGCTCGATATCCATGTTTAATCTGTTTGTTTATTTTCTTGCTAACTAGTTCATATACTTATCACTGTTTTTGAAGCTTGTTAGTTAGTATTTTTTAGTTAATGTACAACATACATATCGTTATGTTAGAAACCATTGGTAACTCAAATATTTCAGAATTTAAGTAACTGAAATATTTTATTTCATCTCATTAATCAATAACAATTTTCAGTGAGCTAGTCGAACTTAATGTTTATTAATCTGACTAAATTCATAATTAACTTCTAAGAGGAAAAGAAAGATGTAAAATGCGTTATGATACTCGTTTCCATTGTTTTGAAACACATATATTATATGTTTATAACATATTTGGCTCTATTTAAACGTGAAAGAACCTCTTGATTAATAGATATCAACTATGATACCCACCAAAGTTAAATGCTGTTGATGTGCATATTAGCTATTTAACTTAGACGTGTATGGTTTTAAACAATGTGAAAAATAAATTTAAAATGTTTTTTCTACAATTTAGCGACTAGGTATCTCATCCCAAAAATGTTTCATTTCTTGTTATCAACAATTAAAATTTTGTCTATTATGGTACGTGGAGGAACTTAATAGTTTCTATTTTTGAAAAAAAAAAAAAAAAAAAAAAAAAAAAAAACGTTTTTCGCTCTATTCCATGAAAATGTCACTGAAAAAAATATGGATATTTTTTAGTTCAAGTGACCTAATTGTTGCATTGATGAAAGTCTTAACCACTTGTTTTAATTACTATGATATTTAGTGGTTAGTGTAGCAGATAAATAATTTGATATCTACTTTTTGATATACAGTCAACTTCACAAAAGATGTTAAAAAAATATTCTTGATAACTAATTGAATTACTACACAATTACCCGCGCATAGCCGCGACAAAATAGAGTAGTGTTAATTTGCGTGTGTAATTTTTATTATGTATATATGAGTGTGAACTAAGTAAAAATAAAAAAATTAGTTGTTTAAATTGTAATTAAGTATTTAAATATTTGATAAATTGCATTGTTTTTTATACGTAGAGATATTTTATTCTAACAACTCATTTTTTAAGTTTTTAAGTTTTAAGCAAATATGTTTTCTCTTTATATGCAGTATAGATACAAATAATAAAAGGATTACGTCATTTCAGAAATATTTTGCTAAAGCAATCTTAACGAGAAAAAGATTGGACCAATCATGTTACTCTATTTTGACATGTGGCAAAATCGAGCATTCTTATTGGCCAATTGAAAGTAAAGATTGAAAAAAAATAGTCAAACTTTGAGAAATTTGGTGTAGAAAAAAAATACATAAAAGTATAGGTGTCAAATTTATAAAAACAAAAACTTAAAAAAAAAAGAATAATTAACAAAACTTTAGTGGTTGAATTTTAAATAAGTTATATGGAACTAAGTATAAACTTATAAGTTTTCATGTTTTTTAATAACTTTAAAAAAAAAAATAAATACCCCTTAGACTTTGTTCCCTCCTAGACTTTATATTTTAAAAATACAACGTATATGTTGTTTTAAAAATACAACATGTATATGCACGAGATTATAAATATCAAAATCAAAGCACGAGTTTTTGTTTATGTAAATAAATACATGAGGTTATACGTATACGAACAACTCATGTTATTCATCTTTATGAGTTTAAACAAGGATATCCGAAAAATACTTTTTTTTACTATTTGCATTCAATAATGACTAATGTAATTCTTTTTATAAGTTTTAACCCATGCGTACACGAGTTTGAAAATTAGATACGGCTAAATTATTATTAACAAAAATATAAATATCAAATGTAAGCACAAGTTAATGTGATATGAAAATAAATATACGCGATTGTACTTATAACAACGAGACTCATGTAATTCATATTTAAATTTTATATAAAGATATACGGAAAAACATTTATAAATAACTTTATATTTTAACTTCATCAACGGTAATTATATGTTATTAAACTTGAATATTATGTACAACATGATATCAATAGTTAAATTTAAACAACATCAACCTCAACACTCATGTCAATTAAACAAAGTTAATTCTTTCATCATATAAAAATCTTTACAAAATATGAATCGATATTAATACATAATGAAAATGTTTACGTAAAAACCCGTGCATAATTATTAGTTATAGTTATATCACAATTACAAACCATTATACACGAGCAAATTCTAATACGTCCGTATATTAAACTAAAATTTAAAATAAATTTGATTCATGTGTAAATCTTGTGCATGAATGAGACTTATAACTAGTGTGTTTAACCAAATCTGTATTAAATCCAAGCTTTTGGCTTTTGCTAGATACAAAAGAAAGCTTTGATATGTATATGGTCACCAAATTGATGTCGTTAAACTTGCACCGTAAAAGAGCTAACTTATCTTATTTTCATAATATTTGTATTCGTGTTTGAGCAAGCGAAACCTAGTAAAACCATTGAATTGCATAATGCGTATGCAGCGAAAGCATCTATGGGAGAAAAGGAATGGTACTTCTTCAGCTTGAGAGATAGAAAATACCCAACTGGACTACGAACCAACCGTGCAACCGTGGCCGGTTATTGGAAGACAACCGGGAAGGACAAAGAAATCTTTCGTGGTGGAGTCTTGGTTGGAATGAAAAAAACCCTAGTATTTTACAGGGGTAGAGCCCCGAAAGGAGAAAAAACCAACTGGGTGATGCACGAATATAGGCTCGAGAATTCTCACGCTTTCAAACCTAATAAGGTACAAATATAAAAAATACCCAGCAGTCCGCACAATGAAGATTTAAAAAAATGATCTCGTTTCTTGCATCTTGATCTGTTCCGCAATTTCACATGTCCCGTCCATCCCTATTACTTATCTTATCAAACTGGAAACACTGATAAAATCAGCATACGCTCGTGATTTTTTTATTTATCTATTTTTTCCTAAGTTTAAATATAGGCTAGTGGTGCCTTAGTTTTGATCACTTTCAACTATACATGTTTTACAGGAGGAATGGGTGGTTTGCCGGATCTTTCAGAAGAGTGCAATAGTTAAAAAGCCGATGCCCACAGTGTCATCGCCTCAGTCAATGGACTCACCTTGTGATACTAACACGATTGCCAATGACTATGGTGATATCGAGCTGCCAAACTTAAATGGCATTGCTGGCTCAAGTAGTAACATTTCACTTCCGAATTATGGGATGGAAACCAGCCTTAATACAAATATGAATCTGAATATGAGTTTGGCAAGTGGTCTTTCATCGCTCGCTTGGCCTTCTAGCATACTAAGTTCCAATCTTTCAATGAATGCATTACTTCTTAAAGCATTGCAGCTTAGAACTTTCCAACAAAGAGAAGCTGCGAATTTAGATTATGAATTCATGCCACAAGGAAACTCCAACTTTTTAGGTGAGGCTAGTCCAAGCTTACAAGCTTCTTCTTCTAGAACATATGAATGTCTACAACAGCAGCAGCATCAGCAGGAGCAACCATTCAATTTGGACTCCATGTGGTAAACTTTAAGTGGTAAATTTGGTACTAACATTTTTATCATTCATCATGGGGTTAGATCACAACATATTTGGAGAGCGATATAAGAAAACCAGAAGTAAACCGGCTTCTTTATTGGTTAGAATCATTCGAAATTCGATAAATTGGCATAAATCCTGGAAATCATATTGTGATTATTGTAATTGTTAAGCTAGTGTAGTTAGTTAATTAATGCTATACAACTTTAATTTCCATTCTGAAACAAATGTGATATTTCTTGAAAATCATATGTTTATTTCAGATTTTAGTCAAGATCCCAACTACTCAATTGTAAAAATAAGTTGTTGTATGTGATTAAAGATGTTGTTACTTGGCAGTGGCCATTTTAGCACTGGTCCTTTTTAGGTATATACTTTCTACATGTTATTACTTTGAATCTTATGAGTTTTACTTCCCAGTTACTTATTCGGGCGGATCCATAAATCAAACCCACCGGGTGCACAATGTTTTCCTTAATAATATAAATAAACTAAGAGGTACAGTTTTCATTGAAAAGATAAACAAATTAAGAAGTTGCCACAAGGTCTTTTACGATGTTGCATTGCTAAGCATCGATTAATTTTTGTACTCTCATGTGTTTTGAGAAACCTAGGAATATTTACATATGAACTAAGATTATCTTACAAATAAGCAATCATATAATGGAGTAGAAAAATAAAAAAAATATCTAAAATTTTAAAAAAAAAAACACGACAAAGGCAATGTTTTAAAAACCAGTTTTCTAATCGATAAGTTCGAGCTACCGGTTCTCGGTTCAACAGAAAAACCGACGCACGGTTCAACCGGTTTTTCTCAAAACCAGCTTCTGATGACCCAATCGGTTCCCGATTCAACCGGTTTAACCGGCCGGGTGAAACCGGGTTTTAAAACACTTACCAAAAATGACCAAATCCCGATAGGTTTACTTTTAAATTCCTAAAATTGTATTCGGACAAGATTGGAAATGATTTTATAGACATGGTCAAACATTTTAAACAAGACGGTTAATTCCCAAGGGTTGCAATTCTTCGTTTATTTCTTTTGTCCCTAAGATTCCAGATCCTCTTCTTCTCAACGACTTTAGACCCATTAGCCTAATTGGGTGTCAATATAAGGTAATTGCAAAAGTCCTTGCTAATCGCTTACCGAAAGTGATTAACTCGATTGTTTGCAAGGTCCAAACGGCGTATATTCAAGGTAGGCGAATCACATATGGTCCCCTAACTGTTATTGAGTTTTTGGCATGGGCTACAAAGAAAAAAGAACGCCTTTTCACCTTAAAAGTCGACTTTGAAGAGGAATTCAACTCACTTGATTGGAGCTTCTTGGACTAGGTCATGTGTCAAATGGGTTTTAGCTCAAAATGGAGGACATGGATTCATGGGTGCTTAAACTCGGCGTATGCCTTGGTCATATTTAATGGGTCCCCCACCAAAGAGTTCAAACAAAAAGGTCTACGGCAAGGTGGCCCCTTATCACCATTTCTCTTTATTATTGCCATTGAAACTTTACATGTTACCCTTCAAGAAGCTAAGGCTAATAGCATATTTGAAGGCATACAAGTGGGTCATAATAATGTTGAGGTGTTCTCACCTATAATTTGCGGACGATGCTCTCATCTTTGGCAAATAGTCTCTTGAAAATGCCAAAAACCTTTGTCGTATCTTGAGATGCTTTCACATGTCATCCGGGTTGGAAGTAAACTTTTCAAAAAGCAAATTCTTTGGTATTGGGGTTTTGGTTGATGATACAAATAACTTTGCTTCTTTCCTTAACTTTCAACCCTCATCACTCATTTTCATGTACCTCAGTCTTCCTATTGGTGCTAATATGAACAAATGGTTGAATTGGACGCCTATCATTGATAAGTTTCATAATCACCTCTCATCTTGGAAGGCGAAAACCCTCTCTTATGGTGGAAGACTTACACTTATCAAATCGGTGCTAGGATCCCTAGGAACTTATTATTTCTCCCTCTTCTCATATCCAAATTATGTTATTGATTATATGAAGAAGCTTAGACAAAACTTCTTTTGGGGAGGGTCTTCGGACTCGAATAAGCATGCTTGGATAGCTTGGAAGAAAGTTTGTTCTTCTATTAACAACGGTGGACCTAGAATTGGAAGCCTCCGAGCGTCTAACATCGTTATGCTAGCAAAGTGGAGGTGGCGATTTCATCTGGATTTAGATGAACATGCTCGATGGAAACAAGTTATCAAATCCAATTATGGAGTCTATGGGGGTCTCGGCTTCAGCAATACCTCGAATACCTTGCTACAAAGTCCTTGGAAGTGCATAATTGGCTTAGATAAATGTCTGTACATTATGAATATTAATTTACACCATATCATTAAGAGGAAAATAGTAGATGGTTCCCAGACTTCTTTCTGTCATGACATATGGATTGGTGATCAGTGTCTTAAAATGTTGTTTCCCAAGCTCTTTTCACTTGAATCCATTAGAGATTGCAAAGTCATGAATCGATGTTATCTGGATAATGAGTCTTCTATTACTAAATGGGATTGGAGAAGGCCCATAAGGGACGACCCAAAAAGAGATCGGTTTGACGGGCTTAATAACCTCCTTCTGAATTTTGTTCCCTCATCTTCACAAGATTGTTAGGAGTTTGGTTTGAACGATTCAAGATGCTACACGGTTTCTTCAATGCGAAAACACATTGAATCTTTCACTCTGAGCATAGATGCATAAAAGATAAGATGGAACAAACTTATTCCAATAAAACTGAATATCCTAACGTGGAGAATTAGCCAAGATCGCATCCCTACTCGGTCGAACCTTGACTCAAGAGGGATTGATCTTGACTCGAAACGGTGTCCGGTTTGTAACGATGAAATTGAAACCTCACAACATTTCCATATTGACTGTGCAATCGCAATATGTTCTTGAATTAGCCATGTTATTAAGAGAGAGATCCATGGGTATTGTCAAACATCTCAATTTCTCACCACGATAAGCTTAAATTGTGAACTATATTTTTAACTCATACTTATTGGTTTGTATCTTTTAACAATCATTTTTCATGCACCATTTGGGATAATTTATCTTAATTGCTAGATTTGCTTGAGGGCAAGCAAACTTCATGGGAGAATTTGATAACGCTCAAAAGTAACATGTTTTTCGGATTGTTATCATTGATTTTATGTATATATTTTGGTTACTTTTATGAACTTATGGTACTTAATGAAGTGAATTTGCTACCAATAACCGAATACTTTTGTCTTTAAATACTGCATACCTGATTACATCCATAAGTAGATTTGATTCCCTATGAGTTATAGTCTCAATAAGACTACTAAGTCTTACTATTCATATAGTATGATATGAATATACCACATCAATTCGTTATGTATAGATGATGAGATTTCATTTATACAGAGCTAATTCCAATATACTTATTGGAGGGTCCCATTGGCGTGCATCCAGTAGGAATTGAACCTACGAATTCGCCTATTATGAGTTAGGTGCTTTAACCATTCAGCCATGGACGCTTAGCGGGTCATAGTAAATGACCAGATTCCAATTCAAATGGAATCTTTCAACTAAAGCAATGAGATGCTTAAATGGAATTCTTTTAGTTCAAATAAATCAGGAGGAATTTAATGACAGGACATGAATTCAAGTCCTGGATTTTAGAATTGAGAGAGATATTGAGAGAGATCAAGAATTCTCACTATTTCTTAGATTCCTGTACCCAACGAAAGCCAGGATCTTTCATATTGCCCTCTGACAAAAATAGAACTTTAAACAAAATTATTTTAGGTTCATAGAAGCTCATATGACAGAAAACGAGGAAAAGGGGAAGAAAAGAAGCTAAAACGAAGAATTATTTGAAGTCTTGTTGTTCTCGACATACCTCCACTATTTTGGCCATAACTTGAGCATACAATCTCCAATTGATTTGACTCAAAAGGCCACGAAAATAGAAAAGAAAATGTACAACTTATGATTTGACAACTTTAATTTCGTTCAAAATGTCATCCAGCCGCCAAAAAGTGCCACCAACCGTAGGAATTGCCACACCAGCCATGATGCCAGCCGCCCAAATGTAGATACGAGCTGTGGTCTGGCCGCCAACCGCGAGGTTAATTCCCCCAACCGCGCGGCAGGGGGAATCTGAGCTAGATAGTTGCATTTCAATGGACTTTTTGTAATTAATTCCCAAGTCCAATCATATGCTCCTAATAACTCATTTTCCTGTCATCTTGATGACACTTGTTGGCCAAGGTGTTCTCCTAAAATAAATATTTACCTTGGAGATAGAATTCATACATACCACATAAGGAAAACACACTCCTTCACCAAAGGGCTGATTTCCTCCCATTCTATCACTTCCGAAAGACCAAGAACATGCTACCATTTCCAGGGGAGTGCACAAGAGCTTGAAGCAAAGTGTTAGGCATAATTTTCCGGCTTGGTAGGATACTTGTAGTTGATTGGAGACTTGAAGGATTGCTCTAAATCCTTACCATCACCTATTGTAGTTGCTACCTTTGGTAATTTACTCTTATATTTCAAGATGTTTGTTCGTTCCATAATTGTTGAAACATTGGAATTTGTTGAAAACAATAGGGAGTAATCACTTTATATACTTGTTTCGATGATGTTTATCATATGAGGATTGCTTGTGTTAAATTATGGTTTTGATCAATTTCATGCTTAGTTAAAGAACCAATTGTGCTTGAATTTTTCATGACATTTTCTTATCAAGTTTGATTAGTTGGTGGTGATTTCATAGGTCAAAAGGGTTATTGTTAACCAACTAGTTATAATCATTTTGTCTATGGATGATTATCTATTGTATTGACCATTTCTTTAGTAACTTGATTTTGCAAAAAAACCTGTGTGTGATTTTTTTACAAATTTGTGAAACTATAGCGGATCAAACTTGTTATATAAACTAGGTCTTGAATTGGTTGATTGTGTTTAATGATTGATGTCATTGTTTTATGATCTTGCCTATGGATTATATGCTTTAGAATCATAGTTTAGAATTTGTCACCATCACATTCTAATACTTGTAATCAATTTTCCAAAACCATAATCATATAAGCAATCTAAAAGTCATAAGCTAATCCAAACAAATGTTTTCATTTACTTATTGAATTTACATCATTATCATCTTCGTGTTAATTGATTACTTTTATGCTTTTAATTACTTATATGGTATTTTGGCTTGTGACATCCATTTTACCACTTTCGTGTTGCTTGTTATTACACTTGATTCTACTCTTGAAAACACTCAAATCCTAGAGAACGACCTCAGATTACCATCAAAATCAAGCTACTAACGGACTTGTATACTTTCCCGTATGTGTTCTTAGCTTAACCCCGGTAAACCTTGTTTCATAAATCTATAACTTTGTGTGACTCTACCCATCTGCATCTTCACAATATAACCCTCTTTTTAAAGAGTATCTAATGAAATCAAGCTTCTTCTTAACCTTGGAACATACCTGACATTTTCTAATATAAAGCTCGAATCATCATGCAAATGTATCTTCACTTTTGCTATCCCTCTGATAGTGCATTCAAGTTATCACCTAATTGTATGGAACCACCATCAACACCCTTAAAGTCATACAAGAAATCTGTCCTAGGTGTCATATGATCAGACCCACTTGAATCCATTAACAATTCAATCATCTCATTATTCGTGACTACCATCAAGGCTTCTTCAAAGTTGGTGTTACCCTCATCATCAGAAGAATCATAATCCTGGTCATGCTTACCCTTCCGGATGGACACACTTGACTTTTGCAGCTCCAAAAGAACCTAGCTTGGAAAACTCGACTTATGTAATACCCTAAACCTTCTTAACTCGATGATTTGGAAACCACAACGAACCTTGCTCTTGATACCACTTTGTTGGAATCTTGTCTTCAACAAACCCGGATCATGGAACCTGGAAACGAGAAGCTTTAGCTTCAATCAACACTAGACACCCAAACCCAAAAGTCTATCGTAACCTAGAAAGTATAATTGAATGTTTATGCACATGATAAAGTACCATCGAACACTCATTTATTGATACCAAATAAAGCTTATACAATTCAAGTAAAAAGAATGTCATACTAGCATCCCCTCACTTATATTTATAGAGATGAGGGGGGAGAAACCTCTCCTAAGTCGAATGGGAAACCTTCCACAATACTAAGCTTAAGGGAGCCGGCCAAAAGGGCTTTACTTGCCTTCCAAGGTAAGCAAAATAATCCTAGTTATAGTCTAAACCTAATCTAGTTACATTATACATTTAAACATCTGATCTATGTTAAATTTGCTTATAATATTCTAAGTCACTCAATTCCTTGATTTCCTCATTCGCCAATAGTGACCAGTGGATGGCGGTGGAAGGTTTGACTATTATTTCGGCCCTACACTTTCTGATAAGTTGCTAACATAACTAATGAGACATCAATGCTGTCACTTAAATAATTCAGTTTTAATTTGCATATTCATGATTCAAATTGTCAATCAACAAACTACAAAAATAGATTTTAGAACGAGTCAAACATGATACAATCCTTTGTAGCTAGCTAGGGTAGAGTTTGAGTTCATAACTTTTTATGTATTGTAAAATAAAAATTGTAAACTAATTATTAGTTATGAAGAATAATATACTCCAAACTTGAGGTCTTACAACTTTACTAGGGACATATACTCACATACATAAGTACCTCGATCTGATTAGCAACGAAATTTTTAAGGGTTAAATCAAATTGATTTACATTGAATGAATGCCTGACAACTTTGGTGCGTATATGTTACAAGATACAAAAACACTGCTACAAAAAACGTTAAAAAGATCGGTGGAAACCCCACAAAAAGATCGGTTCTGAACCACTCTATACAAGGGTGATCTTTTTGAGAGAAACACATATAGATCGGTTGAGAACCGATCTTACTGATACAACGAAAAGATCAGTTAATACCTAAGAACCGATCTATTATGTTAATTTTCAGAAGAAAAAAAAATTATTGAAACCATATTTTCTTGAAATATCTGTTCCATTGCACACAGAATACACTAACAATATTAATCTGATACATATGTGTTCAACAATATCATCATCTTACAATACCAAACAAAACGGATTCAAAAAAAAATACACCACCATTTAACTATCCCCGAACAAAGAACAAAATTCATAAGATAATTGTTGTATAGCTTGTTACCACGTGTATCCCTCGATTGTAGCATCAAAGATGAACTTTGTCATGATAAACTATCAATTGAACTCTGTCGTGATCTTCATGTGATACGGAGCATCTCTTGGCTGATATTTCCGCTACAGCCCCTATGTGTATAAGAAAGCAGTGTAAGTACGTGATGCAAAACAACACCACAAACACTTTAAATAAGCAATCCCATACAACCCATATATAAATAGTGTTAGCATTAAAATTAATGTTGAAGTGATGGTCATTTCACTTACTAGAACTTGTATGTGTCATGTGTTTATCCTAGTATAGGAAGTGGGCTTTTGGCTAGTTAAGTTTGACAATGAATGTAATATATATAGCTCATCTCACAAAAGCCCACTCAAGGTCCACTCAAAGCCTTTAGGGCAAAAAGGCTTGTAGTATTTAAAGATCACTACACCTCATTTTAGAGGTGGTTCGGTGTGTGTAATGTGTGTGCAATAATAGAAGTAAAAGTTATCCAAAAAAAATAATAATAAAAATAAAAAAATAAACAAGTGACAATGGGGAAACACACACACTCTCTTTCAAACTATTATGAGACACACTTGATAATGAGAGTGTGTGTGTGGTTTTATACGAACTAGCCAATACAATGGATGTGTGTGGGCTTTGACTTGGGGTATGAGTGGACTAGTAAGAGTATTACACTTATACATTTGGACTACAAGCTAAACTAATACTACTAGCCCACTTCTTTGACTACTTATTACATTACACACTTAAGTTCTACAAACTAATGACCATCACTTTTGCAATTCATAAATTAATTGCTAACAATCTCCCCCTAAGGGATGGTCATTTCAATGATGGTCCCGTGATTGTTCTTTTGTCTTCAATGACTTGAACTTTGTGTGTCAATGCAAAATAGTCTTCATTCAATGTTCCTTCATGCGCTGTGATCTTCAAAGAATCGTCTCTTGGTCGTTCTTGCCTTGATCTACTCCTTCATTCCAGATGCTTCGTCATAAGTAGATGATGATGGTGGATGGACTTTCTTCGGTACCTGCATAAGACAGTTAACAATAAATCATCCAGCGGCCATCATGTCGTGAGGCAAGATCCTTAGATCTCATTAAGACTCATACATCTTGTATCCTTTTAGATGAACACAAGTGTATTGCATTGGAAGTGTTCCTAAGAGATCTTTGATGAATCTCATGTCTCTAGACTCAATAATATTCGTTTTGATTTTAGTCGTCGGAGGCATGGAGCAGAGTGCCACCTTTTCAATATCAACACATCTCGAAGTGAGAGGCCGATAGATTACGTAGTGTTCTCCGTGAGAAATGAAACAAATATCTTTTAAGAGATATCTGAGTGGATAGGAGGGGTGGTGCAATGCGTCACTGGGTCCATGACGTCTTGTCTTCATTACTAGTATCACCTTAGTGAATACCGATAGCATATGTATTGACCCGGTTTCTGACCTAAGTTTTCATGGAGGGCTATTTCTTTTCACCCTTACAAAAACTTTTACCAATCAAATCAACACTTCTATCACACTTTTATCCACAAACAAATCTTATACAAGATTTTGGATAATATGTCGATCTAGGAACCAAGAATAAACATAAAGTTTATTCTTCCACACCAAGATTTGAGTGTAGAACTAGTGAACTTCACAGAAACAAGTCGTTAGAACATAAAAACAACCACAAACTTACAGCCTTTGATCTTCAAACTTGCGTACAACAGCCACAAAAAACACAAGTGGCTGTGTTTCACAGAAAACAAAGCGCAAGAATCTGAGATTTTTAACAAGAACCGAACATAAAAACTCCTACCTCGAAGCTAGGCTCGTTGATACCACTTGTTATTGAGTCTTAAATCAAAGAAAGGAACACTTCCTTTATTGAAAAGGTGGCACTCTGCTCCATGCCTCCGACGACCAAAATCAAAATGCACATTATTGAGTCTAGAGACATGAGATTCATCAAAGATCTCTTAGGAACACTTCCAATGCAATACACTTATGTTCATCTAAAAGGATACAAGATGTATGAGTCTTAATGAGATCTAAGGATCTTGCCTCACGACATGATGGCCGTTGGACGATTTATTGCTAACTGTCTTATGCAGGTACCGACGAAAGTCCATCCACCATCATCATCTACTTATGACGAAGCATCTGGAATGAAGGAGTAGATCAAGGCAAGAATGACCAAGAGACGATTCTTTGAAGATCACAGCGCATGAAGGAACATTGAATGAAGACTATTTTGCATTGACACACAAAGTTCAAGTCATTGAAGACAAAAGAACAATCACGGGACCATCATTGAAATGACCATCCCTTAGGGGGAGATTGTTAGCAATTAATTTATGAATTGCAAAAGTGATGGTCATTAGTTTGTAGAACTTAAGTGTGTAATGTAATAAGTAGTCAAAGAAGTGGGCTAGTAGTATTAGTTTAGCTTGTAGTCCAAATGTATAAGTGTAATACTCTTACTAGTCCACTCATACCCCAAGTCAAAGCCCACACACATCCATTGTGTTGGCTGGTTCGTATAAAACCACACACACACTCTCATTATCAAGTGTGTCTCATAATAGTTAGAAAGAGAGTGTGTGTGTGTTTCCCCATTGTCTCTTGTTTATTTATTTATTTATTTTATTTTATTTTATTTTTTTGATAACTTTTACTTCTATTATTACACACACATTACACACAGTGAACCACACCTAAAATGAGGTGTAGTGATCTTTAAATACTACAAGCCTTTTTGCCCTAAAGGCTTTGAGTGGACCTTGAGTGGGCTTTTGTGAGATGGGCTATATATATACATTCATTGTCAAACTTAACTAGCCAAAAGCCCACTTCCTATACTAGGATAAACACATGACACATACAAGTTCTAGTAAGTGAAATGACCATCACTTCAACATTAATTTTAATGCTAACAATCTCCCCCTAAGGGATGGTCATTTCAATTATGCACCATGTGATTAGGTCTTTAGACTTCTGGGTCTTGAACTTTATGTGTCGATGTAAAATAGACTTGATTCTTTGTTCCTTCATGCATTGTGATCTTTATCGTATCGTCCATTGATTGTTCTTTGCCTTGATCAACATCTTCATGTATTCACAACTTCGTTTCTTCCAATGTAGATGATGATTGATGGACTTTCTTCAGTACCTGCATAAAACAGTTAGCAATAAATCGTCCAGCTCTTCCAGGTTCAGATCTCGTTATGACACTTACAACTTATGTCCTTTTTGGTGAACACAAGTGTATTTTATTGGAAGTGTTCCTAAGAGATCTTTTAATGAATCTCATGGCTCTAGACTCAATAATGTGCGTTTTGGTTTTAGTAATCGGAGGCGAGGAGCAGAGTGCCACCTTTTCAATATCAACTCATCTCGGAGTGAGAGGTCGATAGATTATGCATTGATCTCCGTGAGAAATGAAACAAATATCTTTTAAGAGATATCTGAGTGGCTGGGAGGGGTTTGTGCACCGCGTCACTGGGTCCATGACGTCTTGTCTTCAATATCAGTATCACCTTAGTGAGTACCGATAGCATATGTATTGACCCGGTTTCTTTCCTAAGTTTTCATGGAGGGCTATTTCTTTTCACCCTTTCATTAAACTTTTCTTTTTAATTCTTCAACCCCTTCTTTCTCCTTTCTCATTTGCTCCTTTTTTCAATCTTACCTAAGGACTTCTAATTCTAAGCAATTGGAATTGTCCTTGGGTAGATCCCTCCGGTTCTGGCGGATCATTAGACATTACCTAACCATAATCACCTTATTACTCCATGATTATCCTAGATTTGTTGATCGCATGCCATAAAACCATTTGTGAAAATCTCTCAAAGCGTTTATGTATAAAACACATTTTGGTTAACACTTCAAGAGTTTAGCATTTTCTGAAATACTCCCCCTTCACATGTGCTCATGCATTTTTGAAATAAATTGCACATGTTGGGTAGAGTTCGCACATTTTGAAATGATCAATTTTCAATGAACATGACCTTCGCGAGACACGCTTACATCACTAGTTAGACTAGCTTGAAATTATTACCCGTCCCGGTCATATTCAAAGATCATCTCTCGAATTGGTACATTCTACTCAGACAAGTCCTTTGCGAGACACGCTTACATCAATGGGTAACCATCTTGAAATTATTACCCGTCCTGGACTAGTCTTTTCGATTATTGACATTTAAGCTTCGTCAATTCGATGGTACTATCTGAGTCTTTTTGATGAGCTCCTTTGAGATTCGAACCATGATCACATTTTAATCACATTTCTCCCCTCAAAAATAGCATTTCGATGGTATTTTTGATACCGTTTGATTAAAATCATTGTTTTTGGAAAGCTAATAGGGAGTAACTGATATGCATGAACTTTTTGGAACAAAATTTGTTTCTGAAATACTCCCCCTCAAAACTTGCATTGGTTTTGACATTTTTGAAAACTTTGGAGCAAGTGGGGAGTAAAGATTTGAAAATCTTAAGCAAAATTTTTTGAAAAGTTTTAAAAAACCTTTTGAGAAATTTTGAGTAAAATTTTGCTTAAGATTAAGAAGTTTGAATAAACATTGCATGAAAATTTCTTTTCTTTTAGGATTGTTGCCATAAATTGTACAACAGGGTCCTTTCTTTGAAAAACGGGTTATGCACTGTTATGTGTACATAAGCCAAAACGTTGAAACTCGGGTTGTAAGCTGAAATACTTACAAGCCATTGATTTTTAGGATAAGCGCTCGAAATTTTTGATGAAGCACTTTCCTTTCTTAATGGCATCTGAGAGACTCGCTCTAGAACCCGCGCTTAACCCGATGACTTCCAGACATATCAGTTCGGGACTCGCACCTCAAGGAGCTTGATGAACTCAAATAAGTACATTTTATTACCATCATTTATCCTATGTATTTGACTTGTTTTATTATATTATATATGAGAATTGATACTTAATTGCTTACTTTTGTAATTCTCAGGTAAAAACAAGCATTTGGTGAAACTAAGCGATTTTGGAGTAAAAATGGAGCAAAACAAGCAAGATTGGAAAAGTCTACTGAATTGAAGAGATTAAGGACCATTGCCTGACTTTGAAGAATGCGCCGCATGGATTTATCCCATGCGCCGCATATGAAACCTTGGTCAACAAGAAGAACCAACTTGTTTTACTCCAGATGCGCCGCATGAAGCTCCTGATATGCGGCGTATCAATCTCAAGACTTCACCAGATATCCAAGATATTGAAGAATATTCGCAAATATTATAATCCTGGACCCCACGCGAAGTTACCTTGATACGCCGCATCAGACCAATCCGATGCGCCGTATCGGCCATATACAATCCTTACCAAGAATTCAAGAGATCAAGTGAAGATTAGAAGCTTAATGAAGAAGTCAAGATTACAAGTCGACACTTGAAGATGCTTTCGTATTTTGGCCATAAAATCTTCATCCGGACTCCGTTTTAGGTGATTCAAGCGGCCACGGAAAGAGAAAAAGGAGATCTACCTGTATCTGAAGGAGATGCGGCGCATCTGGTCCTTAGATGCGCCGTATTGGGAGATGAGGCGCATCTGGTATTTAGATGCGCCGTATTGGGTCAGTTTCAGACTTGGAGGCTACGTTTACTTATAGATGCGGCGCATCTAACTCTATAGATGCGCCGTATCGACCCAGATTTCAGAATCTATAAATACCGAACTCATTAACGAATTAGGGCATCTTTGGGAAACCTTAGGGCAATTCCCAGACGATCAAAGCCTCTCAAAACAGCAGAAGATCACCCTTGAAGACCCAATTATACTTGAAGAACATCTCTTATCATTGTTATATTACTTAATCATTCGGTTAGCGTATCGTTTTCACTATGTTTCACACTCTATTCGTCTTGATTATGTTTTTGTATTTTGCTATAGAGATTATGGGCTAACACTTTTAAAAGTGTTAGCCAAGTTTATGAGTATTTGATGGTTTAATTAGTTTCTAATTCGATTGGTTGCTTGGTCTTCGTTTTGATTACTTTATTAGTTTATACTTCATTAATATCGTTTGCGTGATTAATGTAAGCCCCTTAAGGGCTAAATAATATATAAACGTGGTAATCATTAAGCAGCTTTATGCGGGTTCTGATTAATTGTGACAGGATTAGTCAGTCAAAAAGACTTAAAATGGAATCTAGAATAGGATAGACATAAGTAATCATTAAGGGTTTACTCGCCGATAAGATTAGAGCCAACGCTTTGGTGACTTTTATTAGTGCATTGATAACCTCTGTGTCTAGCTGAGCATTGCTTGGGTCGCCATGCCCCTTCCTCGCCTATTTAGGATAGACCGCGCCTAGTCGTGAGCACCATCACTACATGTCTTAGAAACTTATCAAAACTTAATCATATATGACTGAACTTGGTTAACACGTTCTTCTTATTTTTGATACCTTCAAGCTTCTAGCGTTTGTTTAGCTTAGTTTAATTAGTTTAGTATAAAACCAAACTCGTGCCAGTCTCTCAGGCTGAACCCCCCTTTACGTTAGTTTAGAAGAGTCGAATACCTCTAGAATTAGTATATTAGAAATCTCACTCTTAGTGATCGACACCCTACTTACCAACTAGGCTACATTGATCGGGTACACTGCCCGTTAGTGTTGTTATAGGTTAAGTCGGCAAAATATAAATGTAAAACTTGATAAGGAATAATCACCTATACAACGACACATCAAGTTTTTGGCGCCGCTGCCGGGGAGTGAATTTATCTATTTGCTAGTTTTATTGGTATTTTTCTGTTTTTAGTCTTTATGTGTTTGGTTTATTTGTTTTATCGTTTGTTTGTTGTCTGTGTGTCTGTCTCAGAAGGGAGATACGGCGTATTCTTGTCTGTGAATACGGCGTATTGACGCTCTGTGGGCAAAATATTTTTTTTTTAGTTTGTGTGATTTTTAACTTTAAAATTTTCTAAAAAAATTTTGTTGCAGGAAGCTAATGCGACGTATCCATTGTCTGTTGGATACGCGCATTGGCTTGTGTCGATACGGCGTATCTATTGTCTGTTAGATACGGCGTATCGATCTTCTGTGACCCCAAAAATATTTTTTTCGTTTTTTTTATTTTTTGTGTTTATTTAATTTTTATTAGTTTAGTTTTTATTTTTATTTTTTTTGTTTGGTCTACTGTTGTTCTTCTTGGTTGTTTTGTTTTTCAGGAAATTATGGTGATCGAGAAAAACATTAATGAACTGACCATGGAAGAATATTTCCAATATGCAAAATACGATGAAGAAAAGTGGTACACAAGATTCAGGAGAGAAACCAGGTTTGAATTAAAAGGGCACTTTCTAAAGGAGCTACGCGATAATGCTATCAGTGGTGCAGAAAATGAGGATGCTAATGAGCATGTTGAAAAAGTGGTCGAGATCGTTGATTTGTTTCATACACCTCATGTAGGGAAAGACCATATAATGTTACAAGTATTCCCGATTTCACTCACTGGACAAGCATATCGATGGATTAAAACTATTCCTGCTAGAAGCATCACTACATGGGCCGATCTGAAGGCTAAATTTTTGAACAAGTATTGTCCTCCATTAATGACTGCAAAGAAGGTTCAAGAAATCAACAACTTTAAGCAAAGACCGGAAGAAACGCTTTATTTGGCGTGGGACAGGTTTAAAGAATTACTTTTTAGATGTCCTCAACATTATTTAACTGACATGCAGGTTGTGATTGCCTTCTATATGGGTTTGGATGTGGCTACTCGGATGCTTTTAGATTCTCAGAGTTTTATACCTAAAATGAATGCTAAAGACGCCTTAACCGCTATACATGAAAGAGCTGACCACTGTTTAAGGTGGTATGATGGGGCATTCAAAAGACATACAGGTAATGATGATTCTGAAATTTTAGCTACAATTACTGTTCAAATAGATAACCTTGGCAGGGAAATAAATAAGATGTATGAAAGGATATATACCATCGATAATCGCTACAAGGGAGGCAATGGACCTCACTCACCTTACCCACCAACTCCACCACCACAAAAAGAGATCTATGACTTCAAAGAAGCTGTTACTAAATTTATAAAAGATGGTGAACTATCAAGAAAAGAGTTGGTAGACACAAGTTATCATGAAGCACTTAAAGAGCACAATAAAAATACTACGGATTCAATACATCGTATTGAAGAACATTGCCGTAATATTATAAGCATACTTAGTGTCACAACAAAAGAAAAGAGTATGGTGGAAGGATGTAATGAGATTGATGCTATTATACGTGATAATGTACAACCACAACATGATGAGATAAGTAATTCCGGAGTTAAGCATGATGACAAGGAAACAATAGATAACCTTCTTGTGGATTCTCAGGAAGAAAATAGGAATTCAGATCTCACGGACTCAGAAAGGCTAAACAGGTTTCGGGCTAACCAACATAAACCTGTCCCTTTTCCTAAGCCAAAACCGGAGGTACAATATCAGTGGGAAAAAAATGGAAGAACTTACTTTAGCAATATTCCATCATCCGTCCCTTTTCCTGAATGCATTAAGGTAAGTGAACCATATATCCCACCCGGCCCTTTCTCTGGACGAATAAAGAGTGGATGCATACCCATTCCTTTCACTGGACGACCGAAGGTGGAAAACAAAAAGAAGCCATACAAGAAGAAAATAAAGAAGATGAAAGCTAGGAATCAACGGATAAAAGAATCAAAAACACAAGCTCATGTGGAATCTACGACACAAATAGGTAACACCCTTGATTCTCCTTTTATTTTTACTAATGACATTGTTAGTGTTTCTAAACAGGTTGCAAAGCCGAATGACGATGTGGTGGAATCTGTTACCTTACAACCTATCATAGACATCACACCACACGATGACACACAACTAGCACCTGTTAATGTTATCCACCAAATTTTGGTTGAACCTACAAAAGAAATAGATGATGAGCTCTTGGATAATACCATGGTTGAAGAGCAAGAAACTTTGGACTCTACATGGAAAGAAGAGGAGCTCGAAACGATACTCGCCATAGACTCTTTCACATCATGTATAGAAGTTGAGGGACGCCTAACTACTGACAAGATAAATGAAGAACAATTCATGCACCCTCAATATATTAGTCTCTCATGTGGAATGTTCAAGACATCTAATTTATCAACCAAATCCGGAAAGGTAATGAGTGGAGATCACTACCCACTAAGGTACCATTTTTACTTGACATATCTTTCTACTATAGCAAATTTACACTCTTATAGTGTTTATTGCTATTTTCACCCGCACGTGATTCCAAGTGGGGGGACGTACACCCTATTACCTAGTAAATAAGGGTGGAGTCAGGCTCGTGACTCGAACAAAAACAAGCGCTTCGTGGGAGGCAACCCATGCTTGTCTTTTATTTTCTTTTTAGTTTATTTTATTTTCTTGTGGTTATTTTTATTTGTTTTTTCTGCATGACTGCTGTCGCTGTATTCTGCTGATACAAACGATACGGCGCATATATATTCTAGATGCGGCGTATGGCGTTTTAATTTTATATACAGCGCATTTAATAATTCGAGTATGGCGCATCTATCCCCTAGATACGACGTATTCTGTTTTTAATCAGAAAAATTTTAAACTATAACCGACATACGACGCATTTGTTGTACAGATACGGCGTATCTAATTATTTATTAAAAACAGTCTTCGAATTAATAAAATAAGAAGCGACGCATCAGTTTCTATCGATACGGCGTATTATCCCATTGCATGCAGTTTAATATTTCCTACAGGTTGTTGATGCGGCGTATCCAATATTCCATGGATGCGGCGCATAGACACTCTGACCTGTAATTTTTCGTAGTTTTATTTTTCTAACCATTGATTAACGAGATGTTCTCGAGTCTATTTTTCTGTGGTCTCTATATTTTTACAGGTCTGGACGATTGAAGATGTTGATGAACTCCCACATTTTATATGCTCGCATTCTTACATGGAGGATCATTCCGAGCAAATCTCAGGGGAGTTCTCCGTTCTAATTCTTTTAATTTCCTGTTTTTAATTTCAAATTAAACAACGAGGACGTTGTTGATGCGTGGTTTTGCAACCTTACAGCAGGTTTTACCTCTCAAGGGATCTCAAGAGGCTTACAACCCCACCAGGCAGTGTACCTGACCGATGTAGTATAGTGTAGTGGTAAGTACGGGGGATTGATCGTTCTCCACAGGGAATAGTGTTCGTTAGGTATGAAAAACTACTCTAATAGGTCTAAGGGTGAGAGAAGATTCTTTTTTTGTTTTTATAATTTTTATGAAAGCAAGTAAAATCTCGGGTTTGAAAGAGTGGGCGGAATTAGTTGCTAGTCAACTAACCCAAATTACTACGAATGCAAATAAAATAAAATAACAAAAATGAAAATGTTGGTGAAAACTTATGTGGAGGGAAATGTGTTTACTTAGATTTCCTTACTCCCTAACTATCTTTTACCGGTTGATTAGTGTGTATTAGTCGCGTGGATGACGGGTGTATTCCTTAATACCATTCATGGGGTGGCGTACGTACTTCCCCAACTCTACAAGCTCCTACTTCACTCCTATGTCGAGCCGGCTAGGAAGCTCCTAACATGGGATCACTAGAATACGCTTGTGCATTAAATACAACCATAAAAACCTTTAGTACGCATTGGTCCATGTTTCTTAAGACGTTCAAGCAAGTTACCGAATAGGAAGTTAGCCAGTTTTCTTAAGCCTAACATAGATAAACAATCATCCAATACAACTAACAACACACTAATAACCAATAATCAATAGCTAGGTTTCATTAGATCTAAGCAAACACAAGATAAATCTAGCCTAACATGTTAAACAAAAGACAAGAACAAGATAAAATCAAACAACACATAGACATATTGAATGATTAATTGATAACTTATCTTCAATGTAACATGGAAGATCTCAAGGCAAAAAGCCTTGAAAGAGCTGCCAAATTCGTCCTAGGGTTTTCACACACAAAGTTCCCCAATAAGTTCCACACTAATGACAAAGAATTGCAAAACTATATATAGATTTTTACATCTGACGGCGTCACGTTATGGAGTGTGACGCCGTCACCTCGCCGCTTTTAGGGTTCTCGGATGACCTTCTTGACGCCGTCCCTCTTTAGCTCTCCAAAATCCGTTCTGGCTTATCAAGGCTTGACGCCGTCAGACCTTGAATGTGACGCCGTCCCTCTTGAAATTATACCGTGACGACCTTGATCATGTTAAAGCGTGACGCCGTCAGAATTCACATGCAATTTTCACTGGCTTATCATGAGTAAATTTCACATCCACCTTTTCTTGCCAAGCCATGATGCCGTCCAGGGTAAATCCTGACGCCGTCAAAGGTAACTTTTAGCCGATTTTTGAGACTTTGTCGTTTTCTTCACTTTAATGCTCCAAAAACGTCCAAAATGCTTCCTTTTCCAGATTTCTTCTCAAAAGTACCTAAAATGACAAAAGGAACGATTTAGGGCGATATTTGATCAAATAAATACGATTTAGGGCTTAAATGACCCCTTAAAAGCGGTACACTTTTCGCTTCATCAAATACCCTTACACTTGAGATTTGCTTGTCCTCAAGCAAATGCGCTTTTATTCTAATCAAAATACAAGTTAGGGGTCATTTAATGCTAATATAAAAGTAATTACAACAAATAGTCGTTCCACTTTAATCATAATAAGCACGGAGATTACAAACTAGCACCTCACAAGTAGTGTTTAGATACTCACATCTCTCAAGTGTCATCAAAATAAATCTCATAAATGAAAACGGATAATCTCTCACTACCTGTCATAGCAAATAGATTACCATAGGCTTGGGAAAGGATCGAAAACCTCCTCCACTAGGCGTAAGCACCTAAGATAAACTATCAAAGAGGGCTTTTATATGGGTTATAACGTTAGGTGTAGGGAAAAGGAAAACACGGTTTTGTTGGATAAGGGATATTTTACTGGTGGCGAGTTAAAGATCTTGATCAATTACATGTACTATACAATGTTGCTAAGCCAAGACTCGACTCGATTTAAGCTAATGAAAGAAAATAACAAAAACATAAAATAAACATAAAATGAAACGGGATGGTAGTCCGTATGTTTTTTCTCTTTTTCTTTTTCTCATTTTTTTGTATTTTTCTTGATTTTTTCGATTTTTTTTTTTTTTTTTTTTTTTTTTTTTTTTTTTTGCATACACTCTTGCCCTACCATCCAAAATAGTACATCATAGGGGCGTTGCATTCCCCTTACACTTGAATTTTTACATAACTTTACAAATAACTATTCTAATGACTCGAATTAAGATAATTGAAAAACTTGGAGTACTTTTAAAATATTTAGCACATATGGGGGTAATAAATGATGTTCTTCCCCATTACTCCATTACACTAGTACTTTACCCATGAGTCCCAATCGTCCCAAAACAATATGTACAAGGATATGACTCGACTTAGCAACCATGTAATCAACTAGATAATTAACTTGGGTTTAAACAAATGTTGTAACAATAATGCACTAAAGATGAGTGCATACAAGGTAGGCTAAGGCGATTTGGGTGTACATTTTAGTGGGGTGTAACAAATTCTTCCTTTAAGTAAAATGCTTAAAGGTCGAAACGAAAAGATAGGCTCTGAGGGGTGTACTAGGGGTATCGTGTACTAAAAATGAGTACAACGCAAAGGGTGTGGGAGAATTACTTGACCAATGTAGCCAATGTAATTATAACAAAAACACGGGTGTAAAACAATGGGTGAATCCTAATGCCTCTTATCATGTAGTAAATCTAACTACACGAATGTAGTCTCACTTGTGGCCTTGGAATGGTCCTAACGCAAGTTCTAGAATCTAAGTGCTACCGGTACACACATCATAGCATAAATGCTTTTCCTACCAATTCTAGGGGCGAACCTCACATATTTGGGGTGGAAAATTTTTTTAGTGGTACGGTTTTTTGTGCTAATCATATAACTCCTATCCGTGAGACGCTCATTAAGATCAAAGTTTCACTCCTATATGTTGTAAAAAATTTTAAATTTGGCACTAAAATTACCCTAACAGGTATTTATCTCAGTTTTATTACACATCCACTATTAAACAAACAAAAATCAAGCGTAATAGCATTCTCTAATCGTACTTTTACCCCCCCTTACACTTAAGATGAACATTGTCCCCAATGTTCAAATAATAAGATGTAAAAGCATAAAGTAAAAGAATGAAATCAAATACTCCCCTGATTCGCTCGGTGGATAATGAAGTAACACGGTTAGATCTTCTTCCAAAGAGAATGTTGAAGCTCCATGACTAATGCATCGCCATAAGCTTGATCCAAAACATTTCCTTGTCCAAAATAACCTGTTAAACCTGAGAAAACAAACACGAAAACCTGCATAACATCGGCGGGATAAATCTATATATATAAGGATATAATGCTTGTGGAATGATAATTTTGCAGATTCCTGGAGATTATAAGTTATAGATTTAATAAAAACTTTTTATGAAAACAAAACTTTCAAAAATTTCTGGAAATTAAATCTGACGCCGTCAGGTTATAAACCCTGACGCCGTCAGAAATGACCTGACAAAATTCTCATGTTAAGTTTCCGGAAAATTTCTGGAAAAATCTTTACCTTACTTCCTGGAAATCCTGCAAAACATCATTATGACTCGATACAAGCATTTGACTCAAACAAATACTAATATGTATGTTAATTTATTATTATTACAATTCATGTTCATATGTGTTCTAATAAACCGATTTGGATTTCCCTTACACTTAACTTTTGCAAAATACCTTTATATGTAGTTAAGACGAAGTTAAAAACAAAATAAAGCATTTTCACAAATTACTTTTGAACATGAATCAATAATAATAAAACTTAAACACACATACGGAAACAAATAAAAACAAACAAACAAATAAATGAACACACAAAGCAAATAAAGCTTGGGTTGCCTCCCAAGAAGCGCTTTTCTTTATTAACGAGTCTTGTAGCTAGACTCAAAGTCACGTACATTACGTGATCCCATCATTGGTCACGGCTCCTAGTCCATTTTCATTCCCGGTTTTATATTCCGGTCCCAATTTCAAACAATCCTTGTAGAAACCGAATATCCTTTCCATAACATAGTCTACTCCTTTATTTCTATCCTCATCATTCCTATAGTAAACCGCTTGCTTAAGCTCCTTCTCAACATTTGACAAGTGTTGGAATTGCTCTATCTTATATGGCATTTGGTAGTTTACCTCATCGGTCTCATCCTTAAATCTAACTATCCCTAAGGAAGGTTCATAAGTCATTCTAGAGACCCCAACAAATGGTTTTCCGAAAACCACTTGAGTTAAGGATGCATCGACTATTGGGCGGATATCTTCAACAATTACAAATTCGGTGACATAGGTGAAGTTTCCTACATAAACCGGTAATCCCTTAACTCTTCCCGTGAAGTTACTCATCCATCCCTTGTCAGGGAACATCCTATACCCAAGTTGATTTTTCATTATCAAGTTGTAGTGGGCTCTAGTCATGATGTTTATGGGTGATCTAAGGTCGATGTAGGCTTTCCACACATGCAAATGTCCGATGTTGCATGGTATGTTGAGATTAGAAGGGTCGCCTACTTCTATAATTGGTCTACCTAGGAAGTATGGTGTCTCGGGGTCATCGAATAAGTTTGTATGATATGCGCGCTCTTCCTTAGTGGGTAGCCTATTGAAGTAGTCCTCATCATTATCTACTTCCTCAACTTCTCTTTTCTTAACTTCCTTATCAACCTCGACTTTCTTAACCTCATCCTTAGGTCCAATTTCTATCCTACCCTCATTCTTGTCGCTTTCTTCCATGCTCCCATCGATTGGTTTAATAGTGACAACGTTGACGAAGTGGACATGTTTGGATGAAGAAGGGTCTTTGACTTGGGGTCCGCTATTTATGTTCCTAGCGTCCTTGTGTGGAGGTGATAGCACTTGGTTATTGAGGGCTTTCAACAAGTTGTCAATTTTATTGGTCATCTCCGTTTGTTGCTGATTGAATTCGGATTCGAATCTAGCTATCCGAGCTTCTTGAGATGCCATAAATTGGGTCATCAATCCTTCAAGATGATTGGTACTTGATTGCGTGGTTTTGCAACCTTACAACAGGTTTTACCTCTCAAGGGATCTCAAGAGGCTTACAACCCCACCAGGCAGTGTACCTGACCGATGTAGTATAGTGTAGTGGTAAGTACGGGGGATTGATCGTTCTCCACAGGGAATAGTGTTCGTTAGGTATGAAAGGCTACTCTAATTAGGTCTAAAGGTTGAGGAGGATTCTTTTTTATGTTTTTATAGTTTTTATGAAAGCAAGTAAAATCTCGGGTTTGAAGGAGTGGGCGGAATTAGTTGCTAGTCAACTAACCCAAAATTACTACGAATGCAAATAAAATAAAATAACAAAAATGAAATGTGGTGAGAAACTTATGTGTAGAGAAATGTGTTTACTTAGATTTCCTTACTCCCTAACTATCTTTTACCGGTTAATTAGTGTGTATTAGTCGCGTGGATGACGGGTGTATTCCTTAATACCATTCGTGGGGTGGCGTACTTACTTCCCCAACTCTACAAGCTCCTACTTCACTCCTATGTCGAGCCGGCTAGGAAGCTCCTAACATGGGATCACTAGAATTCGCTTGTGCATTAAATACAACCATAAAAACCTTTAGTACGCGTTTGGTTCATGTTTCTTAAGACGTTCAAGCAAGTTACCGAATAGGAAGTTAGCCAGTTTTTTAAGCCTAACATAGATAAACAATCATCCAATACAACTAACAACACACTAACAACCAATAATCAATAGCTAGGTTTCATTAGATCTAAGCAAACACAAGATAAATTTAGCCTAACATGTTAAACAAAAGACAAGAATAAGATAGAATCAAACAACACATAGACATATTGAATGATTAATTGATAACTTATCTTTCAATGAAACATGGAAGATCTCAAGGCAAAAAGCCCTGAAAAAGTAGCTGAATTCGTCCTAGGGTTTTATCCCAAAATTCCACACACTAAGCTCTCCTTAATGACAAAAAATTAGAAAACTATATATAGATTTTTGGATCTGACGGCGTCACCTTATGGAGTGTGACGCCGTCACCTTGCCGCTTTTAGGGTTCCCGGATGACCTTCTTGACGCCGTCCCTCTTTAGCTCTTCCAAAATCCATTCTGGCTTATCAAGGCTTGACGCCGTCAGCTCGTGAACGTGACGCCGTCCCCTTATGATTTAAGCCGTGACGCCCTTGATCAAGTTAAAGCGTGACGCCGTCAGAATTCACATGCAATTTTCACTGGCTTATCATGAGTAAATTTCACGTCCAACTTTTCTTGCCAAAGCATGACGCCGTCCAGAGTAAATTATGACGCCGTCAAGAGTAACTTTTAGCCGATTTTTGAGACTTTGTCGTTTTCTTCACTTTTATGCTCCAAAAACGTCCAAAATGCCTCCTTTTCCAGATTTCTCCTCAAAAGTACCTAAAATGACAAAAGGAACGATTTAGGGCAATATTTGATCAAATAAATACGATTTAAGGCTTAAATGACCCCTTAAAAGCGGTACACTTTTCGCTTCATCAAATACCCTTACACTTGAGATTTGCTTGTCCTCAAGCAAATGCGCTTTTATTCTAATCAAAATACAAGTTAGGGGTCATTTAATGCTAACATAAAAGTAATTACAACAAATAATCGTTCCACTTCAATCATAATAAGCACGGAGATTATAAACTAGCACCTCACAAGTAGTGTTTAGATACTCACATCTCTCAAGTGTCATCAAAATAAATCTCATAAATGAAAACGGATAATATCTCTCACTACCTGTCATAGCAAATAGATTACCATAGGCTTGGGAAAGGATCGAAAACCTCCTCCACTAGGCGTAAGCACCTAAGATAAACTATCAAAGAGGGCTTTTAAATGGGTTATAACTTTAGGTGTAGGGAAAAGGAAAACACGGTTTTGTTGGATAAAGGATATTTTACTGGTGGCGAGTTAAAAATCTTGATCAATTACATGTACTATACAATGTTGCTAAGCCAAGACTAGACTCGATCTTAAGCTAGAAACGAAATAACAAAATAACAAAAATATAAAACAAACATAAAATAAAACGGGATGGTAGTCCGTATGTTTTTTCTATTTTTCATTTTCTCATTTTTTTGTATTTTTCTTGATTTTTTTTTTTTTTTTTTTTTTTTTGTTGACATACACTTTTGCCCTACCATCCAAAATAATACATCATAGGGGCATTGCATCCCCCTTACACTTGAATTTTTACATAACTTTACAAATAACTATTCTAATGACTCGAATTAAGATAATCGAAAAACTTGGAGTACTTTTAAAATATTTAGCACATATGGGGGTAATAAATGATGTTCTTCCCCGTTACTCCATTACACTAGTACTTTACCCATGAGTCCCAATCGTCCCAAAACAATATGTACAAGGATATGACTCGACTTAGCAACCATGTAATCAATTAGATAATTAACTTGGGTTTAAACAAATGTTGTAACAATAATGCACTAAAGATGAGTGCATACAAGGTAGGCTAAGGCGATTTGGGTGTACATTTTAGTGGGGTGTAACAAATTCTTCCTTTAAGTAAAATGCTTAAAGGTCGAAACGAAAAGATAGGCTCTGAGGGGTGTACTAGGGGTATCGTGTACTAAAAATGAGTACAACGCAAAGGGTGTGGGAGAATTACTTGACCAATGTAGCCAAAGTAATTATAACAAAAACACAGGTGTAAAACAATGGGTTAATCCTAATGCCTCTTATCATGTAGTAAATCTAACTACACGAATGTAGTCTCACTTGTGGCCTCGGAATGGTCCTAACGCAAGTTCTAGAATCTAAGTGCTACCGGTACACACATCATAGCATAAATGCTTTTCCTACCAATTCTAGGGGCGAACCTCACATATTTGGGGGTGGAAAATTTTTTTAGTGGTACGGTTTTTGTGCTAGTCATATAACTCCTATCCGTGAGACGCTCATTAAGATCAAAGTTTCACTCCTATATGTTGTAAAAAATTTTAAATTTGGCACTAAAATTACCTTAACAAGTATTTCTCTCAGTTTTATTACACATCTATTATTAAACAAACAAAAATCAAGCGTAATTGTATTCTCTAAAATCGTACTTTTACCCTCCCCTTACACTTAAGATGAACATTGTCCCCAATGTTCAAATAACAAGATGTAAAAGCAAAAAGTAAAAGAATGAAATCAAATACTCCCCTGATTCGCTCGGTGGATAATGAAATTACACGGTTAGATCTTCCTCCAAAGAGAATGTTGAAGCTCCATGACTAATGCATCGCCATAAGCTTGATTCCAAAAACATCTCCTTGTCCAAAATAACCTGTTAAACCTGAGAAAACAAACACGAAAACCTGCATAACATCGGCGGGAAAAATCTAAATATAAGGATATAATGCTTGTGGAATGATAATTTTGCAGATTCCTGGAGATTATAAGTTGGAGATTTTAATAAAACTTTTTATGAAAACAAAACTTTCAAAAATTTCTGGAAATTAAATCTGACGCCGTCAGGTTATAACCCCTGACGCCGTCAGAAATGACCTGACAAAAATTTTCATTTTTAGTTTCCGGAAAATTTCTGGAAAAACCTTTACCTTACTTCCTGGAAATCCTGCAAAACATCATTATGACTCGATACAAGCATTTGACTCAAACAAACACTAATATGTATGCTAATTTATTATTATTACGATTCATGTTAATTTGTGTTCTAATAAACCGATTTAGATTTCCCTTACACTTATCTTTTGCAAAATACCTTTATATGTAGTTAAGACGAAGTTAAAAACAACATAAAGCATTTTCACAATTTAGTTTTGAACATGAATCAATAATAATAAAAATTAAACCCACATACGGAAACAAATAAAAACAAACAAACAAATAAATGAACACACAAAGCAAATAAAACAAATAAAGCTTGGGTTGCCTCCCAAGAAGCGCTTTTCTTTATTAACGAGTCTTGTAGCTAGACTCAAAGTCACGTACATTACGTGACTCCATCATCGGTCACGGTTCCTAGGCCATTCTCCTTCCCGGTTCTATATTCCGGTCCTAATTTCAAACAATCCTTGTAGAAACCGAATATCCTTTCCATAACATAGTCTACTCCTTTACTTCTATCCTTATCATTCCTATAGTAGACCGCTTGTTTAAGCTCCTTCTCAACATTTGACAAGTGTTGGAATTTTTCTATCTTATATGGCATTTGGTAGCTTACTTCATCGGTCTCATCCTTAAATCTAACTATCCCTAAGGAAGGTTCATAAGTCATTCTAGAGACCTCAACAAATGGTTTTCCAAAAACCACTTGAGTCAAGGATGCATCGACTATTGGGCGGATATCTTCTACAATTACAAAGTCGGTGACATAGGTGAAGTTTCCTACATAAACCGGTAATCCCTTAACTCTTCCCGTGAAGTTACTCATCCAACCCTTGTCAGGGAGCATCCTATACCCAAGTTGATTCTTCATTATCAAGTTGTAGTGGGCTCTAGTCATGATGTTTATGGGTGATCTAAGGTCGATGTAAGCTTTCCACACATGTAGATGTCCGATGTTGCATGGTATGTTGAGATTAGAAGGGTCGCCTATTTCTATGATTGGTCTACCTAGGAAGTATGGTGTCTCGGGGTCATCGAATAAGTTTGTATGATATGCACGCTCTTCCTTAGTGGGTAGCCTATTGAAGTAGTCCTCATCATCATCTACTTCTTCAATCTCACTTGTCCTAACTTCCTTATCAACCTCGACTTTCCTATCCTCATCCTTAGGTTCACTATTATCCTCATTCCTATCAATTGGTTTAATAGTGACAATGTTGACAAAGTGGACGTGTTTGGATGAAGAGGGGTCTTTTACTTGGGGTCCGCTATTTGTGTTCCTAGCGTCCTTATGTGGAGGTGATAACACTTGGTTATGGAGAGCTTTCAACAAGTTGTCAATTTTATTGGTCATCTCCGTTTGTTGTTGTTTGAATTCGGCTTCAAACTTGGCTAAACGAGCTTCTTGAGATGCCATAAATTGAGACATCAATCCTTCAAAGTTATTGGTACTACCATTGCCGGAAGGATTGTTGTTGAAAGTACGGTTCGAGTAGGAACCGCTTGATTGGAAACGATTAGGTGGGTTGGAGGAATTGGTTTGTTGCGAGTTTTGGTTTTGTTTCCACCTAAGGTTCGGGTGATTTTTCCATGAG
The DNA here is from genome assembly GCA_021014915.2 of Artemisia tridentata subsp. tridentata. Lineage (NCBI taxonomy): Eukaryota > Viridiplantae > Streptophyta > Magnoliopsida > Asterales > Asteraceae > Artemisia > Artemisia tridentata. The sequence continues at coordinate 187,525,127 of CP139509.1, read as the reverse complement.
GGGTTGTATGTATCACCGTAATGGTTTGGCTCGGGTTTGAAAGTGTACCACTTGTCTCCCGCTCCGTCGGTACGCGAGGATGCGTAGTCCACAAAAGCTTGTTCGGGGAGTTCCATGCAATCACGAGTGTCGTGGGGACCACTACATAATTCACATGAAGAAGTGATTTTGTTCACTTGGCTTGAAGGTTTAGGAGCCTCGTAGGATTTCATGAGAAACTTGACTTGGTCTTCAAGTTCTATGATCCTACGGTCAGAAGTGCTTGAATTGTTCGAAGGCAAAGATATTGCCTTGACCGTTTTATTCAAATCACGGGGATCACTCCAACTTTCGTTGTCATAAAGAGCAAGATCCTCTAGGAGAGCCCATGATTGTTCCGCACTTAGATCACGTAGCTTACGACCGGCCGATTGGTCAATGGTTTGCCTCGTGGAGAGATTGATATGGTCATAGAAGATTTGGACTTGGAGCCAAAGTTCTATGCCATGGTGAGGGACTTTTTGGAGTAAGTCCTTGAATCGAGTCCATGCCTCGTAGAGAGTTTCGCCTTGACGTTGTTGGAACATCAAGATATCATTCCTTAGCTTGGTAGTTCTTCCCGGTGGGAAAAACTGAGCAAGGAAACGAGTAGTGAGATCATCCCAAGAGGTGATGGATCCTGCGGGTTGACGTTCTAGCCACTGACTAGCTTGGTCCCGCAAAGAGAATTGGAAGAGACGCAATCGGGTCGTCTCTCGAGTGGCAACATCAAGGTCTATAGAATCAACGATTTTAAGAAAGTCCTTGAGATGTTGATTAGGATCTTCAGAACGAAGTCCATGGAATGCGCATCCACTTTGCACCAACCGGATGGTGTCGGATCGCAAGGGTGTGATATTGGCTCCTTGAGTGAGCTCAATGGTGTTTCGATAGCCATGGTGGCTAGGACGGGAATACTCTCCTAAAGTACGGGCTCTAGGAGGTGGTTGTGGTTGTTGTGGTGGTGGGTTGTGTGGGTTAAGGATATTACCATCTTCCATGATGTCGGATGGTATGGTTACGAATAAAGACACGAAGAAAATAGATAGACTAAAGAAAACCTAGAAAAATAAAATAAAAATCTCACTAGAAGGGAATCTAGTGAACAGACCTAATAGAAATAAAAATTCAACCTAAACAATAACTATTCCCCGGCAGCGGCGCCAAAAACTTGATTGCGTGGTTTTGTAACCTTACAACAGGTTTTACCTCTCGAGGGATCTCAAGAGGCTTACAACCCCACCAGGCAGTGTACCTGACCGATGTAGTATAGTGTAGTGGTAAGTACGGGGGATTGATCGTTCTCCACAGGGAATAGTGTTCGTTAGGTATGAAAGGCTACTCTAATTAGGCCTAAGGGTTGAGGAAGATTCTTTTTTATGTTTTTATAGTTTTTATGAAAGCAAGTAAAATCTCGGGTTTGAAGGAGTGGGCGGAATTAGTTGCTAGTCAACTAACCCAAAATTACTACGAATGCAAATAAAATAAAATAACAAAAATGAAATGTGGTGAGAAACTTATGTGTAGAGAAATGTGTTTACTTAGATTTCCTTACTCCCTAACTATCTTTTACCGGTTAATTAGTGTGTATTAGTCGCGTGGATGACGGGTGTATTCCTTAATACCATTCGTGGGGTGGCGTACTTACTTCCCCAACTCTACAAGCTCCTACTTCACTCCTATGTCGAGCCGGCTAGGAAGCTCCTAACATGGGATCACTAGAATTCGCTTGTGCATTAAATACAACCATAAAAACCTTTAGTACGCGTTTGGTTCATGTTTCTTAAGACGTTCAAGCAAGTTACCGAATAGGAAGTTAGCCAGTTTTCTTAAGCCTAACATAGATAAACAATCATCCAATACAACTAACAACACACTAACAACCAATAATCAATAGCTAGGTTTCATTAGATCTAAGCAAACACAAGATAAATTTAGCCTAACATGTTAAACAAAAGACAAGAATAAGATAGAATCAAACAACACATAGACATATTGAATGATTAATTGATAACTTATCTTTCAATGAAACATGGAAGATCTCAAGGCAAAAAGCCCTGAAAAAGTAGCTGAATTCGTCCTAGGGTTTTATCCCAAAATTCCACACACTAAGCTCTCCTTAATGACAAAAAATTAGAAAACTATATATAGATTTTTGGATCTGACGGCGTCACCTTATGGAGTGTGACGCCGTCACCTCGCCGCTTTTAGGGTTCCCGGATGACCTTCTTGACGCCGTCCCTCTTTAGCTCTTCCAAAATCCATTCTGGCTTATCAAGGCTTGACGCCGTCAGCTCGTGAACGTGACGCCGTCCCCTTATGATTTAAGCCGTGACGCCCTTGATCAAGTTAAAGCGTGACGCCGTCAGAATTCACATGCTATTTTCACTGGCTTATCATGAGTAAATTTCACGTCCAACTTTTCTTGCCAAAGCATGACGCCGTCCAGAGTAAATTATGACGCCGTCAAGAGTAACTTTTAGCCGATTTTTGAGACTTTGTCGTTTTCTTCACTTTTATGCTCCAAAAACGTCCAAAATGCCTCCTTTTCCAGATTTCTCCTCAAAAGTACCTAAAATGACAAAAGGAACGATTTAGGGCAATATTTGATCAAATAAATACGATTTAAGGCTTAAATGACCCCTTAAAAGCGGTACACTTTTCGCTTCATCAGTACTACCATTTCCGGAAGGATTGTTGTTGAAAGTACGGTTCATGTTGGAACCGCTTGATTGGAAACGATTAGGTGGGTTGGAAGAATTGGGTTGTTGTATGTTTTGGTTTTGTCTCCACCTAAGGTTTGGGTGATTTTTCCATGAGGGGTTGTATGAATCACCGTAAGGGTTTGGCTCGGGTTTGAAAGTGTACCACTTATCTCCCGCTCCGTCGGTACGCGAGGATGCGTAGTCCACAAAAGCTTGTTCGGGGAGTTCCATGCAATCACGAGTGTCGTGGGGACCACTACATAATTCACATGAAGAAGTGATTTTGTTCACTTGGCTTGAAGTTTTAGGAGCCTCGTAGGATTTCATGAGAAACTTGACTTGGTCTTCAAGTTCTATGATCCTACGGTCGGAAGTGCTTGAATTGTTCGAAGGCAAAGATATTGCCTTGACCGTTTTATTCAAATCACGGGGATCACTCCAACTTTCGTTGTCATAAAGAGCAAGATCCTCTAGGAGAGCCCATGATTGTTCCGCACTAAGATCACGTAGCTTACCACCGGCCGATTGGTCAATGGTTTGCCTCGTGTAGAGATTGATATGGTCATAGAAGATTTGGACTTGGAGCCAAAGTTCTATGCCATGGTGAGGGACTTTTTGGAGTAAGTCCTTGAATCGAGTCCATGCCTCGTAGAGGGTTTCGCCTTGACGTTGTTGGAACATCAAGATATCATTCCTTAGCTTGGTAGTTCTTCCCGGTGGGAAAAACTGAGCAAGGAAACGAGTGGTGAGATCATCCCAAGAGGTGATGGATCCTGCAGGTTGACGTTCTAGCCACTGACTAGCTTGGTCCCGCAGAGAGAATTGAAAGAGACGCAATCGGGTCGTCTCTCGAGTGGCAACATCAAGGTCTATAGAATCAACGATTTTAAGAAAGTCCTTGAGGTGTTGATTAGGATCTTCAGAACGAAGTCCATGGAATGCGCATCCGCTTTGCACCAACCGGATGGTGTCGGATCGCAAGGGTGTAACATTGGCTCCTTGAGTGAGCTCAATGGTGTTCCGATAGCCATGGTGGCTAGGACGGGAGTACTCTCCTAAAGTACGGGCTCTAGGAGGTGGTGGTTGTTGTTGTGGTGGTGGGTTGTTGGGATTAAGGATATTACCATCTTCCATGATGTCGAATGGTAATGGATATGAACAAAGAAACGAAGAAAATAGATAGACTAAAGAAAACCTATAAAAAGAAAATAAAAATCTCACTAGAAAGGAATCTAGTGAGTAGACCTATAAAATAAAAATTCAACCTAAACAATAACTATTCCCCGGCAGCGGCGCCAAAAACTTGATGCGTGGTTTTGCAACCTTACAGCAGGTTTTACCTCTCAAGGGATCTCAAGAGGCTTACAACCCCACCAGGCAGTGTACCTGACCGATGTAGTATAGTGTAGTGGTAAGTACGGGGGATTGATCGTTCTCCACAGGGAATAGTGTTCGTTAGGTATGAAAAATTACTCTAATAGGTCTAAGGGTGAGAGAAGATTCTTTTTTTGTTTTTATAATTTTTATGAAAGCAAGTAAAATCTCGGGTTTGAAAGAGTGGGCGGAATTAGTTGCTAGTCAACTAACCCAAATTACTACGAATGCAATAAAATAAAATAACAAAAATGAAAATGTTGGTGAAAACTTATGTGGAGGGAAATGTGTTTACTTAGATTTCCTTACTCCCTAACTATCTTTTACCGGTTGATTAGTGTGTATTAGTCGCGTGGATGACGGGTGTATTCCTTAATACCATTCGTGGGGTGGCGTACGTACTTCCCCAACTCTACAAGCTCCTACTTCACTCCTATGTCGAGCCGGCTAGGAAGCTCCTAACATGGGATCACTAGAATTCGCTTGTGCATTAAATACAACCATAAAAACCTTTAGTACGCATTGGTTCATGTTTCTTAAGACGTTCAAGCAAGTTACCGAATAGGAAGTTAGCCAGTTTTCTTAAGCCTAACATAGATAAACAATCATCCAATACAACTAACAACACACTAATAACCAATAATCAATAGCTAGGTTTCATTAGATCTAAGCAAACACAAGATAAATCTAGCCTAACATGTTAAACAAAAGACAAGAACAAGATAAAATCAAACAACACATAGACATATTGAATGATTAATTGATAACTTATCTTCAATGTAACATGGAAGATCTCAAGGCAAAAAGCCTTGAAAGAGCTGCCAAATTCGTCCTAGGGTTTTCACACACAAAGTTCCCCAATAAGTTCCACACTAATGACAAAGAATTGCAAAACTATATATAGATTTTTACATCTGACGGCGTCACGTTATGGAGTGTGACGCCGTCACCTCGCCGCTTTTAGGGTTCTCGGATGACCTTCTTGACGCCGTCCCTCTTTAGCTCTCCAAAATCCGTTCTGGCTTATCAAGGCTTGACGCCGTCAGACCTTGAATGTGACGCCGTCCCTCTTGAAATTATACCGTGACGACCTTGATCAGGTTAAAGCGTGACGCCGTCAGAATTCACATGCAATTTTCACTGGCTTATCATGAGTAAATTTCACATCCACCTTTTCTTGCCAAGCCATGACGCCGTCCAGGGTAAATCCTGACGCCGTCAAAGGTAACTTTTAGCCGATTTTTGAGACTTTGTCGTTTTCTTCACTTTAATGCTCCAAAAACGTCCAAAATGCTTCCTTTTCCAGATTTCTTCTCAAAAGTACCTAAAATGACAAAAGGAACGATTTAGGGCGATATTTGATCAAATAAATACGATTTAGGGCTTAAATGACCCCTTAAAAGCGGTACACTTTTCGCTTCATCAAGGACGTTGTTTATCTTAAGTGGGGGGATGGAGAATTAGAACGTTTACTTGTCCTTATTTTTCAAAAATATGCTTAATATGTACTTAATATGCTTAAATTTAAAATTTTTCTAGCATGTTTTTGTTTAATCTAAGTTGCATAGCTGCACACATGACGTTATTTTCAAAAATTGTGAATTTATAAAAACTCACAAATCTATGAGTGTGCCGGTGACTTGTAAACTTTAGAACTTGGCTTGTATACTATTCGAGACCACCATAATAAGTATTATTTATATAATTGGAGTGACCTGTCTAAAGCGGTAAATTTCTAGGATTACACCCAAAAAGCCTTATATGTTATGTGTTATTAACTAACTACACTGGTTAGTTAACCCCCGTATAAACCCTTTGTTACTCTCACTTTTAGAGTAAGATACCCCTAGAAAAACCCTTAGAGCCATTCCTTTCGTTTCTTACACCTTTGTTATAATGTTTCGTTACACCCTTACACCTTAGCCTACCCTGTAGATTAAGATCCGTGGTTGATTGCTTTAGGCAAAGTGTGTTTCCTTACATTACCTGTGTTCGCGTGCGTAATTCATTATCTTTGATTAGGTCGGGAAATTGCACGATGCAATTGGTGTGAAAGTAAATATTGTATAACTTTTAGTTTATTTTCGTGTGTTTACTACTTTCACTATTATTTTTATATCTGAAATTATGAAGATTTTTTGTGATGGTGAAGTGGTGAAATTTTACACCATTAATGTTTTTATTGATTGAAAAAAAAAAAGTTGGAAGTTTGTTTTAACCAACTTATGTAAAGTTTTGTATTAAGTGGTTGATATCACCACTAATTGTTGTATATTATATCTATGGATTGAATGGGAGTTGGCAGTTATGGGAACGCCAACTAAAGGTTATTCTTTGATTGAGATCTTGTTGAGTATAATTCGTGTCTACCTAAAGCGTGTGTTTCAAGTGTTAAAGCGTGAGTTATTCAATGATATGAGTCTTATTCATGGGATGGTTGGGATAGTGATTAACCACACTTAGGATTTTAATTTATTTGTTTTGTTTATTTTTCATTTTACACCAATTTATATCCCAAATATTATCCATACCCTATATTATTCTTTATCCAAACCTTTGATTTATTGAGATTAGGGATTTGAGCAATCTTAAGTATCGTAGTCGTGGATTCGGCTATGTATTTATGATTTTGTCGCCCTTTTTGATATAATATTATTGGTGAAGATTACTTGGTCCTATCTTTAGCCTATTCGAGTTAAGGATTTGAGCAATTGCAAGTATCGTGTTCGTGGATTCGATCATGTATTTGTGATTTTGTCGCCTTTTCTGGAATTTGAGATCGATAGAGATTAAGAAGAATGATTAACCCTTAACCAACAAACCCTTTTTACCGCTTTAGACTTGTTATTCCTTGGCTTTAGTGGGGGAGATGTGTATTATGGCCAAGCTTATGACAGAATACTCGTCACGACCGAGCAATTGAGCGAATTACTAAAATGTTACCACATAGATTAGTTGAGTGATTTCAGTGATTTCATTTTCCTATTTCGTGAGGTGTTTGGTTGTGCAATTATGATAAAACGAATAAGTGCTTAATTATAAAAATACATCCTAATATCTTTTAGGATACATTTTCATAAGTTTTAATCTAAGGTTTACTTGAGGACAAGTAAAGTTCAAGTGGGGGGATATTTGATGAACTCAAATAAGAACATTTTATTACCATCATTTATCCTATGTATTTGACTTGTTTTATTATATTATATATGAGAATTGATACTTAATTGCTTACTTTTGTAATTCTCAGGTAAAAACAAGCATTTGGTGAAACTAAGCGATTTTGGAGTAAAAATGGAGCAAAACAAGCAAGATTGGAAAAGTCTACTGAATTGAAGAGATTAAGGACCATTGCCTGACTTTGAAGAATGCGCCGCATGGATTTATCCCATGCGCCGCATATGAAACCTTGGTCAACAAGAAGAACCAACTTGTTTTACTCCAGATGCGCCGCATGAAGCTCCTGATATGCGGCGTATCAATCTCAAGACTTCACCAGATATCCAAGATATTGAAGAATATTCGCAAATATTATAATCCTGGACCCCACGCGAAGTTACCTTGATACGCCGCATCGGACCAATCCGATGCGCCGTATCGGCCATATACAATCCTTACCAAGAATTCAAGAGATCAAGTGAAGATTAGAAGCTTAATGAAGAAGTCAAGATTACAAGTCGACACTTGAAGATGCTTTCGTATTTTGGCCATAAAATCTTCATCCGGACTCCGTTTTAGGTGATTCAAGCGGCCACGGAAAGAGAAAAAGGAGATCTACCTGTATCTGAAGGAGATGCGGCGCATCTGGTCCTTAGATGCGCCGTATTGGGAGATGAGGCGCATCTGGTATTTAGATGCGCCGTATTGGGTCAGTTTCAGACTTGGAGGCTACGTTTACTTATAGATGCGGCGCATCTAACTCTATAGATGCGCCGTATCGACCTAGATTTCAGAATCTATAAATACCGAACTCATTAACGAATTAGGGCATCTTTGGGAACCCTTAGGGCAATTCCCAGACGATCAAAGCCTCTCAAAACAGCAGAAGATCACCCTTGAAGACCCAATTATACTTGAAGAACATCTCTTATCATTGTTATATTACTTAATCATTCGGTTAGCGTATCGTATTCACTATGTTTCACACTCTATTCGTCTTGATTATGTTTTTGTATTTTGTTACAGAGATTATGGGCTAACACTCTTATGTGTTAGCCAAGTTTATGTGTATTTGATGGTTTAATTAGTTTCTAATTCGATTGGTTGCTTGGTCTTCGTTTTGATTACTTTATTAGTTTATACTTCATTAATATCGTTTGCGTGATTAATGTAAGCCCCTTAAGGGCTAAATAATATATAAACGTGGTAATCATTAAGCAGCTTTATGCGGGTTCTGATTAATTGTGACAGGATTAGTCAGTCAAAAAGACTTAAAATGGAATCTAGAATAGGATAGACATAAGTAATCATTAAGGGGTTACTCGCCGATAAGATTAGAGCCAACGCTTTGGTGACTTTTATTAGTGCATTGATAACCTCTGTGTCTAGCTGAGCATTGCTTGGGTCGCCATGCCCCTTCCTCTCCTATTTAGGATAGACCGCGCCTAGTCGTGAGCACCATCACTACATGTCTTAGAAACTTATCAAAACTTAATCATATATGACTGAACTAGGTTAACACGTTCTTTTTATTTTTGATACCTTCAAGCTTCTAGCGTTTGTTTAGCTTAGTTTAATTAGTTTAGTATAAAACCAAACTCGTGCCAGTCTCTCAGGCTGAACCCCCCTTTACGTTAGTTTAGAAGAGTCGAATACCTCTAGAATTAGTATATTAGAAATCTCACTCTTAGTGATCGACACCCTACTTACCAACTAGGCTACATTGATCGGGTACACTGCCCGTTAGTGTTGTTATAGGTTAAGTCGGCAAAATATAAATGTAAAACTTGATAAGGAATAATCACCTATACAACGACACATCAGAGCTCAATCAATTCATGACGAACAACCCACAACTCAAGAACAGGATAATTTCTTCGAGTTCATGTACGATGAATACTATGGTGGCGCTTCGAAAAATGCATCTAACCAACATTCCGCTGCACCCACTCAACAACCACCACCACCACATCCAGATGCATCCACAACATTCGAAGCTGGCGCACCAACTCCCTCAACATCAACATCATCTACATTTACTCCAGCAACTCCATTCATTGAAATTGTTCTACCAAGAATTGATGAGCAAGAACAAAATAATGCTGTGTTAGACGAAGAAGTCTTTGAAAACCCGTTTGAAACGGAATCTGGTGAATCATCTTCCAGATTACATGAACCGACTAACACACATTCATTCTGTCCAAGGTACTCTTCAACACTACAGTTGAAAAAAGACCATCCGATTGAACAGGTTATTGGTGAACCCTCAAGACCAATTCAGACGAGAAAACACCTTCACACCGATTGCGACATGTGCATCTATGTCTGCTCAGTCAGTCTCATAGAACCTAAGAACATTCGGGAAGCAATGGCAGATAATGCCTGGATTGAAGCGATGCAGGAAGAACTTCTTCAATTTCAAATCCATGACACTTGGGATTTAGTTCCAAGACCAATTGACAAACTAGTTATTGATCTTAAGTGGTTATGGAAAAACAAAAAGGATGAAGAAATGACTGTAATTCACAACAAAGCTCGTCTGGTGGCAAAGGGATACAGACAGGAAGAAGGGATAGATTTTGAAGAGTCATTCGCACCAGTTGCAAGGCTTGAAGCAGTCAGGATTTTCTTAGCTTATGCCGCTCACAAGAACATCACAGTTTATCAGATGGACATCAAGACAGCGTTCTTGAATGGAACTCTGATAGAAGAAGTGTACGTGAGTCAGCCATACGGTTTCGTTGACAAAGTTCATCCGGAATATGTCTACAAGCTAAAGAAAGCAATCTATGGTTTGAAACAAGCCCCAAGGGCGTGGTATGACGAGTTATCATCTTTCTTGTTGTCAAATAATTTCACCAAAGGAACAATTGATCCAACCTTTTTTACAAGAAAATACAAAAATGATATTTTGATTGTTCAGATTTACGTGGATGACATCATATTTGGGTCCACTAATCCGCAACATTCAAAACACTTTGAAAATCTCATGAAAAGCAAATTCGAAATGTCCATGATGGGTGAATTAAAATTCTTTTTGGGTTTACAAATTCATCAATCCCCGCGTGGTATTTTTCTAAATCAGGCTAAATATACAATTGAGATTTTGAAAAAACATGGAATGGATAATTGTGACTTTGTTGGTACTCCAATGGTCACTTCACCCAAGATAGGCGCTGACCTAAATGGGAAACCCATGGATCCGAAGAAATATCGGAGCATGATTGGTTCTCTCATGTACTTAACTGCAAGCCGACCAGATATTCATTTTGCTGTTTGTTTACTTGCACGGTTTCAGGCAAGGCCTACCGAACTTCACCTCCAAGAGGTTAAATGGATCTTTCGGTACCTTCGAAGAACCATTAACATGGGTCTTTGGTATCCGAAGGATTCGGAGTTTACACTAATCGCATTCTCAGATGCAGATCATGCCGGTTGCCAAATGATAGCGAAAAGTACATCAGGCGGAGCACAATTTTTGGGAGAAAAACTAGTAGGCTGGTCATCAAGGAAACAAGACTGCACTGCTTTATCAACAGCTGAAGCCGAGTATGTGTCTCTATCTGCGTGTTGTGCCCAAGTTCTATGGATGAGGACACAACTAACAGATTATGGTTTCTCGTTCGATCGCATACCTTTGTATTGCGACTCGAAAAGTGCCATAGCCATCTCGTGCAACCCAGTGCAACACTCGAAGACCAAGCATATTAGAGTCCGCTACCACTTCATAAAGGAACACGTTGAAGAGGGTACTGTTGAATTGTTTTTCGTGAAGACTGAATATCAACTCGCCGATCTATTTACTAAGGCCCTCCCAAAAGAGCGGTTTGAAAACTTAGTTCGTCGAATTGGAATGCGAAGCCTAACTCCCGAAGAGTTAGAAAGTCTTCTCGAATCTTCTTGATTTATATCAAAAAGCTTCGCATGTAAATATTTTTGTAAATATATACTTGTTTAAAATCTATACTGTAAATATAGAAAAATTTCAAAAAGACATAAAAAATATAAAACTCAAAAAACAAAAATATTCTTCTCACGACATGTCTCTCGTCTAATCAATATTCTGTACATATCTAGAAATGTCATTCAACAATGATACGGGCATGTACAGATGCTTGAGCGAGAGTTCTTTTTTATGTTTTTCTAAAACATGTCGTTTCTCAAATTTTTCTTCATTAAGGCTTTCGTGCATTTCAGTACGGAACCCGTTCTTAAACGAGAAATCTTTTATTGTAGCACGGGTATGCCGGAAAAGATTTCAAATAAACGCTACATTGAATGACTTCTGATTATTTCCGATCAGGACTCGCAATGTTAATGGCGAAACGCATAAACCTTGAGCACTTAATCAAAATGATTTCAAGAAGATTTTTTCAAAGTCTTTAAATGAATTTTGTGCTCAAGAAAACTCCCTCTAACACCCTTAACTGCTTTTAAACTCAAATGATTAATAATATGCTTTGGTTAAGGGGGAGTATAAAAAGAAAAATGTTCCATTTTCATGCTAAAATCAGTCCGTCTCTCCTCAAAAAGTTTCATTTTAATCAACTGTTTTCAAAAATACCACTTCATGCTATTTTTGAGGGGGAGATTAAGTGTTTATTAAACATAAGGGGGAGAGGACGTGATTAAAAATATGATCAAAAAGAAGTTTTGTGGTTTGAATCTCAAACGAGTTCTTCAAAAAGACTCAATGATAACCCTCGAATTGATGAAACCAAATGTCCATTATCGAAAAGACTTGTCCTGGACGGGTAATAATTTCAAGCTGGTTTTCCAGTGATGTAAGCGTGTCTCGCAAAGGACTTGTCTGAGTAGAATGTACCAATTCGAGAGATGATCATTGAATATGACCGGGACGGGTAATAATTTCAAACTAGTCTAACTAGTGATGTAAGCGTGTCTCGCGAAGGTCGTGTTCATTGAAAGTCGATCATTTCAAATGTGCGAACTCTACCCAACATGTGCAATTTATTTCAAAAATGCATGAGCACATGTGAAGGGGGAGTGTTTCAAAAATGCAAAACTCTCATTGTGTTAACAAAATGTGTTTTTCTAATAAACACCTTGAGAGATTTTCATTAAAGGTTTAATGGCATGTGACAAATAATCTAGGATAATCATGGAGTAATAAGGTGATTATGGTTAGGTTATGTCCAATGATCCGCTAGAACCGGAGGGATCTACCCAAGGACAATTCCAATAGCTTAGCATTAGAAGTCCTTAGGTAAGATTGAAAGAAAGAGTATAATGAGAAAGGAGAAAGAAGGGGTTGAAGAATTAAAAAGAAAAGTTTTTGTAAGGGTGAAAAGAAATAGCCCTCCATGAATACTTAGGTCAGAAACCGGGTCAATACATATGCTATCGGTATTCACTAAGGTGATACTGGTATTGAAGACAAGACGTCATGGACCCAGTGAGGCATTGCACCACCCCTCCTATCCACTCAGATATCTCTTAAAAGATATTTGTTTCATTTCTCACGGAGAACACTACGTAATCTATCGGCCTCTCACTTCGAGATGTGTTGATATTGAAAAGGTGGCACTCTGCTCCATGCCTCCGACGACTAAAATCAAAACGCACATTATTGAGTCTAGAGACATGAGATTCATCAAAGATCTCTTAGGAACACTTCCAATGCAATACACTTGTGTTCATCTTAAAGGATACAAGTTGTATGAGTCTTAATGAGATCTAAGGATATTGCCTCACGACATGATGGCCGCTGGACGATTTATTGCTAACTGTCTTATGCAGGTACCGACGAAAGTCCATCCACCATCATCATCTACTTATGACGAAGCATTTGGAATGAAGGAGTAGATCAAGGCAAGAACGACCAATAGACGATTCTTTGAAGATCACAGCGCATGAAGGAACATTGAATGAAGACTATTTTGCATTGACACAAAAAGTTCAAGTCATTGTAGACAAAAGAACAATCACGGGACCATCATTGAAATGACCATCCCTTAGGGGGAGATTGTTAGCAATTAATTTATGAATTGCAAAAGTGATGGTCATTAGTTTGTAGAACTTAAGTGTGTAATGTAATAAGTAGTCAAAGAAGTGGGCTAGTAGTATTAGTTTAGCTTGTAGTCCAAATGTATAAGTGTAATACTCTTACTAGTCCACTCATAGCCCAAGTCAAAGCCCACACACATCCATTGTGTTGGCTGGTTCGTATAAAACCACACACACACTCTCATTATCAAGTGTGTCTCATAATAGTTAGAAAGAGAGTGTGTGTGTTTCCCCATTGTCTCTTGTTTATTTCTTTTCATTGAAGCTAATAAACATTTGACAAAAAGTAACATATGATCCATACTACTCTTCTTGTTCTTAATATATGTTTGTGAGTCATCATCAGTGTTCTAGTCAAGTTGTGTGATAAAGAGGAAGTATTCGGTTCATTCTAAGTGAAGATCGAGTATTACAAATAGCTCTATCAGCCCCTATATAAGCCGTTCATGAAGCAATACCAAACATCCCCTAGTAGTGTGGTGACGGGAAATAAGAGAACAATACCAAACACTCGTCGCGCTTATGTTACGCCATACCTTTGCACTTCCCAAATCATCCTAAAGATAACTAATCATCCCAGCACTATATAAGCAACTAAAGATCAGACAACCAACTTTCTCCTTAAACATTTCCAAGAAACTATATTTATCTTCAATTTTGAGTAGATTCGCCTTCGCTTGATAATGGCAAAAAGCATTCAGGTCTCTACACAAGCTCTGAAAATGCAAAACAATATAGTACTGTATTATATTAGTGGCAAGTGTATACAAACATAGCGTTAGCTGTAAGTCTTTAGATTACATAAACCGGGTCTCAAACAAAAAAATTACATGTCAAAAACCTTAAACATAAGGAATGTGTAAAACATATACTCAATGGTTTTCTTGTTCCTCCTAATATACTCATTCTGAAAACTAGTGTGAACATATAAGTGCGTTAAAATAAGAGAAAAATACATAGCAAACTTGAAAGTAAAAAAATAAAAATATTAATAAAGGAACAAACATTGTATCTTCACTAATAACAATTATCATCCACAAGTGTCTCATAATCCAATATGGTATTCTGTTAGTTATCAAATTCTAATGTGCCTACTGTTTGTTTCTTTATGTTGCAAAGGACCATCATGAGAGTGTCACGGATGAAAACAAGTGAGATAGCCAAAACTTATAGTACATAGTTGTAATGCAAATTTAACTATATCAATAAATTTACTATGATAACAAAAAGAAATTCATCAAGAATCCTTTGAAACACCCATTAAAGCTCAATTCACCATATACTAATTCTGCTATACATAAGATCCTTTATACCTAAAAGCTCAAAATACCCATGGAATCAAAAGAAAACTAGCATGGTTTAGATAAAAACAACATATGATACCTAGAGCAAAACAATTATAAGTGATAACTGGAGTTTGATAAGGTCAATACTTGCAAAATCAAGGATTCGAAATCATGTTGCAATGTGTAAGTAATACATCAAATACCAAAATATTGCCTTAAAATTGAGCACACAAGACATAAAAAGGCCTTTAATGGCCAATTACAGTTCTAACGATTATCATACATTAAATAGGCTGGAACATAGAGTTTATGATAATATTGATGTGGGATAAAATTAATATACATGATTGATTAATGGTGGATTTCGAAGGTGTTGTAGATCTGGAGTTTTTGTTTGTAAGCGGCTAATAGTTAAATGAAAGAGGGAAAGGATAGGGTAAAGTGAAGAAGAGGGAAATGAAAAAAATTAGCCCGCTTAGATATTTGACATAATTTTTGAACAAAATTGTAAGACAAATAGATCAGGCTTTGTATATAACTGATCTTTTTGAATAAAAACATAAAGGAAAGTCACTTTTTGATAACCACCGATCTAATTGCCATGATATTTTCCATGTTGGCCTCCATTTTACTTAAATAGATCAGTTTTTCGCAAAACCGATCTATCTAAGGTGATCTGAATGAGCTTATATGTAGTAGTGAAAGAAATTAATCCAAATAAACGAAAAAGAAATAATATAAGATGATAATTGACACAAGCTAGTCTGCTATATGACTACATATTCATCAACTTATTGATCATCTTTTGTCACACGTTCAAGAACATGTTTAAGGCGTTTATTATATGCGAACGGTTGCTCTAAAGGTACTAGGTGCCCAGCATCTTTTATCCAATCCAATGTGGTATTGTCATCCAACTGCCTATAGTAAAACAGATTCACAACATTAGGATTGGTTAGAAGCATTCTAAACTTTGCCAAGCTATAGATTCATTATAGTTTAAGATTTTATATATGCATACATATGCATACGTGATACGTACATATAATCATATCATTTGAATTTGCGTTTCAATTCTCTATCTGAAGAAAGGGATATTACTTACTGTTTCATGGTCCTAGCAAGATCGGAATTGAAAATCTTGTCATCATCACCCCACAGCATATGTATCATCTGCAAAATTATATATCCGAGAACAAATTATATATAGAATGATCAGACGTGTTTTATTGGAAAAACTTAGCACAACCTATCTTCAAGCTCTTTTTAATGTATATCTTTCACATGATATAATTAGCTATCTATGCAACATTCATGCGGCTCTTGTTCCAAATTATGAACTAATGTTAATTAGCATTTAGGTACTAAATGTTTTTACTACCTGTGAGTGGTTAACTGAGGCCGCATCCTCGTCAGGGACAACCAAACTCACCAAGAGTTCATTTCTTTCTTTGCGATTGGTGAATGTCGCCTGCATGTATAAAAAGATAAGACCATCACGTATCTGTATGAATACTTAGAGCTTCATGTATAAGAGCAATAAAGCTTCGTATTCTAGTACATCTTTTTTTGTTATAAGCAAACTATAAGTTCAGAAATTTAAAAAATAAAAAAAAAAAAAAAAAAAAATTAAAAAAAAAAAAAAAAAAGTGTGTAATGAATGCTTGTGGTAAAGAACACAATCAATAACATGTATTTAGAAAGAGACACGTACGTCAAGAATGTCTTGATACACAAAATCAGGAAGCCACGGGACGTTATGAAAGCCAATTGAAAACATCCTTTTCAACCCGTCTACCGTTTCAGGCATTAAAAGGTCCGACCAACTCGTGATATCAAGTCGCTTATACGCCTCAGCGCTAATAGATTTAGTCATCTCTATGACAGTACCAGAAGCTACAAAAGACTTTACCAAGTTTGGGTACAATTTAGCCATCTTGAACCCAACCATCCCACCATAACTTAACCCAACGACTATTGCATTCTCAACTCTTAGCTTCTCCAACCCTTTGGCCACAAACTCGGCCTGAAAACTAGCCGACCTCTCATTTTTGTCAGTGATTGAACCACCGAAGAACAAAAGGTCGGGCACGTAAACCGAGTAGTCCCGGCTTAAGGCCAAAATTTGTAAAAACCATGTGAATATACCGTCCATGGCAAAAGAGTGGAGAAGGACAACCGCAGGCTTGGTTGGTTGAACATAAACAATTTTCCCGTCTTTTTTTGTGACAATGTCTTTTGGAACCCAGATTTTCATCCAGGTTCCGGGTTCTATTTCTAGGGTTTGTGGTGTCAGTCCTGCTAGCTTTACGAGTCCGTGAAGCATAGGGTTTAGCACAACAAACATGTTTCCCATTGTTTCTGATTATTTTTTTTTCCTATATATGATCTGCTAAAGATGATATATGTGACTTTGATAAGTTTTAAAACTATTTACGTTTTAGATATATATAGGTATTATTTTTTTTTTTTTTGAAAGGTGAATTTCGTTTGAAACTTCGTGTCGCGATTCGACAGCGGGAGGTCTAGCTTACGTTGTCTTAACCGGGCCCGCGATAGAGAGCTCTCTCGAAGTAGGAATGCCTATTCAAATACCCGATGGGGGAAAACCCCCTACTAATCCGCTCGAAGGCACGGCGATTAATAGGGGTAAACCCTGCCCCCTCAGAATTGAACCTGTGTATACCCAAGCCAAGCCCTCATAGAGAGACTTACTAATATCTCAAAGTTGGCATTAGTGGGATTTGAACTTGAGACCTAAAGGTCACCAAGGGAAGTCCCAACCACTAGACCAACTCGTCATTTATATATATAGGTATTATTTAGCGTGTCGGCAACCCTTTCTATTTTGACCGTGATGATTGTTTGAATTTTTATTTATTTATTTATTTATTTATTTATTTGGTGCAGATTGTTTGAATGTATATACTATACCAGACCCTCCATTTTTGAATACTATTTCATTGTAACTTTATCATTAAAAGGTCATAATTGGAGACTATGAATGCACACCGAATTTCGTTTGTCAATACTTTTATATTTTATAGAAAAGTGGTGGTCATTTGTATGAATATTTAAGTGTGTGTCGTGTACTATAAATAACATTGTAAGGGCTAGTGTTGGACTTTGTTAAGTAAATGTTAAGATAAATGATCAAAAGCCCAAGTCCAACACCAAGCCCATCCCAAAGTCTTTTAGGGCAACAAAGGCCATGTTTCAACTATAAATACACACACTCTCCACCTATTTGTGTGTGCCTCTAAGTCTTGTAAAGGTGAGTATGTGTGTGTGTGTTTTTGTATTTGTTCTCTCATGGTTTTGATATAACATTCGACTAGTACATGATTCATACGCCACTCTTTCTCATCTTTATTCTATTTACTTTGAGTGTCACATTAGAGTAGAGTAGTTATTATTAATATAGTTTTAGTTTGTTGTTTAAGGTTCGGTATTTCTAGGTTTACAAGTGGTATCAATCGCCAAACATTGATCTAGGTTCTAGTTGTGTTTGTTTGATTCGTTTAACGCGAGTTTTTCATAAAAAGGTTCTATCTTTTTGCATAAATCTTGAGTTTTAGACATAAAGTTGCTACCTTTTTGTGGTTTACGAGAGTTTTAAGGATTTAGTTGGTAAGTTTTTGTGTTTAACGAGAGGTTTGTGGTTATTTTGATCGTACACTTAACGCCACAAAGATCCAAGGTTCGAATCTCCTTGCTACGGATTGTTTTTATCATTTCTTGTATAAGAAGTTGATAAAAAGGTGCTTCTTCACGGAAAAATCGAATCTCTTGTAAAGATTTTCGATTGAAAAAGGGTTTTTCGGAATTTGAATTGCGAGTAAAAAGGGTTTCCCGCAATTCAAAATCTCTCGGAATTGCCTGTGTTTCGAAATTCGAATTGTGAGTAAAAAGGGTTTCTCGGAATTGGTGTGCTCTCGCAATTCATCAGCATCTTTCAGAATTGGGACTCGGTATTTCCTTACTTGTATAAGTTTGTGAAATCACCTCGACTTGGAATTATTCTCATCTTTTGTATAAAAGTTTGAGAACGTGATCGAAATTGTAATTTTGAAAATTCTTTCGAAATTGCTTTATCTTTCGCAATTCAGAGTTGTCTCTCGCAATTGCTGCTACTTTCTCGCAATTGGTGATTTTCTCGCAATTGGTGATTTTTCTCGCAATTGGTAACTTTTCTCGCAATTGGTGATTTTCTCGCAATTGGTAATTTCTCGCAATTGGTGACTTTTCTCGCAATTGGTGATTTTTCTCGCAATTGGTGACTTTCTCGCAATTGACAAAGTTTCTCGCAATTGGTGACCATTTCACAATTCCAACCAGTTTCGCAATTGAGACAGATATTGGCAACTTTGGACTCGTTTACATAAATTCAACCAAGAATTCACAAACAACATCTACAATCACAACACCTATTTCTTTGCAACGATCCTGAATCAATCAACTTTATCCTACAACATCAACAATGACTACTCAACAACACATCCATGCAGCCGGTGCTGAAAACCGTCCTCCCATGCTAGAAAAAGGCAGTTATCTTCCATGGACAAGCCGTATGCTTCGTTACTTGAAAACAAAACCTAATGGACAAGGCAAACTTCTGATCAACTCCATCAAGAATGGTCCTTTCAAACCTCGTCAGATTCAAGAAGCTGGTGATCCGAATCAAAATCCTCCTGTTCCACCATCTTGGCGTGATCAGAAAGAAGAAGAATACACAGAAGAGGATCGTAAACAGATTGAAGCAGATGACCTAGCCATGCACCTAATTCAACTTGGTTTACCACAAGAGATCTTTTGTACTGTTGACAGCTGTGAAACTGCTTATGATATGTGGGAACGAGTTAGGAGGCTATGTCATGGAACTGAAATTGGTCAACAAGACATTGAAAATAAGCTTCTAACTGAATGGGAAAAATTTTCATCCACTCCAGCTGAACCAATTGAAATCTACTACACAAGGTTTTGCACTATCATGAATGAGCTCATAAGGAACAACTTAACACCAAAACAGATCGTTCAAAACATCAAGTTTCTTAACAACTTTCCAGAGGAATGGGGACGATATGTTACAATTGTTAATCAGACAAAGAACCTTCATGAAGTGAATTATGATCAGCTCTATGATTTCTTGAAACAAAACCAGAAAGAGGCAGATGAGGTTAGGAAAGAAATGCTTGCCAAAAAACATGATCCTTTAGCATTACTTGCTCAGTCACCATCATCTTCACCAGTGAACACATCATCATCATCAACTCCCACTCAGAACTACATGCCACATGAATACTCTCCACAAACTGCTATCTTCCCACAACAACAATTCTATCCTCAAGAACAACAAGTCATTCCACAACAATACCCAGAATCACCATACAATCCTAATGATGACATGTCTGCACTGTCTCAAGCATTCACCCTTCTATCCAAAGTTGTCCAAGGACGCTATTCCACACCTACCAACAACAATCAAAGGATTGCATCGAACACTCGCTACAGGCAGTTTGCTCAACCGGGTTTCAACATGGGTCAACAAGGACAAACAGTTGGTGTCTATGGGAATCAGCAAGGATATGCTACAGGGTTTCAGATGGGTAACCAAGGGCAGTATGCAGGAAATCAGAGGGGTCAGTATATGGGTAATCAAAATCAGTTGGGTCAAGTTGCTGGAAATCAGAGAGGGCGGAATATTGGGAATGTTGGAAATCAGGATGGAAATGTTGCTGCTCCAGTTGCTGGGAATGTTGGGAATATGAATCAAGGAAATGTGTTGAAATGTTTTAACTGTCAGGGTACTGGTCATATAGCAAGAAACTGTCCCTCCAAGCCAAAAAAGAAAGATCCCGAGTATCTTCAGAAAGCTTTGCTCTTAGCTCAGAAGGACAAGGCAGGGTTTCAGTTAAGTGCTGAGGAAAATGATTTCATGGCACTAATGGATGATGCAGAGGATTTGGAGGATATCGATGCCAACTGCATCTTCATGGCAAATCTTCAAGAGGTTAAATATGACACGGATTCTGAAACACCTCCTGCTTATGATGCTAATGTGATATCTGAGGTACCTACATATACTACATGTCACAATAATGAAATATTTGATATGACACCTCAACAAGAACAGCATCCTGCGACTCCTACTCTCATTTACGATACATATATGGACTCCCCAAGTTGTAGTAATACTAATTTGGCTACTCCAGATATGAATCCTAATGGTGACTTTGAGTCACAGCATACTGAGACTGAAGAGGAAACACGTGCTTTATTTGAATCATTATTGCAAAATTGTGGTATTGAAATTGAAAAGGTCAAAAAGATCAATAGCGATGTTAAGGCCGCTGATGAAAAATTGACCACTGAGCTTGAGAAATACAAGGTAAACGAAAAAGATTTTGAATTTCACCACAAACGACTGTCAGAACTTGAAAATGGTTACAGTGATTCTGTTTCAAGGGAGAAACATTTGCAAATCAAATACGACACTCTTGATGTTAAATTGAACATGCAAATTAAATCCTTAAAAGCAGAAATTTCTGATCTAACCAACCAACTTTCTAAACAAAAAACAACTTGTTCTGATCTTGAAAAAGAAAAGAAAGAGTTGCATTCAAAGTTTTCAAAACGAGAAGATGAACTTCTTGATGAAGTACTTGACAAACAGGAAACTATTAAAAAGTTGGAAGAATTGCTTGTAAAAACGGGTCATTCAACTCAAACAATTAATATGTTAATTAACGACAAAAACCCGATTTTATATACAAGAAAGAAAATGGCTCTCGGTTGTGAAAACCCTTGTTATTTCAAGAAAGCTCAGCAAAAACAGAATGTGCTATTTAATGGTAATCTTATAAATGATGTGCATGATCCACCTACTTGTTATGATTCGTATGAAACGATTGAGCTTACGAAAGAGAGTCGAAACAAAATGAGACAATTAAATAGAGAAATCAAACCAATTGATTATAATGAAGCAAACAAACTTGCTGGTGCTCATCTTGTTAAAAAGGAGTCACCTTTGTTTTTCAAAAAACCAGTGGCTACCTGAAAGTTCAAAGTTGTGTCAAAACACCTTTCTAACATCGAACAAATGTACTCTACCGACACTTTCGCAAGTGAAGCTAGAATACTTTTGGCCGATCTTAAAAGGATAGTTGAAATGCTTCAAGATGTTGTGGCAACCAAAACTAATACAAAAATCAACGATTGGTTTTCAAGTTTTCAAACTGAACAGAAAAAGATGTTCGAAACAGAAATTACTCCCATTGTATCTGGCATACATGCAAGAGCAATTCATGTTGAGAACGCAATTATCAAAGAAGTAACTGAATTTGTCAAGGACCACACATCCTTGGTAATGGAAGCCAATGAAAACATTGAAAAAATCAAAGTTTTGGAAAAACAAAATGACGCACTCTCTGAAGAAGCTCTTTCAACTGATATTATGTCCATTATTTATCAAATGTATTCTGTCGAAGACGATGAAAGACTTCGAGCTGAGACTTCCCAAATTGTTTCAAAATGTGAAAATGCTCTTGCAAAGCTTGAAAAAGAAAATGTCACATATTTTAAACAACTGGATAAGAAAAAAGAAGAATGCAAGTATGATAAAATGTCGTATGAACGTTCTTACAATGAAATGCAAAAACAAATTGATCTTTTGAAGTCTCAGCTTGAATGTCAAAAAGGGAAGGGTGAAGAAATAATTGCAAAACCAAAAATGTCAATTTGACAATCTGCTCCTTCACCCTTGCCCAAAGAAAAAGCAAAAGAGAAAGTAGTTGTCGAAACACCAAATGTTATAGCACCTGGACTTTATAGGATTAGTACCACTATTGCATCTATCTCTACATCTAAAACATATAGGGCGATAGACAAAAGTGTTAAGGAAAATCCAAAAGAGACTAGGAAAGCTAACACTGATTCAAAGGACAACAAGATAAATCCGAATGAGTGTGCCTTACCTTCTACAGGAGTAGAAAGTACCTCTAAGAGCAGCAGACCAAAGCCTAAGAGCAATACAAGGAATAGAGTCGCGCCTGCTTCTAAGAGTGAAACCAAGAATAAAACGAATGAAGTAGAAGAATACCCTAGGATTTTATCGCTTTTCATGAAGAAACATATGTCATCTGGATGTAATGTTAAGACTAATGATTCTAGTGCATGTAATGACTCTGTTTGTTTAATGAACAAGAATTCGTTGTCTGAAAATATGTGTAATGATACTGTTTCTAATATTGTGAATGTGAATGATAAGCCTGAAGAGAAAGATGTGCTTTCAGAAACTAGTGCTAAGTCTAGATACGTTACGAAAATTATTAAAATTGCTAAGACAACAGCCACTAGTAGCCTATTGCCTAAGGACCATCTTAAGTTTTGCATATGGAAACCAACGGGTAGAAAGTTTACACCTAAGAATGGCTCATTAGATGTTGTTCCAAAAGAATAAATAGAAACCTTCTATGAGTGTAATTCCTTTGTTACCCCTAACCTAATGGAACCAAATGATAAACGGTTTTGATGAACTCAAATAAGTACATTTTATTACTATCATTTATCCTATTAATTTGACTTGTTTTATTCTATTATGTATGAGGATTGATACTTAATCGTTTACTTTTGTAATTCTCAGGTAAAAACAAGCATTTGGTGAAACTTAGCGATTTTGGACTGATTATGGAGCAAAACATGCAAGAAGTTAAGAGTCTACTGAAATGAAGAAGATCAAGACTAATCTGCTCCAGATGCGCCGCATCTCACTCATGACATGCGCCGCATCTCTATTAAGATATCACCAGATACGATCCAAGATACAAGAGGACATGCGCCGCATCTAATCATGGAGTTACGCCGCATCTTCTGGCGGTGTACGAATATTCCTGAATATTATAATCTTGGACCCCACGCGAAGTTAAGTCAATGCGCCGCATCTACTTACTAGATGCGCCGCATCTTCCCTCAGACAGAAACTATAAATACCCCAAGACCAGACGAATTTCGAGGGTACCATATAATACCGAAGACCGAATAGGAGAAACCAAGGACGAATTCAGTCAAGGAGGCAGCACAAGACACACCCAAATCAAAGATACAAGAGCTGTAAGAAGGTGCTGCATGTGTTTAATTCATTAAGTAGTTTTGTTTTATTGTGTTAGCAAACTTTAATTCATCAGGATTGGTGGCTTGTGTAATGTGACAACGAAAGATTGCACTCCCTTTAATACTTGCTTTCCCATCAATTAAAGTTTATATGTTGATGTCTTTGGTTACTACTTATTAGTGCATTGATAACCTCTGTGTTTATTAGTGGCTTGCGGGCATTTGACTGCAGAAAATAATGTGGCTCCCACGGTTATTACTAAATTGATCACTTAGGAATAACTTTTAGACATAAGTAATCATTAAGGGTTTACTCGCCGATAAGATTAGGACCAACGAGAAAGGGTTAACTACATACACTTCATATAAAGCTATCAATAAAACAAGTGACAATCTACTTAATCATAAGGACATCCCTCTTATTGTCTCGAGTATTTATCTGTGTACGTGTGTGCTACTTGCTGATTCGTGCCTATTGGTTTATTTTATTATTTAATTGCAAACAAAATCGTGCCAGTCTCTCAGGCTGAAACCCCCTTGCGTTAGGATATTAAAATACTGATTAGAATAACGAGATAATACGTTCCACTCTTAGTGATCGACACTCTACTTACCATTATATTCATACTGACCGGGTACACTGCTCGTTAAGTGTGTGTGTTATTGATAAGTCGGCTAAATATAAATTTAAAACTTGAGTAGGCATTAAAACTGCTAAACCGCAACGACACATCATGCGCATCAGGTTTCCAAATACAAAATCATCTGTTATTGGCAGGTTATCGAAATATGTCTTTGGATCGTCGACTCGGGTTGCTCCAAGCACATGACCGGGAATCTGAAGCTGCTGATCAACTTTGTATGGAAGTTCATGGGAACTGTTCGGTTTGGAAATGATCATGTAGCAGCTATTCTGGGTTATGGAGATCTACAGTTTGGAAATTTTTTAATCACTCGAGTTTACTATGTCGAAGGATTGGGACACAACCTGTTTTCTGTCGGACAATTTTGTGATGCGGACTTAGAAGTTGCATTCAGAAGAAATACATGTTTCGTTAGGAACTTGGTTGGTGATGATCTCTTAACCGGAAATCGTGGAACCAATCTCTATGCTATCGACATAAACCAAATGGCCTCGTCCTCACCAATTTGTCTTATGACAAGAGCTGACGACACTAAGTCCTGGTTGTGGCACAGACGCCTTTCCCATCTCAACTTTGACACGATAACAAAGCTTGCCAAAGACACCATCGTCACCGGTCTCCCTAAATTCAAATACACCAAAGAACACTTATGTCCATCATGTGAACAAGGAAAGAGCAAAAAGGCAACTTATAAACCTAAAACCGTTCCCAGTTCGGTTGATAAGTTACATCTATTGCATATGGACTTATGTGGCCCAATGAGAGTTGAGAGTATCAATGGGAAGAAGTATATTCTTGTGATTGTCGATGATTACTCAAGGTATACATGGGTAAGGTTTTTGAGATCAAAAGATGAAACACCTGGAATCATCATCACCTTTCTGAAGCGAATTCAAGTTCTACTTCAAGCTCCAGTTAGGATTGTAAGAACTGAAAATGGCACGGAATTTGTGAATCAGGAGTTAAGAACATATTTTGAAGAAACTGGAATTACTCACCAGACATCAGCAGTTAGAACTCCACAGCAGAATGGGGTAGTTGAAAGAAGAAACAGAACTCTTGTGGAAGCTGCTCGCACTATGTTGATCTATTCCAGTGCACCGTTATTTTTATGGGCTGATGCTATTTCAACTGCTTGTTTTACTCAAAACCGATCCCTTATCCATCCAAGATTCAATAAAACCCCATACGAACTAGTGAACAACAGAAAACCCGATATCTCTTATCTTCATGTATTTGGCGCTTTGTGCTATCCTACAAATGACAGAGAGGATCTGGGGAAGCTGAAGGCTAAGAATGATATTGGTATCTTCATTGGTTATTCAGATAACTCGAGGGCATTCAGGGTGTACAATAGAAGAACGAAAAGAGTAATGGAGACGATGAATGTGAAATTTGATGAGATTTCACAAATGGCTTCTGAGAGACTCGCTCTAGAACCCGCGCTTAACCCGATGGCTTCTAATCGTATTGGATTAGGACCCGCACCACAAAGTCAAACTTCTGGACACATCAGTTCAGAACTCACACTCCAAGGAGCTCAGTCAACTAACATTGATAAACCTACAAATCAAGAACTGGAAAATTTCTTCGAGTTTATGTATGATGAGTACTATGGTGGAGCTTCAATAGATACATCACAACAACGTTCCGTTGCACCCGCTCAACAACAACCACCACCACCACAAGATGCATCTACTACAATTGAAGCTGAAGCACCAACTCCCTCCACGTCAACATCATCTACATCTACTCCTGCCACTCCAGTAATTGAGATTATTTTACCAACAGTTGATGAGCAAACTCAAACTACACCAAATCAAGAAGAACAACATCAAAACGATGCTGTGTTAGAAGAAGAAGAACCATTTGAAAACCCATTTGCTACGGAATCTGCTGAATCTTCTTCTCGGTTATATGAACCATCAAACACGAATTCGTTAGATTCAAGGTACCCTTCAACATTAAAGTGGACTAAAGACCATCCAATAGAACATGTCATTGGTGAACCTTCAAGGCCAGTACAGACGAGAAGACAACTCGCTACCGATTGTGATATGTGCATCTTTGCCTGCTCAGTCAGTTTAAAAGAGCCAAAGAACATTCGGGAAGCAATGTCAGACGATGCATGGATTGAAGCAATGCAGGAAGAACTTCTCCAATATCGACTTCATGACACTTGGGATTTAGTGCCAAGACCTCTAGACAAACTTGTCATTGATCTTAAGTGGATATGGAAGAACAAAAAGGATGAAGAGATGACTGTAATTCGAAACAAAGCTCGTCTCGTGGCCAAGGGATTTAGACAGGAAGAGGGAATCGATTTTGATGAGTCATTCGCGCCAGTAGCTAGACTTGAAGCGGTCAGGATTTTCTTAGCATACGCAGCTCACAAGAACATCACGGTCTATCAGATGGATATCAAGACGGCTTTCTTGAATGGAACTCTGAAGGAAGAGGTGTACGTGAGTCAGCCAGATGGATTCGTTGACAAAGATCATCCTGACTACGTCTACAAGCTCAAAAAGGCTATTTATGGTCTAAAACAAGCCCTAGGGCATGGTACGATGAACTCTCATCTTTCTTGCTGTTAAATCATTTCACCAAAGGAACAATTGACCAGACCTTGTTTACCAAAAAGTTTAAAGATGACATTTTGATTGTTCAGATTTACGTGGACGACATAATCTTTGGGTAAACTAATCATGAACATTCAAAACAGTTTGCAAATCTCATGAAAAGTAAATTTGAAATGTCTATGATGGGCGAATTAAAATTCTTCCTTGGACTTCAAATCCATCAATCCCATCTTGGTATTTTTATTAATCAAGCAAAATATATAATTGAGATTTTAAAGAAACATGGAATGGAAAATTGTGACTCTGTTTGTACTCCGATGGTCACCTCACCCAAAATTGGTGCTGACCTATATGGGAAATCCATTGATCCGAAGAAATATCGGAGCATGATTGGGTCTCTCATGTACTTAACTGCTAGCCGACCCGATATACAATTTGCTGTTTGTTTATTAGCACGGTTTCATGCAAGGCCTACCGAACTTCACCTCAAAGAGGTTAAACGGATCTTTCGGTACCTTTGAAGAACCATTAACATGGGACTTTGGTATCCGAAGGATTCGGAGTTCAATCTAACAGCCTTTGCAGATGCCGATCATGCTAGTTGTCAAGTCACCGCAAAAAGTACATCCGGAGGATCACAATTTCTGGGAGAGAAGCTAGTAGGCTGGTCATCAAGGAAACAAGACTGCACAGCACTTTCAACTGCAGAAGCCGAGTATGTGTCTCTATCTGCGTGTTGTGCCCAAGTTCTATGGATGAGGACACAACTCACAGATTATGGCTACTCTTTCGACCACATACCTATGTATTGTGAATCGAAAAGTGCCATAGCCATCTCGTGCAATCCAGTTCAGCACTCCAAGACCAAGCATATTAGAGTCCGCTACCACTTTATCAAGGAACACATCGAAGAGGGTACTGTTGAATTATTTTTCGTAAAGACTGAATACCAACTCGCCGATCTATTTACTAAGGCCCTCCCAAAAGAGCGGTTTGAATACTTAGTTCGTCGAATTGGAATGCGAAGCCTAACTCCCGTAGAGTTAGAAAGTCTTCTCGAATCTTCTTGAATCATCTCAATTAAGCTTCGCATGTAAATATTTTTTGAAAAACAAAATACGAAATTTGAAAAACCAACAAAATCAAAATATAAAAATATAAAATTTCAAAAAG
The DNA here is from genome assembly GCA_021014915.2 of Artemisia tridentata subsp. tridentata. Lineage (NCBI taxonomy): Eukaryota > Viridiplantae > Streptophyta > Magnoliopsida > Asterales > Asteraceae > Artemisia > Artemisia tridentata. The sequence goes on along the minus strand of CP139509.1, from coordinate 187,497,057 downwards.
TCATAAAAAATATAAAATTCAAAATTCAAAATATTCTTCTCACGACATGTCTCTTGTATAAATCAATATTCTGTACGTACCTAGAAATGTCATTTAACAATGATACGGGCATGTACAGATGCTTGAGCGAGAGTTCATTTAAACAAATTCTTAAACATGTCGTTCTCAAAACTTTCTTCTTTACGGCTTCGGAATATTTCAGTTTCGGACCCGAGCTTCAAAGAAAGGAAAGTGCTCAATCAAAACTTTTTCAAGCACTTATCCTAAAAATTCTTCTTTACGGCTTTCGTGCATTTCAGTACGAGACCCGAGCTACAATGATGACTTCTGATTATTTCTGATCAGGACTCGCATTGTCAATGGCAAAACTACAAACCTTGAGCACATGATCAAGATTTTTCAAAAATTATTTTTCAAAATCTTTCTCCAAATTCTGTGCTCAAGATTCTTCAAAAGTGCAAACTCCCTCTGTACCCTTAAATGATTTTAAACTCTAATGTTTAAAGAATATGCTATATTTAAGGGGGAGTATAAAATTTAAAATGCAAAATGTTCCAACTTCATGCAAATATCCGCTTTGCTCCCTAAAAAGTTTCATTTTAATCACTTGATATCAAAAATATCATAACTATTTTTGAGGGGGAGAAGGCGTGATTAAAATGTGATCAAAGTTCATGGAATCTCAAAGTATGCTCAACAGACAGACTCAGTTCTAACCCTCGAATTGACGAAACTTAATGTCCGTTATCGAAAAGACTAGTCCGGAACGGGTAATAATTTCAAGCTGGTTTTCCAGTGATATAAGCGTGTCTCGCAAAGGACTTGTCTGAGTAGAATGTACCAATTCGAGAGATGATCATTGAATATGACCGGGACGGGTAATAATTTCAAGCTAGTCTAACTAGTGATGTAAGCGTGTCTCGCGAAGGTCATGTTCATTGAAAATCGATCAATTTAAAAATGTGCGAACTCTACCCAACATGTGCAATTTTTGATTAAAATGCATGAGCACATGTGAAGGGGGAGTATTTCAAAATTATAAAACTCTCAAAGTGCTAACTAAATGTGTTTTTTCATAAACACTTTGAGAGATTTTCAAAAGGTTTTATGGCAAATCTAGGATAGTCATGGTGTTATAAGGTGACTAAGGTTAGGGAAAACCGTCCTATGATCCGCCAGAGCCGGAGGGATCTTCCCAAGGACAATTCCAATAGATTAGAATTAGAAGTCCTTAGGAAAGATTGAAAAAAGGAGTAAATGAGAAAGGGAAAGAAGGGGTTGAAGAATTAAAAAGAAAAGTTGAATGATAGGGTGAAAAGAAATAGCCCTCCATGAAAACTTAGGGCAGAAACAGGGTCAATACATCTACTATCAGTATTCACCAAGTTGATGCTGATATTGAAGACAATACGTCATGGACCCAGTGACGCGCTGCACCACCCCTCCTAGCCACTCAGATATCTCTTAAAAGATATTTGTTTCATTTCTCACGGAGAACACTGCATAATCTATCGGCCTCTCACTCCGAGATGTGTTGATATTGAAAAGGTGGCACTCTGCTCCATGCCTCCGACTACTAAAACCAAAACGCACATTATTGAGTCTAGAGCCATGAGATTCATCAATAATCTCTTAGGAACACTTTCATATGAATACCCTTGTGTTCACCAAAAAGAACACAAGGTGTACAAGAGTCTTAATGAGATCTTAGGATCTTGCCACATGATGGTTTCTATGCTTCAAATGGTCTACATTCGTGGGGTGATCTCCAGCGACTCACTGAATCGTGGGTGCACTTCGGTGTGTCCGTGTAAGCCCTCTCGGGGGTATCCGGTTCAGAACGGCCTGGGGGAGATTAGAGAAAGTCTTCACACTATGCTGTTGACAATCTCGAAGTCCTAACCCATAAGCGCTGGATGATTATTACTAACAGTTTTATGCAGCTACCCTAAACATCCATTAACCATCATCCCATTCATCAGTCATCTTCACCTCATCATACTCATACTTATGAAGAACATTCCTCATCAAAGCTCAAGTGTTAAAAGTTCAAGACAAGGAGATCAAGTTAACGACCAAGTGTATCAACAAAGTCAAGAGGCTAATCAAGATGTCAAGGACAAGTTCATATGTCATATGATGAAAGATTATGAGGAGATTGTTAGCATAAGGAGAAAAAGGTATGAGTATGTTGGAGGACACGACGCATCATCACAAGAAGATTTTGATCAGGGCAAGAACATCCACCAACGGACGATTACTTTGAAGATCACTGTGCATGAAGGAACATTGTTTGAAGACAATCCTACATCGACACACAATGATAAAGACGTTGAAGACAAAAGACCATTCACCAGTGCATTATTGAAATGACCATCCCTTAGGGGAGATTGTTAGCTTTTATATTTTATAGAAAAGTGATGGTCATTTGTATGAATATTTAAGTGTGTGTCGTGTAGTATAAATAACATTGTAAGGGCTAGTGTTGGACTTTGTTAAGTAAATGTTAAGATAAATGATCAAAAGCCCAAGTCCAACACCAAGCCCATCCCAAGGCCTTTTAGGGCAACAAAGGCCATGTTTCAACTATAAATACACACACTCTCCACCTATTTGTGTGTGCCTCTAAGTCTTGTAAAGGTGAGAGTGTGTGTGTGTGTCTTTGTATTTGTTCTCTCATGGTTTTGATATAACATTCGACTAGTACATGATTCATACGCCACTCTTTCTCATCTTTATTCTATTTACTTTGAGTGTCACATTAGAGTAGAGTAGTTATTATTAATATAGTTTTAGTTTGTTGTTTAAGGTTCGGTAATTTCGAGTTTTACAATGATCAATTTCCATTTATATATTTATCAATTTTTTCCTAATTTATCTTGGCCTAAGGTTGTGACACGTGTCCACAAATTTTTTTTATTTTTTCAAGAAACCGCTGTGTTGACACTCATTTCATATCTATGTGGCATGGAGAGGTTCTAATTTTAAATCTCTTTATAAATTTAATACATTTAATAAATCTCTTTATAAATTTAATACATTTAATTCATTTTGTTCTGTAAGACATTTTATGAGGTTGTAATGGTTTATACCATAGTGAATGTAGGTTTATAATATCAAAATGTGTAAAAATTAATGATGTATTATTGTATAAACCTTTGTAAAAGGTTTATTATAGTGGATGCTATTAGCATTTTAGAAAGAAAAAAAAAAAAAAAAAAAAAAAAAAAAAAAAAAAAAAAAAAAAAAAAAGCACATTAACTCGATAATTAATTGTTGCAAGTTTCATAATTTAAATTGATAATTGGCATTATATTAAGCATGTATTAATTTTGTTAACTCTCTTATGTTTGTAAAGTTCTAAATTAAGTCGGTGTCTTATCTTTAGAATGCATTGAGAGTCATGGGATCATCGAGGACTAGTTTTCATGTGTGTGGTGTGGCATGTGTAAGATTTAGAGTTTAACAACTAGTCTTGGCATGCACGTTTAAAAAGGGTTAAAAGAATTAATGGGTACGTGTGTGTAACGAAGGGTGTGAATATGTATGTGTGTGTTCGACATGTGCTAAGTGTGTTTGTCTCGGGCTTAAATCAAATCGGAAATACGTTTAATATGGCTTATAAAATCGCCTAAGTCCTAATGGGTCGTTATGGAATTAATTTACAATTTTAACCTTAAACTTTGGAAAATGACACTTAAATCCTAAACTTTGGTAATTTACAATATAAACCCTAAGCTATGATGTTGGTCATTTATAACCTTAAAGTTAATCAAAGTTACTAATCCGGGAAACTTACTTAATATGGAAACTTACTAATTATGAAAAGTTACTTAATTTGGAAACTTACTAAATTTGGAAACTTACTAAAAATAGAAAGAAGCCTTAAAGGTGTAATCTGATTAACTATAAGCTAATAAGTAATACATGATCCCTAATTCATGTAGATTCTCAGAGGAGGGAGTGACTCTTGTTCTTGTGGCCGTTTCATTTCTAGTTTCGTTCATTTGCTAAGGTACAGATATTCCGTCCTTTTTCAGTAAGGGCATCCATTGGTATGGTTATCCGTTATTGCTATTGATATCCGTTCTGTTATCTGATTGATATTCGTTTTGATATTTGATTTGCTATCTCATTCTGATATTCGTTGGTTATCCATTTGATATGATTAAGTTCAGTATTTGATATGATATTCTTCAGTTCAGTATTTGATATGATTGATTTGATATGATTATGATTATGATTGCTCTTTTATTGCCCAGCTTCTGTATCTGTATTCCTAGCCATGGAGGTACCATGGCCATGTCATTGAGGCACCGATGGCATGACACTATCTGGGGCAGTGTGATTAGTCCCCGGCGTTCCCATTTCTATATATGCTATATAGCACTTTGGCCATTATGATTATCTAAGTATGTATGCTAGCCTTGAGCTAGTGTATGTACTACATTATTTTGCAGGGAGCGTATGGATGCATCCTAGGGAATCTGTATCTGTATCTGGTGATTAGTAGGTGTGTGTTCCTACATCCCATCACATTCTGGTGCATTGTGAGCTAGCTACTCCATGTACAACTTTGGAATTGACGGTATATGATTTGTTATATGATTTGTGATATGATTGTAATATGATTATTTATCATGCTTAGGCAGTTGGGCAATACACTCCGATCCTATATTGATTGATATTTGTTATGCACTCTGATTCTGTATCTGATTCATATTCGTTTTGTATTATGTTTCATCTGACATCTTCTCAGCAGGCTCTTCTCTTTCTTTGAGTTGGCATCATTTGATTCGTTATTCGTTTGGTTTTCGTATTTTCAGTTATTGTTTATATCTGTTCACTGGGCTTTTTAAGCTCAGCCGCATTTCTTTTCCTGCGGCAGGTTTTAGGTTGGAAGTTGGGGATTGAGTGAAGTGTGCATAGGAGCTCTTAGTGGACCACCCTGGCGATAGATCCCATTTGCATTTGGATTAGACTTTGGAGTTATCTTCCATTTAGATTTGATTCCGATTTGTATTCTAGTTTGATAGTCATTATGATTTAAACTTATTATGTCCTTTGTTTCATTTTGAACTTTTGTAACCTTATTATTTATAAAAGTCTTTCGCTTGCGTTTGTTATGTTGGCACCATAATGTGACATTTTGACCATTGTCGGGTTGGGGTGTTACACAATCACTCATGGAGCTTGATTGATCTCTGACCAAATCAGTGCGCGTGATGTGTCGTTGCGGTTTAGCAGTATTAATGCCTACTCAAGTTTTAAATTTATATTTAGCCGACTTATCAATAACACACACACTTAACGAGCAGTGTACCCGGTCAGTATGAATATAATGGTAAGTAGAGTGTCGATCACTAAGAGTGGAACATATTATCTAGTTATTCTAATCAGTATTTTAATATCTTAAGTCAATTATACAACCTAATCTAACGCAAGGGGGTTCAGCCTGAGAGACTGGCACGTTTTGGTTGCAATTAAATAATAAACTAAACTAATGAGCACGAATCAGCGATAAGCACGCACGTACACAGATAATTACTTGAGACAATAAGAAGACCTGTCCTGATAATTAAATAGCTTGTCACTTGTTTTATTGCTAGTTTTATATGAAGTGTATGTAATTAACCCTTTCTCGTTGGCTCTAATCTTATCGGCGAGTAAACCCTTAATGATTACTTATGTCTAAAAGTTATTCCTAAGTGATCAAGTTAGTTATAACCGTGGGAGCAATATGATCTTCCGTAGTCACATACGACAAGCCACTAATAGACACAGAGGTTATCAATGCACTAATAAAAGTCACCAAAGACATCAACATATAAACTTTAATTAATGGGAAAGCAGTTTTAAGGGAGTGCAACCTTTCCGTTGTCACATTACACAAGCCACCAATCTTGATGAATTAAAGTGTACTAATACAATGAAACAAAACTACTTAATGAATTAAACACATGCAGGACCTTCTTACAGCTCTTGTATCTTCGTTCGGGTGTGTCTTGTGCTGCCTATTCGACTGAATTCGGCCTTAGGGTTTCTGTGGTCTTCGGTCTTCTAAAACTGTCCAACTCCGAATTTCGTCTGGTCTTGGGGTATTTATAGTTTCTGTCTGAGGTAAGATGCGGCGCATTGAATAAGTAGATGCGGCGCATTGACTTAACTTCACGTGGGGTCCAAGGTTATTATATTCCAGAATATTCGTACACCGCCTTGAGATGCGGCGTATCTTCATAACTGTATGCGGCGCATGTCTTCTTGTATCTTGGATCGAAACTGGTGAAATCTTGATAGTGATGCGCCGTATGTAAGAAGTATAATGCGGCGCATCTGGAGTAGAACAAGTTGGTTCTTCTTCGTTGACCAAAGTTTCATATGCAACGCATGACAGAATTGCATGCGTGCATTCTTCAAAGTCAGGCAATGGTCTTCAATCTCTTCATTTCAGTAACCTTTTCCAATCTTGATCATTTTTCTCCATTTTTAGTCCATAATAGCTAAGTTTCACCAAATGCTTGTTTTTAACTGAGAATTACAAAAGTAAACGATTAAGTATCAATTCTCATACATAATATAATAAAACAAGTCAAATAAATAGTATAAATGATGATAATAAAATGTACTTATTTGAGTTCATCAAATATCCCCCCACTTGAACTTTACTTGTCCCCAAGTAAACCTTAGAATTAATCTTATGAAAATATATATCCTAAAAGATATTAGGATTTATTTTTATATTTAAGCATGTATTCGTTTTATCATAATCACACAACAAAATACTTAACGAATTAGGAATAAAATAAAATATTTTGATAAAAGCAAATCTAATCGTTTAACTGTCCAGTCGTGACGAATATTCTATCATAAGTTTGGCAAGTATACACATCTCCCCCACTAAAGCCAAGGAATAACAAGTCTAAAGCGGTAAAAAGGGTTTTGAGGTTTAAGGGTTAATCATTCTTCTTAATCTCTATCGATCTCAAATTCCAGAAAAGCCGACAAAATCACAAATACATGATCGAATCCACGAACACAATACTTGCAATTGCTCAAATCCTTAACTCGAATAGGCTAAAGATAGGACCAAGTAATCTTCACCAATAATATTATATTAAAAAGGGCGACAAAATCATAAATACATAGCCGAATCCACGACTACGATACTTAAGATTGCTCAAATCCCTAATCTCAATAAATCAAAGGTTTGGATAAAGAATAATATAGGGTATGGATAATATTTGGGATACAAATTGGTGTAAAATGAAAAATAAACAAAACAGATAAATTAAAATCCTAAGTGTGGTTAATCACTATCCCAACCATCCCATGAATAAGACTCATATCATTGGACAACTCACGCTTTAACACTTGAAACACACGCTTTAGGTAGACACGAATTATACTCAACAAGATCTCAATCAAAGAATATCCTTAGTTGGCGTTCCCATAACGTTCAACTCCCATTCAATCCATAAATATAATATATAACAAATAGTGGTGATATCGACCACTTAATACAAAACTTTACATAAGTTGGTTAAAACAAACTTCCAACTTTTCTTTTTCTTTTCTTATTTTTCGATTTTTTTTTTTTTTTTTTTTTTTTTTTTTTTTTTTTTTTGTTTTTTTTTTTTTGAACTTGAAACATAAACATAGATGTGTAAAATTTCACCACATCACTATAATGATAACTCTGGATAATTTTTCCATACTTTTTATGACTTCAGAAATAACGGTAATAGCGAAAGTAGTAAACACACGAAAAATAAACTCAAAGATATACAATATTTACTTTCACTCCATTTGCATTGTGCAATTTCCTGACTCAACCAAAGATAATGAACTACGCACGCGAACACAGGTAATGTAAGGAAACACACTTTGCCTAAAGCAATTAACCAACCACGGATTTTAATCTACAGGGTAGGCTAAGGTGTAAGGGTGTAACGATACATTATAATAAAGGTGTAAGAAACGAAAGGAATGGCTCTGAGTGTTTTTCTAGGGGTATCTTACTCTAAAAGTGAGAGTAACAAAAGGTTTTATACGGGGTTAACTAACCAGTGTAGTTAGTTAATATCACATAACATATAAAGGCTATTTGGGTGTAATCCTAGAAATTTACCAATTTAGACAAGTCATTCCAATTATATAAATAATACTCATTATGGTGGTCTCGAATAGTATACAAACCAAGTTCTAAAGTTTACAAGTCACCGGCACACTCATAGATTTGTGAATTTTGAAAAGTTCACAATTTTTTGAAAATAATGTTATGTGTGCAGCTATGCAACTTAGATCTTAAACAAAAACATGCTAAAAATTTTTAATTTTGATATATTAAGCGCATTTTAAGCATATTTTGAAAAGTTTAGGACAAGTAAGTGTTCTAATTCTCCAATCCCCCCACTTAAGTTAAATAACGTCCTCGTTGTTTGTATCAAAGGTTAAAAAATAGAAAATAAAAGAATTAGAACAGAAAAACTCCCCTGAGATTTGCTCGGTATGATCCTCCATTATTTGTATAAGAGCAAAAATCATCTTTCCTGTGGATGAGAACGTTTAAGCTTCATAATTGATGTATCCACAGGAAATGCAGGAGTCTATAATACCATCAAGACTTAAACACACCTAAGTTAAGAAGGTTCAAACTTGCATAATACATTAGTAGTTAGTAAAAATAAAACGTAAAAATAAAACTGAAAATCATCAGGTCAGTCGATGCGCCGTATCTTATGGAAGAAGATACGCCGTATCGAGCCTGGAATAAATACGAATCAGAATAAAAGATGCGTCGCATCCTTAACCAGGGATGCGCCGCATTAAATAAACTGACAAAAAGTTTTAAAGTTAAAAATAAAAATGCAGAAAATAAAATAAGATATGACCAGTGCAGAGATGCGTCGCATCTTCTGCGGGCCTGACTGACTCGACACAAAATCAGAAAATAAAATAAAGTAAAAGATAAGCATGGGTTGCCTCCCACGAAGCGCTTGTTTTTGTTCGAGTCACGAGCCTGACTCCACCCTTATTTACTGTGTAATAGGGTGTTGTTCCCCCCACTTGGGATCAAGTGCGGGTGATAATAGCAATAAACACGAAAAGAGTGTAAATTTGCTAGTAAAGATGGAAGAAATAAATAAAGATCATACCTTGGCAATATATGTACATCTTTCCTATCCTTACCCGGTTTGGTTGATAAATTGGATGACTTGACCACTTCATCTGAAAGGGTAGTATGTTGAGGAAAAATGAGTCTCCTTTCTTCTTGGTTAGTCTCTTTGGTAGTAAGGCGTCCCTTGACTTCCGCAGAAGATGAGAAAGGGTCTTTGGCAAGTAAAAGTTCGAGTTCCTCTATATACTTCATAGGGTCGGAATCATCATCTTCATCAATCATAGCAATGTTTAAGAGCTCATCACCAAATTCTTCCTCGAGCTCCACCAAAAACGGGTTGATCACAGGTGCTTCATGTGCTTCAATAGGTAGTGTAATAAATTTGACCTCATCATTCTTTTGTTTTGCAACCTGTTTAGGAAAACTAGCAAGATTATTAGTAACGGGATTAATAATATTAAATAAATTTGTACCACTTTGTGTTGTAAGTGACTCCAATTCATCTTGTGAATCTCCATCTTCAACTAGTGGTCTTGCAATTTCAGCATCGTCCCGAATTTCATCCTTAAATAAGTAATCCCAGATTTCTTCAAAATCCCTCGTTGGGTCAAAATCTGGTTGAGGTATGTCATCATAAACTATGGCGTCAAATGGTTCGAAATCAAAATTAGAATACTTTTCATCTTCATCCGTTGGATTGTCTAATGGTGGTAATACGATTGCAGAATATTCTTCAACGTAGGGTTCCGTATACACATCATCTTGTGCAATCTCCGGAGAAAAAGTACTATCAATAACAATTGCCGGAATTGGTTTCACGGTATATGAATCTTCTTCATCATCATTTGACATACACCAAGTGTGTTGAAACGGCAACCTATTTCTTTCTTTCTTTGACTTAACCATTTCCAGTAACAAGTATTCTTCCATTGTAATATCCGGATCGTCCATCTTCCTGAAATAAAACTTACTCGTGCAAAAGAAGAGTGAAACAATCAAAGTAAAATAAAAGTTGCTGATATCAGCTGATGATGCGCCGTATCCTATAAATGGGATACGCCGTATCTTAATACGTTAAAAATAAATCAGACTTTTATTCAGAAAAGCAATATGCCGCGCTCGATAAATCAAATGCGCCGTATGTTTAAATAATCAAAAATTAGTTATACTTATAAAAATTTTAATGCGCCGTATCAGCAAAAACTAATACGCCGTTACTTCGTTACGTTTCAAAATATAAGATTTTTGATTATCAGTAGATGCGCCGTATCGATAAAAATCGATGCGTCGTATCTGTTTAATAATTCGAAAACTGTTTTTAATTAAAATAATAAATACGCCGTATCTGTAAAAACAGATGCGCGGTATGGCGTTAACGTTTAGAAAAATTTCTTATTAAAAACAGAATACGCCGTATCTTGGGGAAAGATGCGCCGTATTCGAATTAATTAAACGCGTTGTATTTTATAAAAATTAAACGCAATACGCCGTATCTAAGAAAATAGATGCGCCGTATCGTTTATATTAGCTCAGTACAACGGTAACAGAATACAGAAAATACGAAAAATAAAAACAAATAAAAACAAACCAAAATAAACAAAAATAAAAACACACAAAAACAGAAAATATGCAAAATAATACAATGAATGCAAATTAACCTAATATACAACAGAGTTAGCGGTTAAAATCTAAAAATTAAAAAGAAAAACCTAATTAAAATACTAATCAAATTAACAGATAATAACAATTCACTCCCCGGCAGCGGCGCCAAAAACTTGATGCGCGTGATGTGTCGTTGCGGTTTAGCAGTATTAATGCCTACTCAAGTTTTAAATTTATATTTAGCCGACTTATCAATAACACACACACTTATCGAGCAGTGTACCCGGTCAGTATGAATATAATGGTAAGTAGAGTGTCGATCACTAAGAGTGGAACGTATTATCTAGTTATTCTAATCAGTATTTTAATATCTTAAGTCAATTATACAACCTAATCTAACGCAAGGGGGTTCAGCCTGAGAGACTGGCACGTTTTGGTTGCAATTAAATAATAAACTAAACTAATGAGCACGAATCAGCGATAAGCACGCGAGTACACAGATAAATACTTGAGACAATAAGAAGACCTGTCCTGATAATTAAGTAGCTTGTCACTTGTTTTATTGCTAGTTTTATATGAAGTGTATGTAATTAACCCTTTCTCGTTGGCTCTAATCTTATCGGCGAGTAAACCCTTAATGATTACTTATGTCTAAAAGTTATTCCTAAGTGATCAAGTTAGTTATAACCGTGGGAGCAATATGATCTTCCGTAGTCACATACGACAAGCCACTAATAGACACAGAGGTTATCAATGCACTAATAAAAGTCACCAAAGACATCAACATATAAACTTTAATTAATGGGAAAGCAGTTTTAAGGGAGTGCAACCTTTCCGTTGTCACATTACACAAGCCACCAATCCTAATGAATTAAAGTGTACTAATATAATGAAACAAAACTACTTAATGAATTAAACACATGCAGGACCTTCTTACAGCTCTTGTATCTTCGTTCGGGTGTGTCTTGTGCTGCCTATTCGACTGAATTCGGCCTTAGGGTTTCTGTGGTCTTCGGTCTTCTAAAACTGTCCAACTCCGAATTTCGTCTGGTCTTGGGGTATTTATAGTTTCTGTCTGAGGTAAGATGCGGCGCATTGAATAAGTAGATGCGGCGCATTGACTTAACTTCACGTGGGGTCCAAGGTTATTATATTCCAGAATATTCGTACACCGCCTTGAGATGCGGCGTATCTTCATAACTGTATGCGGCGTATGTCATCTTGTATCTTGGATCGAAACTGGTGAAATCTTGATAGTGATGCGCCGTATGTAAGAAGTATAATGCGGCGCATCTGGAGTAGAACAAGTTGGTTCTTCTTCGTTGACCAAAGTTTCATACGCAACGCATGACAGAATTGCATGCGTGCATTCTTCAAAGTCAGGCAATGGTCTTCAATCTCTTCATTTCAGTAACCTTTTCCAATCTTGATCATTTTTCTCCATTTTTAGTCCATAATAGCTAAGTTTCACCAAATGCTTGTTTTTAACTAAGAATTACAAAAGTAAACGATTAAGTATCAATTCTCATACATAATATAATAAAACAAGTCAAATAAATAGGATAAATGATGATAATAAAATGTACTTATTTGAGTTCATCAATCTCTTACCAAATCAGTTAGACTGTGAGGTTAAAAATGAGTTTCTTAATGAGAAGACTCAAAAGGACAAACTTGTACATACGTTTAATGCACGCGTAGTAAAAGGAGTTTACTCGTACTCAAGAAATTGACAATGATTAAATCTTCCCACCTACAAACATTAAATGTATAAAGATGATTAATTGTCATACATGTTTTCATGTAAATGAAATATGACAATAGGATATCAAAACACTTTTCTTGTTGATTACCCTTGCGAGGACGATGAGTAATCAAAAGGGTTTATGAATCCATATAATCTTTATTATGTATACAAGATATAAGAATCCAAGTGTGGGTTAGATCATGCATATAGGAGCAGAGATCTTAAGTTAATTATAAAATCATTAATTAGATTTTGATTAATAAGATTACTCCTGAGTACACTGAGAGCAAGTAGGAGCACTGCATTTATTTTCTTAAAATCTCATATTTCATTAACATATTAGAAACAATATTCCATCTAAGCTAGACTTTAATCCTTAGCTTGGAATGGAGTCTCTCTTGAGGGATTTAGAAAATAAAACATACAACCTTGTTATATATGTTTATTAGAATAAGCATAAGCGGTTATTAAGTCTAAACACAACATGACACGTTATTGAGGGGAGTCTCAATGATCAATCTCACCTGATGAGATTGAACGCATGAATGGAAACCTTAAGTTTAACTAAAGGATTCATTATGTAAGTCGTATTATGCATTGGACTATTTATATCATTTGCATGAATGCAAAATGGGTTGATAACAACAAATATCTAAGTGAAAGTCATTATATAATTGTTAAGTGAACATTCTAATGGACCTACAAAGGACCAAAGATATGTTCAACGTTTACTGATATTTGAGGAGCTCTGTTTAGTTTGCATACATTGATGCTTATTTAACTAAGATGATGCTCAACCCTAGTCGCGGTAGGATGTCATCATGAATGATGACATTGCTGACTAGATGTGCTCGACTGAGAGCATTAATGCATTATACATTAAAAGAATGAGAATACTTTACAATTTGAGAAACTATTAAGATGACTGTCTAAAGTAGTTGTTTTGCTAGCTTCAAACACCCTATGGAATGTACTGTTGCAATACTCGTATTATACTTGAAAGCACACATACAGAAAGACAATCATCATTCAAAAACTTTCGTGAATTTTGAAACAAGTATTCTCAAAGTTTACTCAGATGACTACTTAGCTGTCTTGTACAACGAAATTTGATCATGGTGGAAACATCGGATTCTGACCTATAAGTAGTTTTATGCATATCTGTTTTTAGTATTTGGATAATGGAACAGTAATCAATCGTATTATATAATGAATTGATATACCTAGTATGATCGTCTTCATTTATACTACTGTGTTTTATATTTTCATGTTTAATCCATGAATGATTTATTTATTCTAAAATTGTTCATTGTCAGTTGACGATACGGGAGTATCATCGAATTAAGGCAAATGTGAGAGTGTTGGTGATATTTATTGAGAATAAATATTAATTGATGATTCTACCAAACTCACATGTTGTTCATTGTGATGAACATTGGACTAACCCAACCTACGAGTATTCACTGCATGGATCGGCGTCAATAGTGAATCTCGCAAATGTTTATGTCTCTTATCCTCATAATTGAGATGCAAGTAGGTCTTGCATGTGTGGAATTTCATTCCTTGATATGGTTAAACGCTGTCCTGAATAAGGTAGTTATAAAAACCATCTTCAGGAGTGATGTGAAATACATGAATGACACGTGCAGTCAAAATAGGATTTGTTCCTCCACATGTCATGGAGTTAGATACTATTGGGCCCCTCGATGAATTGGACAGATGTTTGTATGGCCGTACCCAAATGAGAATAAGATGAATCTTGATCCACTTGGTAATCTTGTTCAATATCTATATTGAGAAACATAAAAGTTGAACTATTAGAATGACTTTTGATCCATGTCTAATGATCAACATGGTATCTGTAACAAAAGTATAGATGACATATATACCATTTAAATGAGACGTTTAAGAAACTATTATCACATATTTCTAGGGGCATTGGCGGGTTGCTAGTAACCTTTGCTTGTATAATTACTTGATTATTATGACTTCGCAAGTGGGAGCTGTTGGAGTATGCTCGTGTCATAATAAATAATTATATGGCTAGACATATGTGAGCCTATGGGGTCACACACTTATACACAGAGACACCATTTTATAGATTGTATTTATCGTATTTACAATATATAAACGAATACGTAACTCAGGATCAATAACGGGCTACTAATAACTAAGCTAGTACTTAGTTTATTGGACTAGACTAACAAATGGGCAAGCCCATTTTAGGCCCCCATAAGGTCGGTCAAGGTGGGAACAAGAAAGGAAGATCGAGGGCTTAAGTGTAACTCGGAATGTGATAAGTACTAATTGATTTAGTCATTAGTGTGACCACAAATCAAGTAACTTAACAAAAAAATATCTCCTTCCTCCCTCCCTATCAATGTGTACGACACACATACAATACCCATTAGCGTTTGTATTTTTGATCTCATCTAACCTTATTCTATTGTAGTTTAAGGTTAGATCGCGTGTTACGGGGTCAAGACTAGCATCGGGTGGTTCACACATAAGAAGATCAACCTTATTGATATTTTGGTTTCTTGCATTCCATCGTGGTGGTGATATTGGTGGTGTTACCCGAATCACGCTTCAAAGATACATAATTGTTATGTTTATTTATCGATTGATCATATGGCTATATGGATCCGTTAATAGGTGATGTTCCGCTGCGTTTATTTATTGATAATATGTTGTTTATATTTTCCATCACCTATAGCACCCACATTGTGCGAGTATAAATAGGCTCAGGATTAGGGTTTCGCAACCGTGGCCCAATAGATAACGTAATTCAAATATAGAAAAGATATCGGAGAGGATAACCATCGTTTTTAAAACCTTCTAGAATGTACCTCTCATATAGCCAAAGACTACGCTACACCAAAGTTTCAGAAAACACACCTGGTTCTCAAAGGTTTTTTTATTCACGTTTTCGACACATCTATGTTTGGGGAGCCTTTTAAGAAAACACTTATAACGTAGCGAATTCCTCTCAATTAGAAACCCAATTAACCAATAAAAGGGCTCGATTTCAAAACCAAGCCCTCTCATTAGTTAATTGAATCTCTCGATTTGGTCAAAAGTGAGTTCTCATATTATATAAAAGATATACGTACTTTCTTTTTTTGCACAAGGAAAACTATAATTTCTATATTATTGTTTTCTTATATCTGATAAAACATAATAATTTTTTTTTTCTTTCTAAATACTTTCTAGGTTTTAGTCGCCAATAATACCATGTGGCATGTGCTCATTCCAATTTTTTTTTAATTTTTTATTGTGTGGGCTGCAAAACAATACTGGACAAACAGTATGCAGAGTTATTGGGCTTTAAACCAATTAAGGCCCATTAGCATCCTAAGCAATCACAATTCACAAACACGCCCATTGCAAGTTTTAATCCATGATTTTGCTTCCTTGGCTAATATTAGACGACCATACTTGCTTAATTTAGTACATTATTACCAACCATAAAAAAAACACAAAGAAAACTTTGATATAAAAGGAAACAACATCAGGATTAAAGTTAAGAAAATTCTTATACGAATTTTTGACTGTATACAGGTTGTAACCTATGTAAGATGATTTGGTCTAATCCCTATAATTCATAATTGATTGCATATAATTTCCATAAATCTTATTACCTTCACATCTTTACCATTATTATGTTTACAATCTAGTATAAATACATAACATGTGTTCATAGGTTCTCCACAAAATCGTTCATCAAGAACCTTAAACACAAAACAGTAACACAAAAGGTTGTTTCTACAATGAAGTTTTTGCTACTCGTTATTGCTATCTTAGCAACCTCATGCACAGCAAGAATAGCTCCAACAGCCGTACCGACGGTCTCACCAACTGCTAGCCTGACACCATCTCCATCTCATACTCCTACACCCGTCCCTGCTCCAGCCTCCGCTGTCCCTTCTCCATCCGCATCGCCAAAAACCGTGCCATCGTCACCAGCACCATCTTCTCTTGTTTCTCCTGCTCCATCACCACAACCGGCTGATGTTCCAACTAGTGGCACCTTTGCTGACGGATGGGCTAATCGGGCTGTGACCGTTGGAACTGCACTCGCCAGTGCTGCATTTGTTTCGGTTGTTTTGATGTGAAGATCATGGGATTAGACAAGGGCGAGATTCATTTTTTTGTTTGTTTTTTCAGTTTTTAGTAACTAGCTTATTATTTTCTATTATTGTTCTTGTTTGTATTGTGGTTTTATTATTAGTAATCACTTGCTAATTTATTGGTTAAAGTAATGTTTTATCTAATCTTATTGGTAGTTAGTAATGTTAAATGTTAGTAGCTTTTAATTGTTTATCGTTCTTCTTAGTGGTTCTACTTAATTAATATTCGATGACATATTAATTATCTTAGTTAGCCCAAACTCGATCGTGGATGCTAAATAATTGAGAATTCAAGTTTTTCACTATTTACCAATTAACAAATCAAATATATATTTATCTCCCAAGATATATCACTTTACAATCTACATAAAGGGGTAAACGAGGTTGAGATTAAATTTTTGTGAAATTTATATATCGGGCATGTTTGAAGTTAAACATCCGTTATCATATTATAAGAAAAATCAACATTCGTCTAACCATAGGCGAATCTTTTGACAATCGTAGATACAACCATTCCCAATTCAATAATAGAGGAATTGAAGAATGGGAAGAGAAAAAGAAGGAGAAACACCTATCTACAACCAAGTTATTCTCTTCAAAAATCCAAATCAATAATTTGGTATGTTCTTTAATTATAGATGGTTGTAGTTTAAATAATTTGATTTCAAGAAAATTGATTAATTTCGAAAAATTCCAATTGAAGGTTACCAAGTTTGTAAGGTTCCGATGTCCATTAGAAAAATTGTGGATGATATTGATGAATGCCAAATTTTATTTGAAAAACCATGACAATGTGAGGTTAAGGGTATGCATGATCTTAAACGAAATCTTAACATTTTCTCATGGAATGAGAAAAATATTGATGCGGTTCCAACCAAAAAAAAATTATGTTTACCAAAGTCAAAGGTTAAGATGGAAGAAAAGACATTGGAGACTAGGTTGGTAAAGAACATGTTAACGCCAGAGTCAAGAACATCAAGTGTATGAACAACATGATAATAAAATCTCAACTTTAGTATTGGAAACAACAAAGGAAGTTGGCGTTGTGAATAGTTGTGAGTTCTAACAATAATGAAGAAGTTGCGGGTTTTAAACCTTTTTTTTCCCTCCTAACGGCGATAAGTGAGAAAATAAAGGTTATGGTCAAAGATTTGAAGACATTTTAAAAAGCCTCATTAACACACTCTATCTATCCCGAGAACTCGAGGACGAGGTTTGTTTTTTTTTGTTTTTATTTAATTATTTTTTCAAGAGAGTGAGAATGATAAGAGGGCAACAAAGAGATATTTAGCATTGTGTGTGGATAAAGGAGAATGTGGAAGATGTGTGAAAATGTGAAAAGATGAAAGAAAAGAGTTCTCGAGTTAATGTGAAACGCAAAGTCACTCAAGATAAGTTTCGTCGTGAATAAATGTTCGAGGTAGATGAAGCTATTGATGGTGAGAACTCGAAGGCGAGTTCTTAATTTTCAAGTGAGAAGGAATGATGTGGACAATGAAGTAAAGAAAACAAGAGGTGCTTGGATCGTTGTTTGTTGGAGGGGAAATAATTGATTGGCATCTGGGTAGAAACACAGATTTCAATAACTCCGTGGATGGATATTTATGTTGATTGACATCTATGTTCTATCTCGATGACAATCCTTTTTTTCTGTAAGTTTACTTTATAATAAATTAGGAAATTGAATATATATGAGAAGGGGGCTTAAAATGAGAAGGGTAGGAAGGATTGTATGAGTGACATGTGTCATCTTGCCACATCATATGACATGTGTCACCCCCAGCCCCCCCCCCCCCCACCCCGAAAAAAAAAAATTTTTCCCGCCAAAAAAAAAATTTTTTTGGGGCAAAATTTTTTTTTCCAGCCAAAAAATTTTCCGCCAAAATTACTGCATCATGGTTATAAAGTTACTGCATCACATTTATAACCGTGATGCAGTAACTTTTTATACTGCATAACATTTATAAAGTTACTGCATCACATTTATGATGCAGTAACCGTGATGCAGTAAAATCATAATTGTGATGCAGTAAATTTTGAGGGGGGTGACACATGTCATATGATGTGGCATGGGGATGACACATGTCACTCCCATAATCCTTCCTACCCTTCTCATTTTAAGCCCTTTCTCATTCTATCCCTACCATATATATATATATATATATATATATATATATATATATATATATATATATATATATATATATATATATATATATAGATGGGGATGATGCAGTAAATTTTGGCTTGGCCCAGAAAAAAAAAATTTTTGCCAAAAAAAAATTTTTTTGGCGGGAATTTTTTTTCGGGGGGTGGGGGTGACACATGTCATATGATGTGGCATGGGGATGACACATGTCACTCCCACAATCCTTCCTACCCTTCTCATTATAAGGCCCCATATATATATATATATATATATATATATATATATATATATATATATATATATATATATATATATATATATATAGAGAGAGAGAGAGAGAGAGAGAGAGTGAGGATCATGTGCGGATTTCTTTTTTTCGTGCGGATGTGCGGATGGATCTGGACCAACCATTTTCAGATCTGATCTTGACTTTTGTAAAAAAGTCAAGATCCAACGAAACATTCACGGTACCAATTTACCATGCAAATGATTTTTTTAATTTTTTTTTCCTTTTGAGCGATCCTTACTATTGTTGTCTTCTTTCATTTTTTTATTTTTTCAAATTTTTCTGAGCATTTTTTTTTATTATGAGTCCTACCGTGATATTAACGATATTATGAGTCCTACCGTGATATTAACGATATTTACTTAAAAAGTTACTTTGATATTAGTAAAAAAACTTAATATCACTGTTTTTTTATTACGATATTAAGAAAAGTTACGGTGATATTAAAAAGGGAAAATGGTCTAAAAAGGCATCAAACTTTTCACTTTTTCCTTTTGTATACATCTAACTTTTTTTTCTCTTCCTATTGTATGCACATACTTTCTTAATCATCTTATTGTAACAATATTAAGGGTGTGTTATGACGTGACAGTAATTAATCACACTAATCGCGTTTTAATTCATAGTGTATTCATTACTGCCACGTCATAACTATTGTTACAATAGGAAGATTAATAAAGTATGTGCATACAATAGGGAAAAAAAAGTAAGATGTATACAAAAGGAAAAAGTGAAAAGTTCGATGCCTTGTTAGACCATTTTCCCTATTAAAAAAAAATTAACTTTGATATTAAGAAAGCATGATAATTAAGGTGATATTAACAATTTTATTAAAAAAAATATTGTGATTATAAGACTAACAATGATATTATAAGACATACAGTGATATTAAGTTTTTATACATGTAAAACCAACAGTGATATAAAAAAAGAAACGGTGATATTAGTAAAAAACTTAATATCATCATTTATAAAAAAGTGATATAAGTAAAAAAAATCAGAAAAAATTTCAGAAGATTGTATAAGTAAAATAAATAAGAATCGCTGAAAAAAAATTCAAAAAAAAAATGTTTTACATGTAAAAAGGTACTGTGATATTAACGATTTTATTAAAAAAGACGGGATATTTACGATATTGCCACTCCGCTTTTTTCAGATGGTTTACTAGATGAATGGCTGAGATTCATCCGTACATCCGCACTAAAATCCAAATCCGTACCTGATCCCTTCCCTATATATATATATATATATATATATTAATTATGTGTTTTTTTTGGAAAAAGTTATCATCACCAATAAATATAGGGCATATTTCATTGTAATTTTTATCTTTTAATTGGTTAATAAACTGTGTTTAAGAATTATTCTTTTGTTAGAGTTTTATTTACTCGAGATACGCCTTATTTATCACCTTAAATTATGGTTTATAAAAATTCGCTTTTGCATAGTCAATCATAGATTACAAAGCTTTCAATTTCTTTCCCCCTTTATCTATTATGGATGAAAGCGAATATTCGTTCACATTTCACAACAAACTTCACACCCTCCATCACCACACTCGACTTTAACAATATAGATCTCATATTTGTTATAGATACAAACAACTAATTTTAGCCATCTATTTTTAATCTAAATTAATAAAAACCCATTTTTCACATTTTTTTTAAAACAACATATCTTGCAAACGGTAAATCTTCAAGCTACAAAAAAATACACCATCGCGACGAGAATTGAATTATCTATCTATAGATATGCACTTCTATATACTTTCGAGAAACTTTTTTTTTTTCAAAATTTCCGTCCAGAAAAATCACATGTGATTTGTAAGAATCACATGTGATTTTTACAAATCACATGTGATTTTTACAAATTACTTGTGATTTTTCTGGACGGGAAATTCTGAAAAAAAAAGTTTGTCGAAAGTATATAGAAGTGCATATCTATAGAAAAATAATTTAATTCTCGTCGTGATAGTATGATTTTTTTTGCTTAACGATTAACGGTTTGCGAGATATTTAATTTTTAAAAGAAGGGTGAAAGTTTTTTTTTTTTTTTTTGAATCAAAAAAATGAATGGCTAATATTGGTTAATTGGATCTATGACAAATATTCGATCTATATTGAACTTTTGCCTAACCCAATATTAAGCCCATTTAACACAAGTTCACTTATGCCTTTTTCTGGCATTATTTGCTTAGTAACACTTTTACAATGATTACATAAAGGGTAAATTCTGACATTAGACCAGTCGCTTAACTTTTGTACCTTCTCTAGACCAAAAAAGTGCTATTCCCCAACTAGACTGAGCGACTTGCGACTTTTTTACTTTTAATAAGAACCCGCCAAGTGGTACAAAAAAGTTCGCGCCATGTTCTTTTTTTTTCTGCATGTGTAAGCTATCAAGGCATGTACTTTTCGAGCGACCTACTTCAAGCGACTTGTATGTACTTTGAGCGACTTTCTTTTTTGTCAGTTTCAAGTACAAAAGTCAAACATCATATATTAATATTTTATTCTTTTTGTTCCCAATAAACCTCAAGCGACTTAAGCGACTTACGCCTAAATAGTTTAAGCGACTTTTTATGTTTCCCATGTTCACGATTACCTTTGTACTATGTCTGTTTAATTCGTACTTTTTTATTCTCATTACTTTTTATCTTTTTTAGAATTTCCACATAATATTTACAAAACACATTTCAAAACACTCACTAATTCAAAACCCCCAAAAAATACGCACAAGTTCTAACCCACCAAACTACAAATCAAAACCACTCAAACCCTAACCATAATCAAAACCACACAAACCCTAACCATAATCAAACCCATTCAAACCCTAAATGGAAGGATTCTTTAATACTAAGATAACCGTACGATCCAAGGTTTTTTTGCTTGAAAAAATTGAAGGTAATTTGTCACGTAATTCAAATCGAATTAGATTGTTTAGAGATACTGTTTTTGGTCCATGGTTAGATATTCCAGGTCATGCGAATGATAATCATTTGCTAAATTTCGTTTTACAACATCAAGTAGAAATCCCAAAATTGTGTGATGATTGCTCCCCAATTAATTACATAATTAATAGAAATGTTTTGCAATTTGGTCGTGCTGAGTTTTTGTTAATGACGGGTTTTCTTTTTGGTGAATTGCCTTCTACTATTGAAAATGATCAAAGCCCATTTGGTTTGCGTGTCTTTCCTGAAAAAAAAGCTCGATAAAAAGGTTACTGTAAAAGGGAGTGAGCTTTTAACTTTGTTTGAAAACGATACACGGTTTGCTGCATTAACACATGTGGATGCGGTAAGAGTTAGCCTTTTGTTGGTGGCTGAGGTGATATTTATTGGTCGTGGGATTTGGTATAATGTTCCCAACCATTTATTGCAATTGGTTGAGGATTTTGGGGCATGGAATGCTTATCCCTGGGGCGAGTTCTTATGGAGACGTTTCTACAAGAATTTAGTGAACGTGGTACCTAAGCATTATGAATCCTTTTACAAGAAGAAGAAGGAAGTAGCCCCAAGTAAAATTGCAATATACAATCTTTCTGGTTTTATGTGGGCTTTTAAGGTACGACTATGGTGCACACTTTTGTTTTCCTTCCAAATTTAGATTAGCATGTGCAAAACCTGGCACATCACTAAGAGGATAACCATAAGTTAAACTTGATCAAAATTTTAAAGAGCATTTGCACTTTACTCCAAATTTAAATGACTATAGGTTATATTTTTACGCATTTCATGTTTTTCTTCCATGTTAGATATGGATTCTCGAGAGTTACCCTAACAGTCAACTCTGGTGGAATAAAGACCCGAGTAAGATCCCACGTGCTCTAGCTTGGACAAAGGGTTCAACTTTCGCAAAACGTGATTATGAAAGAATGTTTGAGCCGGTAAGCATGTTCATTCTTTCGTTTGCTAAATAAGTTACCATTACTTTATATTTCTTATTGATAATATAATAATCTGTTACAAGGGTTCACATCCAGTATTGGAGCTTCTTCCAACTAATGCAGAGAAATTGAAACCATGGTTTATAGCCAGTAATTCTTATTTTAGAGAGTTGGATCAAAATAAAACACATGTTGTTGCGTAATGTGGAAAACTAGAAGGGGGGGTTGAATAGTTTTACGTCTTTTTAATTTTATTATGAAAACTTTGTTTCCTTTTAAAACCTTAGATTTGAGTTTATATGAAAAATGATACTTGACCAATATTATTAATTATATGTATATCCTTTTAGATTTGTTATAAAAGTTTTCTTTTTATGAATGGAGTTTTAAATTGATCTTTATGTGAAATCAACTTCTAATTAATACCAACAGTTATATATGCCTACATGTATGAAAGTAATGAAGATATAAAGAAATAAGTAAGAGATGGAAAGATCAAACCGAGACACGAGGGATTTATAGTGGTTCGGCTACAAGGACACCTTCCTTGCCCTACTCCACTCCCCGAGCACACCTTGCTCGAGAGTTTTCTTCACTAATTCAACAAGCTCCCTTATGGCGGAGAAAACCTTACACAACTTTGGCTTACACCGGTTTAACGACACAAAGCTAAATGTCGAGTTCTAATAGTAGCTAGAACCAATCTCACGACTTCAATCACAACTAGTTCACGACTTATTCACGACGGATTCACGACTTCAACACAATGGCTTCACGACTTCTACACGACGACTTCACAACTTCTAAGCTACGGCTTCACGACTTCTACACAACTACTTCACAACTTCTAAGCTATGGCTTCACGACTTCTACATGACGACTTCACAACTTCTAAGCTACGGCTTCACGACTTCTACATGACAACTTCACAACTTCTAAGCTACGGCTTCATGACTTCTACACCACGACTTCACAACTTCTAAGCTATGGCTTCACGACTTCTACATGACGACTTCACAACTTCTAAGCAACGGCTTCACGACATCTACACCACGCCTTCACAACTTCTACACCACGGCTTTACAACTTCTACACCACGGCTTTACAACTTCTACATGACTTCTTTACACCACAACTACTTATACACCTTCTTCACTACTCACACACTATACATATCTAGTCACTTATGTTTACACCTTATACACATACTTTACACAAATGAATGAATGATTTACAATTATGATACATCAACAACTTGGATGGAAGAGATACACCAAGTTGTAATACTTCTTGTCTTGAAGGATAGAAGTATTCTTCTCTTGCACTTGAGAGGTTGAAGCTTTGGATCACTTGAAACAAAAGCTTATAATTATATGATCAAAGGGTTTTTGAAAATATGAAATGAGATCTAAATCAGAAAGTTTTTAGTGCAAAAGATGAGTAAAAATCCAGGGGAAGGCTGATATTTATAGGCAGAAAAATTGGACAGCTGAAAGCTAGTGGAGCGTGGCCGGCCCCCTTAAATAGGGGGGCGGTCCCCTTAATTTTAAGGGGGCCGCCTAGCAAAATTAAGGGGGCCGCCCAAGCAAACCGTTGCCCAGTTTTGTCTTTTTGTGGGGAAGGTTTTTCTGGAACATTTTTACTGATTTTGGTTAAAAATTTGAATTCATAAATTTATAATGAATTAAACCTTTTTATTTATTACCAAAAATGTTTTTCTAAAAGATATAAAATGTTTTTGACATTTTATAAAAAGTCTAGTTATTAAGAAAATGTTCCTTTGATCATATAATGCATTAAGCATTAGTTCATTCATACCTTAAGTGATTTTAGTTGTAGAAGTGAATATTTACAACTAAGTACTTGTTTATTTTATAAGTTTATGTTTTAATGAGTTTACATTTTGTGATCATCAAAACATAGAGATATGAATAAATATTGATAATATTTTTAGGCATTATTTATGTCAACAATCTCCCCCTTTTTGATGATTACAAAACTAAAACTCATTAAATCCAAAAAGTTATTTTTGGACAAGTATTTAGTGAGTTTATATTCACTTCTCCCCCTTTTTGTAGCATCAAAAAGGTTGAGCCGACAAGTTTTAGAGACAAAATTTGTCAGAACGAGAACTCCCCCTTGATGTGTGCTCCCCCTCGTTTGAGGGCACCAAGGAATCGATATATGGAATACTTGCAAGAAAAATATTAGAAGCACAAGCATATATATAGCAAAAATAAGCATGCATATAAAGACATTCACTTAAAAATGTTGTGTATCAATACACAACCATCCAAGATTATATTCAATCCTACATTAGCTAGTAAGTAATGCAATCTACATAATCATTCTAGGAGTACATGATCTTCCATGGGGCTTGCACACAAAATGGTTTGAAAAATTATTTTTGATTAAGCATTGCATATGCTTAATTTGGTGAGAATGAAGGTGGTGGTGGTGTAGTGGGTGAAAATGGTGGAGGTTGTGGTGGAGGTTGGTTGTTAAGCATGTGTTCAAGGGATGAAAACATGTAGTGTATCTCATTTCTAAGACCAAAGATGATGGTTCGGTTGTGGATGCAATAAAGGCAATTGTCTCCATGGGCTTCAAGTAAAGCCCAAGGGATGGGAAAGCATGGTGGTGGTATTGGTGATGATGAGAAATGAGCATCAAGAGGTGTTATTGGTGATATGGAAATGACAAGTTGGGTGAATGGAGGTTCTTGAGTAGGAGGTGAAGTTGATGCTCTTGATGGTGGTGATGATAGGTGTGAGTTGATGTAGTTATTGATGGATGAAGTGGAAGGTATGGATGAAGATGATGTGCCATGAGTGGAGGGTGTTTTTGATGGTGCATTTGGTGTACTTGGGGATGAACATTGAGGTGGTGGTGATGGAGTTTTGGTGTCTTAGAGATGATTTTGGTGATAGCATGGTGAATGAAAATGGGTGTTTGATGGAGGTGATGGTTGATTTAGGTAAGGTTTGGAGGTTTTGTGGTAAAATTCCTAATACAGTTCGTCCTTTAAGAGAAATGGTAGCTGGGGCTAGATAAAAGGGGTCACAAGATGCAAAAGAAAACAGTAAATTTTACTGCCCAGATGGCCAGTCCCCTTATTGTAGGCCGGCCCCCTTAAAATTAAGGGGACCGCCTAGGGAATTAAGGGGCGCGCCCATCTGGTGTTTTCCCAGGCGACCAAATTTGAAAAATTTCCAGAAAAGGGTCATTTTTAGGGTGTTTTTGCAGCAAGCTCCATTTGAATCATGTACATCAAGAATGATTAAATAGTGGCATAAACATGTTAAATACGCATGCATACATTTAAAACATATTATGGAATAAGCATGTTATTAATCATCAAGCATGTATATATATCATAATTTGAGTATACAAGCAATAAGCATAACAATCATATATTAAAGACAAGAAATAAAGCATTCATTAGTTGAAAATAATTATGTTAAAAACATAATTATTGATACAACACATATTTTGCTTATAGCATACAATAAGTAGAAAATTTTAAAATTGCCTAAGAGATCCATTTGACTTGCTTGAGACATGAAAAACTTGAATTATTTTGGATGGATGATGGTAAAGAGGGGGTAAAAATGTTGGATTAATGGGGTTGTAAGTTTGGGTGTATGGATGTTGGAGAGAGTGTTGATGGAGGAATTGGAGGTGGAGAGCTTGGACTTGACCATGTTGAATGAGGGTTTTGATGTTGTTCAAGTGGTGGTGTTGGATTAGATCTAGTGAGAAGATACTCAATCCAAGTGAGACGCTCATTTAAGGCGATGGTTTGATTTTGGAGAAAGATGCAACAAGGACAATTGTTGACATGTTTCTCAATTTGACTCAAGTGATGTGGTGATGATGGTAATGATGGTGAGATGGATGGTGATGGGTCTAAGTTGCTTTGAGCAAGGTGCAAAGCAAGGAGAGCATTAAGCTCATGGGCTTCCTTGAGTTCTTCAATGAACTTCAAGTGTTGAGTGGAAGGTGATGATAATGGAGAGTGGTTGTTATTTGGTGGAAGTGGTGGTGACACTCTTGGTGGTGGAGACATTTGTGAACTTGGGTAATTATGAGTGAATGAAGGTGGACATATGGATGATTGGTTATGTGTGTGAAAGGGTTCATTATGATGAGGTTTAGGTGTTGGTTGAGTTTGAACAACATCATTTGTTGGGTTATGGCAAATGTCAAGCTTCCTCCTCCAAATGGGCCTCACTGAGATTTTAGAAACTCTTGAAGGCTTGGATCTTGGGTGGTTAGATGATGACATGTTTGGATGGATGATATGGATGAGCATTTATGATGGAGTTGGGTATTTATGGTGTAGTGAAGATGTGATTGTGGAAGGTAAATTTTGGTGGGTGGTTTGTGACAAAATGTGTTTGTGAATTTTGGGAAGTATAGGATAAAATGGGCTAAAAAATAGAAAAAGGGAGCAGCACCTTCGACTATCAGATGGGTCGGTCCCCTTAAATATTAAGGGGGCCGCCTAATGAATTAAGGGGGCCGCCCATCTGCTGATTTCCAGGTTACTGGAAATGGGTTTTTGGCAGAAAATTGTTGAAAGGGTTGTGTTTTTGGGTTTAGTTTCAAGCAAGTCCAACTTCTTTTGAGGAAATTTAGGATTTAATAACTTATGTATGCTAAGCATATTCATTAGACATTATTATCTAGCATGCAAACAACTCATTTAGCATGTAACATATATATGTTAGACAAGAAAACACTACATAGCACCAAGTAATTCATAGTATCATATTTAGGAAGATTAATAAGCTAGTTAAATAATCCTAATGAATATCTATGTGCATGGGAATGTGAGTTGTGATAGCATGGACTTCTAGACTTGTACCAAGTGAGGTCTTAGTGAATAAATTATGGTTATTTTCAAATTTAGTTCACTTATAAATGTCACATACATAAATATAGATGACAGATATGAGATCACCATGCATGATTTAAAGAAATGTTTTTGGCATTATTCAACAATGTTTGAAAGTGGGTTTTTATGTGGATGTGAAAAATATTTTAATGAAATAGTTTTGGTTTTATTTCAAAATGTTTTTATGAGGAAAGAAAACATATTTTTCCAATCTTTGGTTTTGATAAACACGTAATTATGGACACAAGTTTAGAAGAAAGGTAGGATGGTGAAACATGTAAAATAGAAATGTGTCATAATCTTGTGAAAAATCATTTTTCCAAAATGTGAAGTTTTTGCTAATTTAAAAATAAGCCCCATTAATTATAGGTTTAAGAATAGTGGTTTATAAAAGATCTCATGCTCAAGGGTTTTGGTTAAGTCTATTGTCACATGCTACCTCTTTCTACATATCCTATTGGCATTTAAGCATGTATTATGACTAAATACAAAAATACATCATGTCAGAGTAGTTAGAGAAAAACAAAAGCTATTATAAAGACAATGCATTCAACAACTAAACAAATAATTACGAAGGCATGCAGTCAAATCACATAGGAGCAAGTAAACATCTAGAAATTTTATATATGCAAGATGACATAAATCTAGAATGAAAAGCTCTAGTGAAAAGCAAGTTCATAACAGTAAACTATCGTTAGGTATATTTAGGAAGAATAATGTATTCAAGTTGGAGAATGAGTATGAGACTATTACTAGTGGTGCTCAATTCAGGCTAAACACGACCGTTTTTATGGGTTACACACACCCAACTTCTCACATAGAAGCAATTCAACCGTTAGGTCAAATTGAGTTTCTAGTCAATAGATTCTCCAGTAGTCATTCTCTTTTTAGAAGAAATTAAGTTCCTAAATTTACCTATCGAAGAGTACCAAATATGAAGATTGCTTGGTTTACTAATACTTAGGGGGGCTAACTAAAGGGTTTCTAGTTCATTAAGTCACAGAACGAATATAAACTAAAGTGTAGAGGCAAAGGAACCTATCAGACTAAGCGTATCCTAAGGCATTAATAAGATTATATGCATGAAGTAATTACTTATGAAATTTAAAAAGAAAACTTACCTCACGTCCTAGCTTTTCTTAGTAATGTCTCAGATAATAATCGACGTGTGAATGATAGGTGAGTCTTATTTGGAGTTTTATCTAATTTGCATTCGTCACATACCGGATGGTGATCTTCTCCTTCGTCTGTGTCACTCCATGATTTTGGATTGAGTTCACTTTGGAGTTGATTCATGTAGTCTTCATCGTTAATACCTTCATTAACAGCATTTGAACTAGTAGCACATGTATCTATTTTATCTAAATGTTTATCTATTAAATTTTCTAAGATAACTAATTCATGTACAAGATCAAAATCTTCATCTTTGGCTTGGCATTTTTCTTGATGAAAGTTTAAGAGATTTTTCCAAATATCATTTGCCGTTTTACAGAAGAATATTCTTTCATATTCAACTTTCGGCAAGGTTTTATAAATAATTATTTTAGCTTTATTATTTATGTCATTCTTTGTTTTCAAATGCTCAATTTGACTTTCAAAATCCGTTTTTGTTTGACTTTCAAAATCCGTTTTTGTTTGACTCTCAAAATCCGTTTTTGTTTGACTTTCAAAATATGTTTTTGTTTGACTTTCAAAATCACCAATCGAAATGACATGCCAAAGATCTAGATCAATTGATTTCACATAAGTTTCAAATTTATTTTTCCATTCAAGAAAAGTATAGTTTTCAAATAGTGGTGGTTTTAGCAAAGATTCCCCTTCTAGATATTTTTCGAATTCCATAGATCGATTCAAGTTTTAAAATACAATATATTTTAAAGATCTTGATTGACGTGGCTCTTGATACCAATTGTGGAAAACTAGAAGGGGGGTTGAATAGTTTTACGTCTTTTTAATTTTATTAAGAAAACTTTGTTTCCTTTTAAAACCTTAGATTTGAGTTTATATGAAAAATGATACTTGACCAATATTATTAATTATATGTGTATCCTTTTAGATTTGTTATAAAAGTTTTCTTTTATGAATGGAGTTTTAAATTGATCTTTATGTGAAATCAACTTCTAATTAATACCAACAGTTATATATGCCTACATGTATGAAAGTAATGACGATATTAAAGAAATAAGTAAGAGATGGAAAGATCAAACCGAGACACGAGGGATTTGTAGTGGTTCGGCTACAAGGACACCTTCCTTGCCCTACTCCACTCCCCGAGCACACCTTGCTCGAGAGTTTTCTTCACTACTTCAACAAGCTCCCTTTTGGCGGAGAAAACCTTACACAACTTTGGCTTACACCGGTTTAACGACACAAAGCAAAATGTCGAGTTCTAATAGTAGCTAGAACCAATCTCACGACTTCAATCACAACTAGTTCACGACTTATTCACGACTCTTCACGACGCTTACGACTCACACATTGGCTTCACGATTTCTACACGACGACTTCACAACTTCTAAGCTACGGCTTCACGACTTCTACACAACTACTTCACAACTTCTAAGCTATGGCTTCACGACTTCTACATGACGACTTCACAACTTCTAAGCTACGGCTTCACGACTTCTACATGACGACTTCACAACTTCTAAGCTACGGCTTCATGACTTCTACACCACGACTTCACAACTTCTAAGCTATGGCTTCACGACTTCTACATGACGACTTCACAACTTCTAAGCAACGGCTTCACGACATCTACACCACGGCTTCACAACTTCTACACCACGGCTTTACAACTTCTACACCACGGCTTTACAACTTCTACATGACTTCTTTACACCACAACTACTTATACACCTTCTTCACTACTCACACACTATACATATCTAGTCACTTATGTTTACACCTTATACACACACTTTACACAAATGAATGAATGATTTACAATTATGATACACCAACAACTTGGATGGAAGAGATACACCAAGTTGTAATACTTCTTGTCTTGAAGGATAGAAGTATTCTTCTCTTGCACTTGAGGGTTGAAGCTTTGGATCACTTGAAACAAAAGCTTATAATTATATGATCAAAGAGTTTTTGAAAATTGAAATGAGATCTAAACCAGAAAGCTTTTAGTGCAAAAGGTGAGTAAAAATCCAGGGGAAGGCTGGTATTTATAGGGAGAAAAACTGGACAGCTGAAAGCTAGTGGAGCGTGGCCGGCCCCCTTAAATAGGGGGGCGGTCCCCTTAATTTTAAGGGGGCCGCCTAGCAAAATTAAGGGGGCCGCCCAAGCCAACCGTTGCCCAGTTTTGTCTTTTTGTGGGGAAGGTTTTTCTGGAACATTTTTACTGATTTTGGTTAAAAATTTGAATTCATAAATTTATAATGAATTAAACCTTTTTATTTATTACCAAAAATGTTTTTCTAAAAGATATAAAATGTTTTTGACATTTTATAAAAAATCTAGTTATTAAGAAAATGTTCCTTTGGTCATATAATGCATTAAGCATTAGTTCATTCATACCTTAAGTGATTTTAGTTGTAGAAGTGAATATTTATAACTAAGTACTTGTTTATTTTATAAGTTTATGTTTTAATGAGTTTACATTTTGTGATCATCAAAACATAGAGATATGAATAAATATTGATAATGTTTTTAGGCATTATTTATGTCAACACATGTTGTTGCGCAAGATGCCATTGTTGATGAACATGACGATGATGCTGAGGTAATATGTAATTTTCATCAAACACTTACACTGTACCTCTTTTCACCACAACATTGAAAGTAATTTAAATACCTTTTTTCGTAGGTACATGTACATGAGCAAGAAGTTGTTGTGAATGCACCAGCTCCAGAGCATCTTGTAACCTCAACCTCAACAAACGCCACCGGTCAACCGAACATATTTGTTGAGGTTGAGGCCTTGAAGGCAATTTTTTGATTGATTGATAAACCAGGCGCAAATGTCAATGTGCTTAATGATGTTAAAAAAAGACTTTCGATTGTTGAGGAAGCTTTGAAAATACAACATCCTGAGGTTACATTTAAATTCAGAATTCGAATGCTATTAATCAATTGCTAACAGCTGTTGTTTTTCAGCAACTAATGATTACATATTTAATTTCTGTAGGCTACTCAATAACGTAAACATTCATGGTTCTTGTGCTTAGTTCGATTAATAGAAGAGTTTAGAGAGAGAAAGTGGGAAGCCTTTTAGTGAGAGAAACACAAGATATATTAACTTGTCAAGTGAAAGGTCCAACCCTTCCCTTGTGTGGGAAGGGCTATTTATACTTACACATAAAACGCCTCTAGTAGGCTATGGTTCGGGCTGACAGTGGGTAAAGACCCAACCCGACACCATGGTGAAACGTAATCTATACTAATATGATAAATACTACGAGCTACTTAATGCTAAACTATACTCGGGGTGACCGAGTCTTTCTCATGAATATTTATATTCCTAACAATCTCCCCTAAGGGAGGTCACCCCGGAAATTACACCTTGAATTCTAGCATTCTATTTCTGAAGATAACTTCATAGCTCGTAGTCTCTGATTCTTCATAGTCATTAATCTTTGTACATTCAGCAGTGGACTTTTAGATGACTTTTCTTGTATTCTTGGAAGATCTTTGAGGATTCTTTGAGTTCATCATCCAATATGCGTCTCCAAGTCATCACTTTGCAGCATCGTCTCCATGTGATGTCGTGACCTTTGGACCGACATGCTCACACTTTTATGGATCATGATTTTCAGCATCAGAGTTGCAGAAGCATTGTTGAAGGCCTTTCAATTATCATGATTTCTTTGATTATGATGATGAAGTGTGAGCATGGGGTGATGGATCGGCATCTTTTCAGCAATCATCTACAACCGCCAGGAATTCCTGCAAGCAAACAGTTAGCAACAAATCATCCGGCACTTATAGGTTCGGACTTCGAGATTGTAAACAACATAGTGTGAAAACTTTCTCTAATCCTTGCCAAGGCCGTTCCTGAATCGGATACCCCCGAGAGGGCTTACAAGAACTACCGAAGTAGATCAACGATTAGGTGAGTCGCTGGAGATCACTCCACGACTGTAGACCATTTTGAAACCATCACGATCACTAAGCGTAATCCACAAGGAATTACCGAAGTGACCTGCTTTCAGGGCTGTTTGATGTTGACCCTGGCAGGAATTTCCATTCAATCACTGAGAAGTACATTAGTAACTTCCCTCATAAATGTTCTGGCAGATTGCTGAGATCTTTGTAGGACTCATAATATTACAACTGGTGTCCTTAATGTTGAACAACCAGTGTAGATGTACCACGTGTTCCTATGAGATCTTTTGATGCATCTCGCAGCTCTAGACTTGATAAGTGCAATATTTGGTAGTCGAAGACTGGAGCGGTGTCTCCTGTTTCAATATCAACATGGTTCGTAATGAGCGGTCGATAGATTATGCAGGGTTCCCCGTGAGAATGAGACAAGTCCTTTTAAGAGAACTTGAGTAGTTAGAAGATTTAGTGCAGTGCGTCACTGGGTCCATGATGTCTTGTCTTCAATACCGGTGTTACCTTAGTAACCACCAGTAGCATGTGAATTGAACCCGACTTATGCCCTAAGGTTGAATAAATGGAGGGATATTTCTTTTCACCCTTTCTCATTACATTTCTTTTTAATTCTTCAACCCCTTCTTTCTCCTTTCTCATATTACTCCTTTTTTCATAATCATACCTAAGGACTTTCTAATACTTAACTATTGGGTATTGTCCTTGGGTAGATCCCTCCGGCTCTGGCGGATCATAGGACGGTTTTCCTAACCTTAGCCACCTTATAACTTCATGACTATCCTATGTTGCCTGATGTAATATTTTTAAGTATTTGTTTTCCGAAGAAATCGTAACGAATACAATTTCCCAGGGTCGTTCTCCCAACGAAGGTTTGAAGTCGAATTTGTCGGTTCAGTGACGCGAAGTCGTGAAGTGAATAGTAAAAGTAAATTATTTTGGTTTATTAAACTACGATTAAACTTAAACGCAAACTAAAGGCACGGGGAACAATTAAGGGCACACAAAAGCATAAAAGGCAACGGGGAATTTAAATTACGCAAATCCTGGGCTATTCCCGAGATTTTTAAACTAATAGTGGCAAGCAAGGACTAAATATGCAAAAGATGCAAGCTATAAGGACTAACGATGCAAAATACTTAACTAAATGAAAAGTTAACGAAGGACTATGCATGCAAACACAAAAGCAGGGACTGAAATTGCAATTAATCAAACTAAATTATAACTAAACAAAACTCTAACACGATTTTCAAGCAAACAGAAAGTCTAGGGACTAAAAGTGACAAATCAGAAACTCATTTCTATTTTTATTATTTTCTTTTTCTTTTTAAAATGCTTAAAACTAATTAAAAACTAAGAAAATGCAAATTAATTAGCAAACCAACTCAATTAAATCTGGGATTTTTATAGAAAATCTAAAAACTAATATACTTTCTATGAAAAATTAAATCAGCAAGCAAATAAGCAACAATAAGCAGAATGAGCTTATTAAGAGTAAGCCAAAAAGCACTTTATAAGCAAATAAGCTCAAACAGTAACACAAAGCTCAGAAATGATTTAAGAAGCAACACATAAGCAACAACAAACTCAAATAAGCAGATTTGAGCAACAAATTAAGCAGATTAGCACATGAAAAAGTAGACAGCTTAAACAAACTTGCAGCCTCAAACACCCTTTTTCACAAGCTTCTAAAAAGCTCAATACTTAACCAAATTAGAAAACAAAAGATGTTTTGGAAAGCTCACCAAGCAGACTACACCAAAATCCTAAAAGCCCTATCACAAACTTTCGATTGCTAATCCAACTTTAATCAAATTCAGATGATCAAATACAAGCATGCAGTAACAGTTATCACAACAGATTTTGAGCAAACTAAAGATGCAAATTGAGATGATCTATTGTATATGTTAAAACTTGAAATTTAACACTCTTAAACTATGCTATATCAACTACTCAGAAACACAATTCCAAGCCAAATCAATCACATATGATCAATCAAATCAGAACATTAATACAGCAGCTAAGTACAACATGCAACAGACTCACAGATTAATATTGACTAATTAAGTGCTACTCAAAGTTGACTAAAGTGAATTTCAGCTACCTAAATCTATCAATCTATATGTGTTTAAGCTATTTTAATGAAATTCCAACACATGTAAACTACTTATCTAACAAATAAAACAATCACAGACCCTCAATATCAACTGATAACAGCAGAACATGAGATTGCAAACGAACTTTGACTTCCACCAAATAAACTACCTAGAACAAGCTCAATCTAGATCATGTAAGAGTCATGCAGATGAAATGGACCAAAATTACCACTAACTAACATCAATAGCTCAGCAAATTCCACAGATCAAAACACCCCTTTAACTCTCAATATCACTAGCAAACTCATATCAAGCTTACACCATTCATTAACAACCATCAATTTTCATTCATTAACAACTATAGAACTCAGATCAACATCAAACAACAACATTACTCAGCAGAATCACAGATTCACCAATTTGATTATACTAGCAACAATTATAAGACAGAATCAATAACAAAAGAGTATACGAATGATCAAACAAACTTAACTAATATTAGATCTAGCAAATAAACATCAAATAACTAATAATCAAACAGAAATACACTAACAATAGCAGATCTAAACTAATATATGTTGAGTGAAATAGTAAATGAAGAAAAACTCACAAAGTGCTTCCCCCTCAGCACAAATTGAGGGGGTTCACTAAGCTAGCCTATCTTTAGATAGGCTAAAAGCATCCATTTCTCCTTTTAGACCATCTCTCCAAGCTGATTTCACCATGGATCATGAACAGTTTGACTATTGTTGACTTTTTGTGAGATTTTGAGTAAATTGAATCAAAACAGGCTCACACAAGCTAGAAAGCTTTATGAGCTTGTTAACTAGAGTAAATAGCTTAAATGTAAGCTGAGATTTGAATTAACAAAAACATTTTTATATTTTTTTATTATTTTTTTTTTATTTTTTTTTTTTTTGTATTTTTGAGTGATTAAATGAAAAGGGAAACAAATGAGACAAACAAGCTTTAAATTGGTCTCATAAGTTTCTTTGAAGCTTATGAGATGAGATTTATAATTAAAAGAAGAGAATTAAACTAAATGGCAAAACAGAATTTAAAGCATAAATGAATAACTAAACTTTTATTAATAAGCTCTTTAAAACATTACAAAGCTAAAATAAAAATGACAGCATAACATTGCTAAAAACTACATAAAACAGAAAATTAAAACTAAAAACTAGCCACTAACACTGAGATCGACCCTCTATTTATAGGAGAATTGGGAAGCTTCTAGCATCAGCCAAGCTGGCAATCCGTGTGTACATGAGCTCCAATCCACCCTTAGATCATTTCTTTCTTCCCACGCTTGATCTTGACCGTACGATTAAAATGAGTGAGGTGGCACCTCCAATCAACATCACCCACGTGTCCCTGGCAGTGTCAGTTGCTTCTAGAACCTTTAATCATTGGGTAATAATCATTGGTACGAGGTAATTTGGTGGGGTAAATATTAGGGTTCTTCGTACAGAAAAACTGGGTTGGGATAATTTGGGCGCGCGTGTGTGAGATTGGGTGTGTGTTTTTATATATTTATTTTGACTTGTGGTTTGACTGGGTTTAAATGTGGGATAGAAATGGGTGATCGGGTAATGGGTTTAAGAAAAGTGGGCTGGGAATATTTGGGTTGTGTTTATTATTTATTTTGGGCTTGACATAAGGGTGTGTGGGTTAGGTAGATATGAATCCGGGTTTAATTGTTTTAAGGGATTAAAGGTTTTTAAGGTTGTAAAGTTTAAGGGCCATAAATGTAGATTCTGAAAATCAAAGGACCAATGCTGCCATTTTCTCATAGTATGATCTAAGGGTGGATTCTTGACTTTTGGCCAAACATGTCTTGCCCGGCATCGGCTTTGAGTCCATTCCACATCTCGTGCTCGTTTTCCCAGATTTTCCGTGTCATTTGTCCATATTTTCACGATATCTGTCCCTGCATATAAAAACACAAAAACATAGTATCTTTTGGCATTTTGGTCGGGTTTTTTGGTTATTTAGGTCCGGTTTTGGTCAAGAAAAGGTATGTGTTTAAGCACATACCAAATTCCCCCAGACTAAGCTATTGCAATGTCCTCATGCAATGTTATAGAAACACGTTTTTGAAACCGAAAATTTCCAATCTCTTTTTACTAACTTTGAGAAGTAGCAAAATTTTCAAAAGAGATTAAGAAATCTTAAGTTCTAAAAACTCCCCGATTTTCCTTTTATTCTATTTTTGTATTTTTCTCATTATTAATGTGACGGCTTTTGTTGATAATCATTATCTATCGATAATTTTTAGGGTCTTCGAGTAGGAAACACGACTCATAAAGAAGTGACCATACGGATAAAATTCGTCGTCCCTGATTTTTCACGAGTCCCCAAACTAAGCTTAAAAACGAAATCATTGTTATTTACAAGTTAGATTGCCAACACTACTCAGAAAGCTAATTGTGTATTACCTCTTGTTCCCAAATTCCTATTTTCCTCTATTTATTTTATTTTTGGTGAGAAATGAATTTCTTCATATTCTCGTTTCGATAATTTTTAGTCCGATAAAGATACCTAGTTTAGACGCTAAGTAGTTCCCAAACCTTCCCTAGAAAACCGTTGCATACAAAAATGAGGTCCACATCAAGGTCTCTGATTTAACACGATTTTGAGGATATCCCTTTTATTTGCGACCGAAACAACTCATCTACGAGTCCAGAGACGGAAGCCTTTATTAGGACACCCCCGGAGTCGAAGTTTGGCATTTTTAACATTATTAAGCACATTAACGTATTTAATCCTTGGCCGTTTATAACAATCACAACATCGGTTGCGAACCGGCAAGATGTGATAGTCTATTATGACCTTGGAATTTTTCCTCTGCCTTTATTAGAAGTCTACAACATCGGCTGCGAACCGGCAAGATGTAGAAAACTTTTTATGGCTTTGGATTATTATTATACATTATTATATTAATTAATTATTTGCCAAACCCCAAGTCCTAC
Source organism: Artemisia tridentata subsp. tridentata (assembly GCA_021014915.2). Classification (NCBI taxonomy): domain Eukaryota; kingdom Viridiplantae; phylum Streptophyta; class Magnoliopsida; order Asterales; family Asteraceae; genus Artemisia; species Artemisia tridentata. Next base: position 187,459,109 of record CP139509.1, on the reverse strand, counting down.
GGCTTTTATAACAATCCCAACATCGGTTGCAAGCCGGCAAGATGGAATAGTCTATTACACCGTAACACTGGCAGTACCTTGATGTGTACCCAACTTTCATAAGCAAGAATTCTCTAAGGAAGAAATAAAAACTAATTATCGTCAAAACCAAATTACCTTTAATTATTCCTAGATTACTATTTTAGAGTGAAACAAGCTTATGGGAACAAAAAGCCACAAATAACTTCGATGAGCTCTAAAGAGATCCAACTACTTCACGTTTAGCAATCTAACTTATAAACAACTCTATCATTTCTCGTTCTTCGCGAATTTAAAATCTTAAATAATAAGATCCGCGAATGCTTAGCCTTATAATCAAGCCATGCATATATAAAGTCAAATACGGGAACTTGCAAACTCTTAAAAAGAATTCGCATTTTCTAGCTCCTTGTGTAAAAGACTAGCATGAGCTTATAGATTATAAACGGTTAAGGGAACAAGCTAGGGTTCAACACGCCCGATCAAGTCAGAATTTTATTCCTACTCTCACCAGTGGAAAATCAACAAAAATGTCAAAATTTATTATATTTTTGCAAGAATTTTTAAAATTTTTCTCATTTTTTTTTGGATTTTTTCAATATTTGAGGAAAAACGGGGTTGCATGAGAAAACGGCAAAAATGCAAGGCAAAAATCAAATCGCAAGATTACCCCCCCAGACTAAAACGAGACATTGTCCTCAATGTCTTAAAGGTAAGGGTTCTCCTACATAAATCTAAGGCCGTTTATGAATTATGCCAAAAGATAGATGTAAAACGATAAGATTTTAGGATATCGGATAAGCAGCGAATGATGAAACTCGAGTAGCGTGAAGGAAACTACGAGCACGAGAGTCTTCATCATCGGGCATTCTTGGACACATTATAAGAAAAACCACGAAACACAAGATATGGAAGAGGATCCCCTCCTCTTTATTAAGAAAATAGAAAGAAGATAGATGGATAAGCATGGGGTGCCTCCCACGAAGCGCTTGTTTTTGTTAACCGAGTCACATGAGCTTGACTCGACCCCGAATTTAGTTGTCCATGGGGAAAGTTTGGAGATCCGGGACAACCAATGATGGTACGTCCCCTCCAAAATAGTGCTTCAACCTATGACCATTCACCTTAAAGTTTGGACCGTCATTTTGAGCTAACTCGACGGTTCCATATGGAAAAACTTGAGTGATGGTGAATGGCCCAGACCAGCGGGTTTTGAGTTTGCCCGAGAAAATCTTTAGCCGAGAATTGAAGAGGAGGACTCGATCACCAACATTGAAAATGCGATTTTTAATCTTAGAGTCATGAATCCTCTTTGTTTTCTCTTTGTAGATCAAAGAGTTCTCGTAGGCTTGATCCCGAAGCTCATTTAATTCATTAATTTGGAGTTTACGGTGATCACCCGCGGTCTTAAGATCAAAATTGGCATGTTTCAAGGCCCAATATGCCTTATGTTCGAGCTCGATGGGCAGATGGCAAGCTTTTCCGTAAACCAGTTTGTAAGGAGTACACCCGATGGGTGTCTTGAAAGCGGTTCGGAAAGCCCATAAAGCATCATCCAATTTGTCGGCCCACGAGGCTCGATTTTCACCAACGGTTCTTTCAAGGATACGTTTCAATCCACGATTCGAAACCTCGACTTGTCCGCTTGTTTGCGGGTGATACGCGGTAGAGAGTCGGTGAGTGACACCGTACTTGAGCATAACTTTTGCAAATTGATCATTGCAGAAGTGAGTTCCGCGATCACTGATTATAGCACGAGGAGTTCCGAATCGGGAGAAGAGATTTTTCAAGAACTTAACAACCACTCAGGCGTCATTAGTGGGGAGCGCTTTAGCTTCAACCCACTTTGACAAGTAGTCGACGGCCACGAGGATATACTTATTCCCTCGTGAAGACGGGATTGGCCCCATGAAATCGATGCCCCATACGTCAAAAATCTCACAGACTTGTATTGCATTTTGAGGCATTTCGTCTTTTTGCGAAATTTTTCCTTGACGTTGGCAAGAGTTACATGACTTCACCAAGTTGTGGGCATCGCGGTAGATTGTCGGCCAATAGAATCCAGAATCAAAGACTTTTTTAGCGGTGTAGCTGGCACCATGATGTCCCCCCGTAGGTCCATTATGGCAAGCGTTGAGGATGTCAACGGCTTCTTGGCCATGCACACACCGTCTTATCACTTGATCGGCACATATCCGGAATAAGTAGGGGTCGTCCCAGAAATAATGTTTAACATCTTTGAAAAACTTCTTTTTCTGCTGGGACGACATCCCTTTCACCACAAAATTCCCCGCATGGTAATTTGCGTAGTCAGCAAACCATGGGGTACTCGGATCATTTTTTAAAGATATCTTCCCAAGTGTCTCGAGAGGAAATGTTTCGGTGATTTCCTTTTTCTCGAGATCACTTTGATGGGGATTTTCAAGTCTGGACAAATGATCAGCGGCTAGATTCTCTGCTCCTTTTTTATCACGAATGATAATATCAAATTCCTGGAGCAGAAGAATCCACCGAAGTAATCTCGGTTTAGCATCTTGTTTTGCTAAAAGATACTTGAGAGCAGAATGGTCCGTATACACTATGCTTTTTGATAAGACAAGATACGGTCTAAATTTCTCAAAAGCGTAGACAACGGCCAACAACTCTTTCTCAGTAGTAGTGTAATGAGATTGAGCGTCGGTCATTGTCTTGCTAGCATAGTGTATCGGTTGGAAGTATTTGGACTTGCGTTGCCCCAGGACTGCACCGATAGCATATTCGCTTGCATCACACATTAGTTCAAAGGGCAAGTCCCAGTCGGGGGCAACCAAGATTGGAGCTTCAGTCAGTTTCTTTTTGAGAACCTCGAATGCTTCAATGCATTCGGGAGAGAAGAAGAACGGAGCATCTTTTTCAAGAAGATGGGTCAGAGGCCGGGCGATTTTTGAGAAGTCTTGAATAAATCGTCTGTAGAAACCGGCAAGACCAAGGAAACTTCGGATTCCTTTAACGGTAGTGGGATGAGGTAGCTTAGCGATAACATCGACTTTAGCTCGATCGACCTCAATCCCAGATTTGGAAATCTTATGGCCGAGGACTATGCCCTCTTTAACCATGAAATGGCACTTCTCCCAATTTAGAACGAGATTGGTGTTTTCACACCTTTGCAGCATTTTGTCTAAATGGGAGAGGCAAGACGAGAAAGAATTTCCATAGACGGAGAAATCATCCATAAAGACCTCCATTGTTTTCTCAATCATATCATGAAATATGGCCATCATACACCTCTGAAACGTGCTCGGAGCATTGCACAAGCCAAAAGGCATGCGTCGGTAGGCAAACGTACCATAAGGGCAAGTGAAGGTGGTCTTTTCCTGATCTTGGGGATCAATTGGTATTTGAAAATACCCGGAAAAGCCATCGAGAAAACAATAGAACTCATTTCCCGCCAAACGCTCAAGCATTTGGTCCATAAACGGTAATGGGAAATGGTCTTTACGGGTAGCATCGTTGAGTTTTCGGTAATCGATACACACTCTCCATCCGGTGACGAGACGTGTGGGAATTAACTCATTTTCTTCATTTGTTACGACGGTCATTCCACCCTTTTTAGGCACACAGTGAACCGGGCTAACCCATGAGCTATCTGAGATCGGATAAATCATCCCTGCGTCAAGGAGTTTAATAACTTCCTTTTTTATGACATCATGGATTTTTGGGTTAACCCGTCTCTGTTGCTGAACAGCGGGTTTGAAATTATCTTCCAATAAGATCTTATGGGTGCAGAATTTAGGGTCAATACCCTTTATATCAGAGATCTGCCAAGCTATGGCACTTTTATGCTTTTTAAGCACGTCTAAGAGTTTTGTCTTCTCCTCATCTTTGAGAGCTTTTGAAATGATGACGGGAAATGTATCAGAATCTCCCAAGAAAGCATACTCGAGATGAGGAGGTAAATCCTTGAGCTCAAGCTCCGGAGGATTCTCAGTAGACGGCTTAATTTCTTTGATTTCTTCTTTTCGAATTTCTTTCATCGGAGGGAGAGAAGATGTCGGATCTTCATTCAATAATCTTTCAAGCAAAAGAATATCTCCCTCCGGATCAAGATAAGAATCATCAACTTCTGGTGAAGTTGGCGTTTCAGTAGCAAGAAAGTCATCGACCTCTTCTAGGAAGAAATCACCTCCCTCAAACGGAGTGAGGGACGGGGAAGGGTCGGAAAGAATGGGTTGAGTAGAAGGAGTGGGATTGCCACTCGAGGATTTGTCGAAAAATCCAAGAACTTCTTGAGAATACTCCTCCGATGCAACATCAATCACATCGATTTGATTTACTGAGACGGAATCGTGACTGGAGGAGTATTTGAAAGTTCGGTCGAGGTTAAAGGTCACGGCCTCATTATCCACCCTCAACGTTATTTCTTCACCGTAAACATCAATTAAAGCCCGCCCGGTCCTCAGGAATGATCTTCCGAGAATTAGAGGAACCCGGGGGTCAGGATCAAAATTAACCACCACAAAATCTGCTGGGAAATGGAACTTCCCCACCTTGACGAAGACATCCTCGGCTATGCCAAGCGGAATAGTCGTGGTCCGGTCTGCAAGCTCGAGGGTCATACAAGTTGGGGTAAGTTCGGGCAATGAAAGTTTTTGCCAAACGGATAACGGCATTAGGTTGATGCTCGCACCTAGATCGGCCAAGGCATGACATTCAACCAACCCCGGGAAGTCACATGGAATGAGGAATCTTCCCGGGTCTCCAAGCTTTTCCGGAAGCTTTTTAAGGAGTACCGCTGAGCAGTTTTCGTTCAGAGGGGTTTTTGCGAGCTCAAATAATTTTTCTTTATTGCTCAATAAACTCTTGATTGTAGAAGCAAACTTTGGCATCAAAAGCAAAGCATCCACGAAGCTTATATCAAAATGCAAATCTTGGAAGATTTGAAAGAATTTTTCCATTTGATTTGAAGCTTTTTCGCGGAGCTTTTGATCATTTAATCGCGAAGGATATGGAAGTTTTGCTTTTACGGAAGCTTCTTCGGGAGCTTTTTCGGTCTCAACGTTCTTTGGTTCAGATGGATGGACAACCGTAGGTTGGACGTCTTTGGTTCCTCCGTTGTTAGTAGGAGGTTCCATGTCCTTGGTCACCTCGGGTTCACGGGCGACTACCTTAGGAGGAAGAGAAGAAGAGGTAATCGGAGCCGTGGGTCCATCGTAAGAAACACCACTCCTTGTAGTGATCGCCTTAACATCGCCCCTCGGGTTGGCGACCGTGTTGCTTGGGAGAGAAGTAGTACCCGAGCCCGAGGGTCGATCATTTAAAGACTTCTTCATTTCAGTCATTTCCTTAATAAGAAACCTGGTTGTTTCTTCTTGGGATTTTTGTTGAAGAACTAGTTGTTTCAGCAACTCATCCGTGGGCGACGGAGGTGGAACGAATCCTTGGTTGTAGTTTTGGTTTCCTTGATTAAGGTTTTGCCCACGGTTGTTTTGGTTATGAACTTGATTGGTATTAGGGGGAGGATGGTAATTTCCTGGGTTTGGTGGGTGGTAATTCCCTTGGTTGTTACGGTTTTGGTTTGGAACAAATTGATTATTTCTGTTTTGGTTCTGATTCTGATTGTTCGAAGCTGGATTGTTAAAACCTGGTGGTCCAAGATAATTGTTAGAACGGTAGCTAAGAAGATTACGGTCTCCTTGAGGTTGGTAACCGTTACCTCCCTGATTGTAGGATCCTGTAGCAGCATAAACGTTCTCTTGAGTGTAGCCACCAGCGGCTGGGCACTCGAAATACAGATGTGGACACCACACAATTTTCACAAATTTGGTTTACAAAATTAACTTGATGATTGTAATGTTGAGGGAAATGGTTTTGATTGTTGTGGAATGAAGAAAGGCCGGGTGGTCCCATTTGGTTATTTTGAGGACGGAATCCTTGAATCTGATTGTAGGTTACTGATGCTACGGTAGCATTCGAACCTTGGCCACCGGAGGCTTTACAATCATAATAAGGATGTGGACCACCACAAATCTCACATTTGTGATTCACAACATTGACGGGCTGAGAAGGTCTTTCTTTATCAATTAGACGCCTGATTTGTTTAGTGAAAGAGGTAAAGGCTTCTTCTTGTTTGCTAAGAGCTCGGGTGAAAGCATCATCTGCTTTGTTACTCATATTTGAAACTTGAGCTTTGGTTCTAGAATTCCTCACTCTGGCATTATTTTCAATGATAGTCAAAGCTTCTTGAGTATTTCTAGTCAGAAAATTTCCACCCGCAGCAGAATCGAGTGAATCTTGATCAGATGGATTCAACCCATTGTAGAAAGTATCAATTTGAAGCAAGGTTGAAAATCCGTGATTAGGACACTTCTTTAACAACTCTTTGAATCTATCCCAAGCTTCGTTGAACGATTCATCGAAAGCTTGCTGAAATCGAGTGATTTGATTTCTGAGATTCGATGTTTTAGAAAGAGGATAAAAGTAGTTCACGAACTTAGAGGCTAAATCATCCCATGTAAAGATTGAATTAGGAGGTTCCTTATCGAGCCAAGTCCGGGCTGCTCCTACGAGAGAAAAAGGAAACAACCTCAATTTAAGCACATTATGAGGAACGTGATTCAAGTTTAGTGTTTCGGTGATATCGATGAATTTCTGGACATGGGAATGAGGATCTTCATTTTCGAAACCGTGAAAGGAAATACCGGTGATAAGATTAAGTAACCCGGTTTTTATTTCAAATTGATTTGCAAACATATCGGGTATCACGATTGCTTTGCCACCACCATTGAAAGGTGATTGGAGTAATTCCTCCATTGGTCGGAGATCGGGAGCCGGATTGGCATTTTGATTAACATTAACACCCTCCGGATGGTGTTGATTGTTTGGTTCATCGGCCATTTCTTCAACGGTTGAGAAATGAACACGGTTGTTTTGACGGATAATCCTCTCGGGATTTGAAAGTGGTGAAAGAAGAGGTTGAGAAGAAGAATGGGTGTGCATACACCAAAAACAAACACAAAATTAAAAACGAAAACCAAATTTGAAAATGAAAATATTTTTGGATTTTTATTTTAGTTTTTTTTTGAAAAATTAGAATTATATTCTTTTTGGTGATCGTTGATCAACCGTACTCATTTCTTTCAAAACTACGCGCAGCGTGGCGGGAGAGAAGAATGGATCTCTCTTCGGTCTGCAATTTAATGTCAAGACCTCCTTAAACCCCGTGTATAGGTTGTAGTAAAGAAATAATCCGTGAAACGTTTAACTTCACGATCTCTTTTGTTGTAATTCGGAATGGTTTACAACGTTCTCTCGAGAACGAGGATATTTATTAAGATGTATTTTTGAAAACACTTAAGGAAAAGTGTTTTATTTATTTTCTTTTTGTATTTTTTTATTTATCAAAAACAAATAACTTCCGAGGAAGGATCTTCAAATCACAAAAACAACGAACGAAATCGACGCACTCGTTTCAAGCCTTCCTCGGCAGCGGCGCCATTTAATTGATGTAATATTTTTAAGTATTTGTTTTCCGAAGAAATCGTAACGAATACAATTTCCCCGGGTCGTTCTCACAACGAAGGTTTGAAGTCGAATTTGTCGGTTCAGTGTCGCGAAGTCGTGAAATGAATAGTAATCGTAAATTATTTTGGTTTATTAAACTACGATTAAACTTAAACGCAAACTAAAGGCACGGGGAACAATTAAGGGCACACAAAAGCATAAAAGGCAACGGGGAATTTAAATTACGCAAATCCCGGGCTATTCCCGAGATTTTTAAACTAATAGTGGCAAGCAAGGACTAAATATGCAAAAGATGCAAGCTATAAGGACTAACGATGCAAAATACTTAACTAAATGAAAAGTTAACTAAGGACTATGCATGCAAACACAAAAGCAGGGACTGAAATTGCAATTAATCAAACTAAATTATAACTAAACAAAACTCTAGCACGATTTTCAAGCAAACAGAAAGTCTAGGGACTAAAAGTGACAAATCAGAAACTCATTTCTATTTTTATTATTTTCTTTTTCTTTTTAAAATGCTTAAAACTAATTAAAAACTAAGAAAATGCAAATTAATTAGCAAACCAACTCAATTAAATCTGGGATTTTTATAGAAAATCTAAAAACTAATATACTTTCTATGAAAAATTAAATCAGCAAGCAAATAAGCAACAATAAGCAGAATGAGCTTATTAAGAGTAAGCCAAAAAGCACTTTATAAGCAAATAAGCTCAAACAGTAACACAAAGCTCAGAAATGATTTAAGAAGCAACACATAAGCAACAACAAACTCAAATAAGCAGATTTGAGCAACAAATTAAGCAGATTAGCACATGAAAAAGTAGACAGCTTAAACAAACTTGCAGCCTCAAACACCCTTTTTCACAAGCTTCTAAAAAGCTCAATACTTAACCAAATTAGAAAACAAAAGATGTTTTGGAAAGCTCACCAAGCAGACTACACCAAAATCCTAAAAGCCCTATCACAAACTTTCGATTGCTAATCCAACTTTAATCAAATTCAGATGATCAAATACAAGCATGCAGTAACAGTTATCACAACAGATTTTGAGCAAACTAAAGATGCAAATTGAGATGATCTATTGTATATGTTAAAACTTGAAATTTAACACTCTTAAACTATGCTATATCAACTACTCAGAAACACAATTCCAAGCCAAATCAATCAAATATGATCAATCAAATCAGAACATGAATACAGCAGCTAAGTACAACATGCAACAGACTCACAGATTAATATTGACTAATTAAGTGCTACTCAAAGTTGACTAAAGTGAATTTCAGCTACCTAAATCTATCAATCTATATGTGTTTAAGCTATTTTAATGAAATTCCAACACATGTAAACTACTTATCTAACAAATAAAACAATCACAGACCCTCAATATCAGCTGATAACAGCAGAACATGAGATTGCAAACGAACTTTGACTTCCACCAAATAAACTACCTAGAACAAGCTCAATCTAGATCATGTAAGAGTCATGCAGATGAAATGGACCAAAATTACCACTAACTAACATCAATAGCTCAGCAAATTCCACAGATCAAAACACCCCCTTAACTCTCAATATCACTTGCAAACTCATATCAAGCTTACACCATTCATTAACAACCATCAATTTTCATTCATTAACAACTATAGAACTCAGATCAACATCAAACAACAACATTACTCAGCAGAATCACAGATTCACCAATTTGATTATACTAGCAACAATTATAAGACAGAATCAATAACAAAAGAGTATACGAATGATCAAACAAACTTAACTAATATTAGATCTAGCAAATAAACATCAAATAACTAATAATCAAACAGAAATACACTAACAATAGCAGATCTAAACTAATATATGTTGAGTGAAATAGTAAATGAAGAAAAACTCACAAAGTGCTTCCCCCTCAGCACAAATTGAGGGGGTTCACTAAGCTAGCCTATCTTTAGATAGGCTAAAAGCATCCATTTCTCCTTTTAGACCATCTCTCCAAGCTGATTTCACCATGGATCATGAACAATTTGACTATTGTTGACTTTTTGTGAGATTTTGAGTAAATTGAATCAAAACAGGCTCACACAAGCTAGAAAGCTTTATGAGCTTGTTAACTAGAGTAAATAGCTTAAATGTAAGCTGAGATTTGAATTAACAAAAACATTTTTATATTTTTTTATTATTTTTCTTTTTTTTTTTTTTGTATTTTTGAGTGATTAAATGAAAAGGGAAACAAATGAGACAAACAAGCTTTAAATTGGTCTCATAAGTTTCTTTGAAGCTTATGAGATGAGATTTATAACTAAAAGAAGAGAATTAAACTAAATGGCAAAACAGAATTTAAAGCATAAATGAATAACTAAACTTTTATTAATAAGCTCTTTAAAACATTACAAAGCTAAAATAAAAATGACAGCATAACATTGCTAAAAACTACATAAAACAGAAAATTAAAACTAAAAACTAGCCACTAACACTGAGATCGACCCTCTATTTATAGGAGAATTGGGAAGCTTCTAGCATCAGCCAAGCTGGCAATCCGTGTGCACATGAGCTCCAATCCACCCTTAGATCATTTCTTTCTTCCCACGCTTGATCTTGACCGTACGATTAAAATGAGTGAGGTGGCACCTTCAATCAACATCACCCACATGTCCTTGGCAGTGTCAGTTACTTCTAGAACCTTTAATCATTAGGTAATAATCATTGGTACGAGGTAATTTGGTGGGGTAAATATTAGGGTTCTTCGTACAGTAAAACTGGGTTGGGATAATTTGGGCGCGCGTGTGTGAGATTGGGTGTGTGTTTTTATATATTTATTTTGACTTGTGGTTTGACTGGGTTTAAATGTGGGATAGAAATGGGTGATCGGGTAATGGGTTTAAGAAAAGTGGGCTGGGAATATTTGGGTTGTGTTTATTATTTATTTTGGGCTTGACATAAGGGTGTGTGGGTTGGGTAGATATGAATCCGGGTTTAATTGTTTTAAGGGATTAAAGGTTTTTAAGGTTGTAAAGTTTAAGGGCCATAAATGTAGATTCTGAAAATCAAAGGACCAATGCTGCCATTTTCTCATAGTATGATCTAAGGGTGGATTCTTGACTTTTGGCCAAACATGTCTTGCCCGGCATCGGCTTTGAGTCCATTCCACATCTCGTGCTCGTTTTCCCGGATTTTCCGTGTCATTTGTCCATATTTTCACGATATCTGTCCCTGCATATAAAAACACAAAAACATAGTATCTTTTGGCATTTTGGTCGGGTGTTTTGGTAATTTAGGTCCGGTTTTGGTCAAGAAAAGGTATGTGTTTAAGCACATACCATGTTGCCGTCAACCAAATCTTTGAAAAATCTCTCAAAGTATTTATGATTATGAAACACATTTTGCTTACAATTTGAGAGTTTTGGGTATTTTTCAACTTCTCCCCCTTAACACCTGCTCATATGTTTTTAGTTAAGATTTGCACATGTTGGGTAGAGTTTGCACTTTTTGAATTGATCTACCTTCAGTGAACATGACCGATTCGAGACACACTTACATCACTAGTTAGACTAGCTTGAAATTATTACCCGGCCTGGTCAAGTCTACAGAAGGTTTCTCAAAACGGTACACTCTACTCAGACAAGTCCTCGTCGAGACACGCTTACATCACTGGTTAGACCAGCTTGAAATTATTACCCGGACAGGACAAGTCTTTTTGATTAATGGCAGTTTATGTTTCGTCAATTCATTGGTGAAGTCTGAGTCGCGCTCATATGAGATGCCACAATCATTTTGTCAACACAAACCATTTGCTTCCCCTCAATATGTGCATCGATATACGAAAGAGTTTGGCACATATGGGTGAGCTTACACTTGAGTTCAAATGATCACATTTTTATCAGATTTCATATTTAAATCACATTTTCTCCCCCGATCAAAATTTTCAAACCTTTTCTGATTTGTGATCCCAATTGATTTAAATAAGTTAAAAACTTTAGGAGAGAAATGTGGTCATGTTTACAATTAGCTGATAATGAGACGATACAATAATCCCCCTCAATCATTGAGGGAGAATGTTATTGTCGGATATGATGAGTTTCTGAATGATTTGGAGTTTTCCGAGAAACTCATGAAAAATTCATAATCTGACACATAACACTCACATTTTATTCACTGCTTATTATGTACAAAGTAACTTGTTTTGATGATATAGAGTTTTTGAAATAATCACTCTCCCCCTCAATCGATGACCCATTTGATGTTTAAAGAGTTGGAGTCATTGATTGAGTGGCAAAATTTATGAAAAGTTCATGTTGATTGATTTTCCAAACTCATGGTACCACCAAGTTTAGCACAAATACTTTTCTGAAGAATCATAGATGGGAAAGTACTTGCGATGTATAGAAGACTTCTCTTCTTTTACAAGAAATGATGCACTGAAACGTACATCAAATCGAAGAAACACGGATATAAAGTAATCCATGCCCAGGTGAACTTCACCTAGTGGGAGGAACAGCCGTATTTTTGGCGACGTGCTTTCCCCATTTAGAAGAGCGGGTTGCTATCTGAAGTAATAGCAAGCCATTTAGACATGTTTTGAAAACTTATTTGAACTTCTGCTCGAACTTCATTTAAAGACCCGTGTCATTATTGAATGACATTTCTAGGACCATAAATGTTATCGATACCAGAAGACATGCCTTAAAAAAAAACTATTTTTGGTATTTTCTATTTTTCTAATTTTTATGGTTTTTGTTGGTTTTATATTTTCTATTTACATTATGGTTTAAGATATGTACAAAATATATTATTCAAGTTAAGAAGATGTTGACATGAATACCGAAAAAGGATATCGTTCTGTACGTTGTAGAAGTCTGTAGTCAACATCTCTTAAACTTTCACCACCAAAGCTTTTGAGGCTCCTGAATAATCTTCTGAAATTGAGCCTTCTGAATGTGAAGCTTTAATAGCTTCCCCCCAAACCGAAAATCTTCTTTTTGAGCAGTTTCAAAGCTCTATTTTAAGCTTACATTAGTTAAGTGTACAACAGAATTCGTAGCACACCACATCAAATATTGCTGCTCCTTTTAAGAATAATCATCGTGATTATCAGTTCGGGGGATCATCAATAAGATCAGTAACGTATCATCTCACGTTTGAATAATTCTTCTCATCTTTCTTCCCGCTGAAGGCTAAAGTAATGCATTCCACAGGTATCAAGAGACCACTTCCCCCAGGTAGTTGAAGTGATGCAATCAGTCTCATTGTTTGAAGCTCAAAAACCCAAAGTGCACATATACCCAAAGGAAGACGAAACGATAACACCAAAGTAACAGGTTGAAGCACTGATCATCTCTGCGGATATCAACTCCGGAATAAATGATTATGCCCGATCACATGAACCTGTTGTGCATCCCCGAAGTACACATTTCTCTCCCATGATGGTTGCAATCTCATCAAAATCATCATACAATTGTGTACCTCTTTTATCATCAGAAACTGTTTCTTACATCTCTTCCCCCACGTTGTTGGAATAATACACCAAAAGCTATGAGTTAACACACTGAGTTTCTCTGCGGTTATGACATTTGTCTTCCCGGAATAACTTCAATTAAGAAGAGTATAAAGTTCATCAAGTGTACTCGTTGTGCGTTCAGATGTATGTCTCCTTCCCCCTTGCTGGTTTTGATACCTTAGAATCAGCAACACATATTACGCACATATACTTGAAATCTTGTGAGAAGAACAAGATTGGCTTAGATGTATCCTGTGAGAATTAACTTGCTGAAAAGCAATGTGAGCACATCTAATTAGGGATTAACTTTGGCTTTTCACTCTCCCCTAATTAGTGCTCTCCCCCACACTGACAACCTCTCCGATGAGTGCCCGGAATATGAAGAAGTCTTTTGATAATTAAATGCATATCGTCTTTAGTCTTCTAACACACAACGAAAAATGTAGAACAGAATGTAGACTTGACCTTCTTCAAGGTTGTCCATTTGGGGAATAGAATATCAACATCTTCATCTCACCAAGTGCATTCCAGTTATCTTTCATATAACAAATCTTCCAAAATGTACACATATACCCATCGAAAGACGAAATGATAACACCAAAGTAACACGTTGAAGCACTGATCATCTTGAATTTGTTGTCTGATGTTGGTGAAGGCGGATAAGGTAGAAGTACGTAGAAAAATACGAGTGAAGGATATAGAATCAACCAATATCAGACAAAAATCACCTCGATGTACACATTTCTCTCCCCTGATGGTTACGATTTATCAGAATCAGCATAATAATGTGTACGTGAAGCATTAACTGGAAGCACTTCATCATTAATCATATCAACCCGTGAGAGAATGTTGATAATCCCAAATTCAATCAACAAGTAGTTTATTCACCCTTTCCCTTCTCCCCCTCAAAAATTGCATATGCTTGTTGCAATTTTTGATTGAATAAGTGAAACACAAAAATATAATCCAATGTACGTTGATCCACTTGATGGCTGTACGAACATGGGAAAAGTATGAAGCTTGTTGATGAGAATGGTCATAAATAAGAAGATTTCTCTTCTTCCAAAGATAAAGCGCACTAAAACGTACACCTTTCTTTTCTTTGAGGAACGGGGCCTGAAGTGTTATCTGCAGACGCCATATGTCATTGAAGAGCGAGGCCTGAACTGATGTGAACAGACGTCAAAAAATTAGGTACGGGTCCAGAACTGAGGTGTCCAGGAACCGTTTGCTCAGTCAGCTCATCAAACGTGACATGAATAGTTTCCATGATTTGTCGGGTTCGTTTGTTGTAGATTCGGTAACCCTTACGATCTGGTGAATATCCAACAAAGACTCCAATATCCGCTTTAGCCTTAAGTTTACCCAAATCTTGACTATCATTTTTCGGATAGCATAGAGCACCGAACACTCGAAGAAAAGAAAGATCTGGTTTCTTGCCATGTATCAGCTCATATGGAGTTTTGTTGTGGAGAGTATGTATTAGGGATCAGTTATGGGTGTAACAAGCAGTAGCAATACCCTCCGCCCAAAGAAACATTGGACTCTAGGTTCTCTAAAACTTCACCCATATAAACCGAGAGTAGTAGTCAACGACAACTAGAACGTATTACTTCCCATTTATACTTTGCACTCTCATTGGTTCGCATAGATCCATATTTAGGGTGTGAAGAACTTCCATGATGGTGCTGACAATGTTGGGTTTGTGGGTATGCTTCTTGCTTTTGCTCAGTTGACAAGCCGATCAAAGATGATCATTTTCGAACTTTAATCTGGGTAGACCTTGTTCAAGATACTTGCGAGCAAGATCATTGATGGTACCAAAGTTCAAATGATTTAAACGTCGGTGCCATAGCCATGATTTGTTCTTTGAGGCCTAAGATATCATGCAACTAGGAGAGGACCGCATCGTGTCTTCAATAGAGATGGTGTACAAGTTAGTGCCACGACTGCCTTTAAGAAGATCAACACCATCCAATTCTCTGAAAAAGCAAGTGTGTTTTATGAAAGTCACTTCGAGATCGGAATCACAAAATTGACCAACATAGAACAGATTGTGCCCAAGTCCTTCCATGTAGTATACCCTGGAAATTACACTATCACCAAAGACATATTCTCCATAACCCATAATTGCCCCATAATGGTCGTTCCTGAATCTAACTGTCTCGATAAACTTATTCGCGAGATTCTTGAGCCGTGAGCGATCCCCGGTCATATGTTATGACCAGCCTGAGTCCAAATGTCAAAGGACGATATGTACGACTTGCATTTGAAAACAGACGAGAAACGAGAGTTTGGAGTGCCTGATCCCCAATTTAAATTGGGTTCCAGTTGGTTAGTGCAAACAATCTCAGGAGCTGCTGACACCATAGGTGCCTTGGTTTTAACAATGGGGGCAACACTAGTAGATGCAATGGACCTAGTTAAAGGGCATTGTGCATCTAAAGGGAAAACTCTACCAGTTGGCTTCCATTCCTTAATAGGCACTACTTTAGAATTAGTTATCCTAGTTAAAGGGCACTTTTTTCCTAAAGTGAATTTCCTTCCAGTGGGCTTCCATTGATAGCCAACATTAGCAAACATTTTCCCTGTAGGTTTCCAGGATTGCTTAATTTGTCTAGCTCTCCAAACTTTCTTAACTGGGGGTTTGTTGGATGACTTCAAGAATTTCTCAACACATTTATCATGATTACTTGAAATTAAACATTCATTACATGTCTTGCAAAGTGAATTAGGATTTGAATTATGATTCTTTTTGTTCAACTCAGACTTATTGTTCCTCGTGTGGTCTTCTACTTTCTTCTTAGGAACACTTTTAGCTGGTGAAGTCTTATAATTCTTTATGTTTTTCCTAGGTTTTGACTCTCTAGCTTTAGTGTCACTTTTAACTCCTGTAGAAGGACTGATGGGAAACTTAGTCTTTTTCACTTCCAGTTGCTGAACATGTTTTGATGTGTTGGGATCTGAAGTTTCCAAGGGTGCCTCACAGGTTACATGCTTGTTCTTAGTCATTGAGGATGATGCAATAAACCTATCTCGCTTATTATCAGTCTTAGGACATGTGCCAATGACGTATTCTAAGAGTTCCTGAGATCGTTTAGTGAAGAAGCAGGCATCTACAACTGCACTATCTAGTGGTTTATCTATCCTATCCTCTTCTACGGTCTCACGAAGAATGTCAAGACTATCTTTAAGATATGTGAGATAATCATGATGAGCTGACCTATTGTTCCTAAGAGGAACCGGAATAGTAACATCATCAATTGCATATTTCTTACAAGCAGAAACCTTTTGACCAACATTATCACTGGTGATGATTGGCATTTTCCCTTTCACCTGAATCTTTAGATTCTCAATCTCTTTAAGCAAAGAAGTTATCTTTTCATTGTTTTTATCACGTGTGATCATAATTGAATCATATAACTCTTTGTAATGCTGTTTAACTTTCGAATTTTCAGCTTGAAACCAATCATTTTCATGTTGCAGTTTGTTGATGATGTCTTGAAAGTGAAAATTCTGAGAATCTAGAGACTGTGGGTGTTGGGTGCCAATCACATCGCTCTTGTGTGACTTCAATTGAGCAATTTGTGATTTCAATTTTCGAATCGTGTTAGTGTGAGCTTGAATTTTTTCATCACGTTTGGTTAATTCAAAATATGCATCAAATTCAGGAGCATCCGAAGATGTCTTGGCATTTGAGATTTTAATTCTTTCTTCTAAATGTTGATACTTTAATTGCAAATTAAGATTATCAACCTCTAGTTTTGAAAACTGCCTAACCATGTTATCATGGTCATCCTTTTGAATTTTTTCGTGCAATTTTAAATTCTCCTCCTCAAGCTCAACAACACAATTCTGGGAACCATTCAGTACAACAGACATTTCATGAAATTGACAAGCAGATAATGCAGAATTAGTAGCAGTATAAAAAAACATCCTGAGCAATACATCTAGCAATCAAATTTTCATTTGTGATGAGGACATTTTTTCTTTCAATTTCACAGCATTTAAGATCAATAGCAATTTGTTTTCCCTCGTTTTCCACATTTTTAAACACTTCTTTCATCTCTTTCACTTCAGTTTCAAGGGTTTTTTGCATGCCCTCAAAATGTTCTTTAAGTAATTTAAAAAATGGTATAACCTCAGTTAAGTAACACTCTTTTGTTTGTTCAAATCCCCTTTCCCCTTCAGTAATTCCCGTTGGTGTAATTCTCTTCTTACATGTTTTATCAAAATCAGCAAACATTTGACAAAGAACATAAATACAGATAAGGGTTTTACATTTCGTGGGAAGTGCTAGCTGAACTAAGTGCATGGGTGTATTGGGAGGGTACACCGTTGGTGTAGCTATCTTTCTAGGAGTTTGGGCCTTAAGTTCCTCGGCTTTCATTTTTTCTGAATCTAAACGCCAAAATATCTGTTCTGGTGTCAGCTTAGTTTGAGGTGCAAAAACGGTTAACATGTTCTCCTTATAATAATCATGGGGTTTGATTATGACACGTTTTTTAATGCACTTAGGATCCTTCATTTTTTCAGCTAATCTCTCTCTATTTATTACTTCTATCTCATTACTCTCTTCAACTGATGTCACATCAGGAGGGGCATGACCAGGCTTAAGCATAACATTTGCATCATATAATGCAGGTTGGGCAACTCTAACGCTCCTAAGGCAATATGATTTAGGTACACCTGCATCCTTTTCACTGTTTTCATCACACAACTTTTTATGCTTTTGAATCATTTGAGCAGTTTGAATGGTTTGGCCTTGTGTGTACAACTTGTTTTCAATCTTGTTCTTTAACGTTTTAAGTCTGGAAAAATCATATAAAAGTTTTGTTTCTTTTTCTTTGAAATCATGTTTCAGTGTAATTACACTTTCCTGGATCTCCTGTTTTTGTTTAACAGTTTGATCAAGTTGTCTTTGTAAAGAACATAACTCTTTTTTCAAAGTTTCTTCCCTTAAATTACGTTCTGTTATGAATGTACGCATTTGCCAATCCATTTTTTGCTCACGTTCGGTTAGCTCAAATTTTGCCCGTTGTTCATATATGGTCACCTGATCTTTAAGGATGTTAAGTCTAGTGTTCAAAGAGTCACCAGGGATAAACACGGTGTTCTCATGCAACTCACAATCATTATCTACAACCGAAGATGCGCTACTTGGTACAACGGACGCGTCGTTGTGTTTCACATATTGTTCATATGGGGTAATATTGTTATTTCCCATATTAGCAGTATCTGACTCAACAACGTTTGTCTGTTGTACTTTGTTGGGAATCTTTGGTTCATCAACTATTTCGTACAATTTGAGTACCTCAGCTATGACTGAATCCGAAGTTTTTGACATGATATTAACAAGCACGGGATTTTACAAATCTTAAGATTTAAACTGAGAAATAGATTCTTTCGCGGGATTTTACAAAATCAAGAAGAAACCGTGAAATGATGCTTGATATGTGTTATGATAATTGTTGGATCAGTACAATGATTAGAGATTGTGTGTAAGACGTGATGATCGTTTGATGGACAAGGTGATATGTTGTTTAGTTGTGATTTGGTTTGGTTGACGCAAGTTGTTATGGTAAAATTTTGGTCTGAAAACTTAAAACCTCAATAACTTCATTTCGGAGGGGATTTGGGCCTCGAAAAATTCGTTTCACGACTTTGTGGTGAAACCTCACAATATTCAGGCTGTTCCGGTCGTTTTGACAGGTATTTCGCTGAAAACAGAGTTACGGTTCAAAAGTTATGACCGTTTAAAGTTTTGACGTAAAAAGTCAACTTTGGTCAAATCACAGGGAAAAAGACAGTCAACTCGCAGTGAAGAAGATAGTCAACTCGCAGTGAATCAACTCGCCGCCACAAAGTCACCTCGCAGGAGTGAATCAACTCGCAGCCACAAAGTCAACTCGCAGGAAAAACTCAACTCGCAGCAGTGAATCAACTCGCAGCCACTTGTCAACTCGCAGTCACAAAAAGACAGAACAGTCGCTATCAACTCGCAGTAATCCTCAACTCGCAGCAATGACAACTCGCAATCACAAAAAGACAAAACAGTCGCTATCAACTCGCAGTAATCCTCAACTCGCAGTCCAAAAATGATCAACTCGCATCCAAGAACGCCCAACGTACGTCAACTCGCAGTCAAAAACAAACTTAAACACACCACTCGAATTCGATCAAACACTCACAAAACGAATGAACCAAGCTATCCAACAACAAAACTAGGTACATATAACACCTCTAAACATGCAAGTACAACAATCTTTCACTTCTAACCATGAATCAAGCACAAACTAGTGATTTCTAAAGAAACCTATTCGAACCAAATAAAACACAAAAACCAATCCTAAAAATAATCCGAGTACATGCAATCCCAAGAATGAAATCAAGGCTCTTGATACCAATTGTAGGCTACTCAATAACGTAAACATTCATGGTTCTTGTGCTTAGTTCGATTAATAGAAGAGTTTAGAGAGAGAAAGTGGGAAGCCTTTTAGTGAGAGAAACACAAGATATATTAACTTGTCAAGTGAAAGGTCCAACCCTTCCCTTGTGTGGGAAGGGCTATTTATACTTACACATAAAATGCCTCTAGTAGGCTATGGTTCGGGCTGACAGTGGGTAAAGACCCTACCCGACACCATGGTGAAACATAATCTATACTAATATGATAATACTACGAGCTACTTAATGCTAAACTATACTCGGGGTGACCGAGTCTTTCTCATGAATATTTATATTCCTAACAATTTCAGACTTCAAATGCTATTATTAAAACTTCTAAAGTAAGGCCAACGCAATCTGTTAGTGAACATTTTTGTTCCAAAGTTGCAAATGTAAGTTGCTTTTGGTTATATTTATGTATATGCTTTTGTTGGTCATAAAATTTAGATTGTATGTCCCTTTTCAGACTTCCAGTCCTATTCATGACCAATCTGATCAACAACAATTAGTTGATGAAGATTTTGTTTCCAAATCTGTAATGGTAGTATTATTATTATTATTATTACATCACTTTATTATTATTATTATTATTATTATTATTATTATTATTATTATTATTATTATTATTATTATTATTATTATTACCAAATTTGTTAAATTTTGGTATATTTTGAATTTCAGACATCAAGCCCGCTTCATACTGATGTTGATGTTCAAGATGGAGAAGTAGATCACCTAGATGTGATGCTGTCTGACAGTAATGATAAAAATGTAAAGCTTAATTACAGAGCTACTTAGTGCTATTTTTAGTTTATTCTCTATAATATTAATATGTTGTTAATTACAGAGCTTAATCATAAAGACTGATGTATCATGCGAGACAGCTAAACCTGATGTTATTGATGACGGACATGCCAATCTTTCTTATCTCAACCCTGCAGCTTATCCATCGTCCATGTCACAACTTGAGACATTCTGTGTTCCAACAGGACATTTCACGGTAGTTGAGACATTCTGTGATCACATGCAAGTTTATGATCCCAATGATATTCATTTACCTAATTTGAATGAACCATTTTCTCAATCGGCGGTTGATGTACATATATAATTTGAAATACACTTTTTTTAGTTCTTTGATACATTCTGATTCTTATCTTATTTATGTTTTCATGTATACTTACAGTGCAAGCATTTTGAAAATGATCATCAAGATGTTGATATGGATTCGATTGAATGTTCAAAATAGGATGATCAAGATGTTGATATGGAAGAGAACAATGTCGTTGATGTACATATATAATTCGTACAACACTTTCTATATTTGTTTATTAAATTCGGTTTTTTATCTTATTTTTTATTTTTTATGTATACAGATCAAGCAATTACATGATCATTGCATTGATTTGATTAGATGTTCAAAAGAGGATGACCAGGATGCTGATATGGAACAGAACGATGATGTTGATGTACGCATATACTTCGAAATACACTTTTTATAGTTTTTTTTTCATACTTGATTCTTAACTTATATAAGTTTTCATGTTTTCTTACAGTCCTATTTATTTGATGATGATTACTCGAAAGAGATCAATGCTGGTGATGTAACACTGGATGTTCATGTTGCTGATATACTTGAAAATGATGGTGACAAATTAGGAGAGGGTGTGCCAGAAGGTTGGAAAGAAGGTAATAAAGTTGATTCAAAAGATGATTACAATTGTGATAAACTAGGAGAGGCGTTATCGGATAAGGATCGTGGTGTTGCTGATAAAGATGAACATGATGGTCATAAACTGATCGAGTCGTTGTTAGATATGAAAGAGAACAACGATGTTGATGTATGTATATAATTTCAAATAACATTTTTACAGTTGTGTTTTAGATTCAATTTAATATCATATATAATTTCAAATACCATTTTTTCAGCAAGATGCTCGTATGGAAGAAAAAAATGCTGGTTACGATGGTGATAAACTAGGAGAGGCTTTATCGGATGTTCATGTTGCTGATAAAGATGAAAATGATGGTGACAAATTAGCAGAGGGTGTGTCAGAAGGTGGGAAAGAAGGTGATACAGTTGATGCAAATGATGATTACGATGGTGATAAACTAGGAGAGGCGTTATCAGATAAGGATCAATTTCTGATCAAGTCATTGTTAGATATGAAAGAGAACAATGATGTTGGTATATGTATATAATTTCAAATAACATTTTTACCGTTGTTTTTTTAGATTCAATTTAATATCATATATAATTTCAAGTACCATTTTTTCAGCAAGATGCTCGTATGGAAGAGAACAATGCTGTTGATGTAACACTGGATGTTCATGTTGCTGATAAAGATGAAAATGATGGTGACTTCTTAGGAGAGGGTGTCTCAGAAGGTGATAAAGTTGATGCAAAAGATGATTACGATGGTGAGAAACTAGGAGAGGCGTTATCGGATAAGGATCATGGTGATGCTCATGAAGATGAACATGATGGTCAGAAACTGATCGAGTCGTTGTTAGATATGAAAGAGAACAACAATGTTGATGTATGTATATAATTTCAAATACCATTTTTACAGTTGTTTTTTACATTCACTTTAATATCATATTTATGTTTTCATGAACACTTACAGTCAAGAGAGGAAGATCAAGATGGTCATACGGTACAAGAAGGCGGTCATTCAATAGATTTGGTTGTAACACTGGATAATCATGTTGCTGAAAAACAAGATCATGACGGTGAAAAACTAGTAGAGGGGTTGTTGGATAAGCATGGTGGTATTGTCGAGAAATATATTCATGATGGTCAGAAAGTGGTCATGGAGGTGTTAGAAATTGATCAAGATGCTGAGAAAGCAAGAAAGGCAGTGTTTGAGAAAATTGATCAAGATGCTGAGAAAGCAAGAAAGGCGATGTTTCATAAAATTGAAAACAACACGCATCAGGAGGTTGCCAAAGAAGGAGAATTAAATACGCCATTGACTGAAGTTTCTGAGGTACTTTGTATATCAATACACCAATATATGTTAACTATAATGAAGTTTTTTAATATATGAGTACTTTTATTTGTTTTGTTACAGAATCAAATCATGGATAGTGTTAACGTTGAAATAAACAGCCCAAAGCTGAATAACGATGTTAAAGTCAATTCTGAACCGTGCGTAAAGAATGTATTTATGCGTCTTAAGAGAAAGAGGAACCCAGGTAAGGCTCTAAGGACACCTTTTATGGATTTGGGAAAAAGAAAACTTGTAATCCCAAAGACTCGACAAAGGAACCGTTGCCCTTATATGGGTCTGGGGAAGATGTTCAGCTAAAGAGTACGAAGCAGATAAGTAACGCTTTGAATCAACCGCATAAAAGTCAACCATTGCCCACAAGGTGGTCACAGAGGCTAAACAGAAAAACTATTTTCCCCCGTGTTTTCGGAAATGATGGCGTAGAAATTGTGTTGGAACCTTGGGTAGAGGTACACCACAACTTAACTCAATTGTGTTGGACAAATATATGTTTTTTATTTTTTTTATTTTTATTTTTTTTATTTTTATTTTTTTTATATTTTTTTCAGGATTTGTCACGGCCACCTGGTTCCTTCAACAATAAGATAACTGCGCCAGAATATATGGTTATGTTTCTGAAAAAAGGCTTTAAATCATGTCATAAGTTTCCTTGGGGTAAATTCGACATCGTTGTTGAACGTCCATTCTGGTTAGCTTTATTGGCTTACGACTGAGGTCACAAAAAAGGTTGGCTTAGTGATGAGGTACTTAATAATTAGATGCTAGTTTTATTTACATAAATGAATAATTTCAATTTACCCAAATTAACAGTTTGATTTGTATATAAAAATTATAGCATTTGGATATTTGGGTGGATCTAATGTGGCAATTCAGACCCTCCAATGTTGATTGGGCTATGGCCAGCCCATTTTTCTCGTCTAGTCTCCTTGAAGGATCTATGCGCGACTACTACGCCACGGGAAAACGTTATCCTTTGCCCTGGTCCAGTGTTGAAAAGGTATGTATATAAACACCATTTGTTCTTGTAGATACTTCTTGATATTTTGAAAGCATAGTGTTTTTGTTTATTTTTCCATTTTTTGTTTAAACGTAGGATTATTTTCCAGTTAATGTACCCAAGGACCACTGGTTTCTCGCAGAGCTCCAATTTAGTACCGGAGTTGTAACAATTTACGATACATTTGGTACGCCGAAAAAAGAGAATAGATCGGATTTTATAAAAATGAGGGCCACTTTCGAGGTAATGCTCCCAAAGTATCTACATTTGTGTAAGGTTTTGGAAGCCAAATCGATATCTATTTCAAATTACAAGATCACGTTTCGAGTTGCCGAAAATGTCCCTAGACAAGCTCCTTGATATGGTGACTGTGGAGTATGGGTCTGCATTCTATTGCACAGGTTGGGTAACAACTTAAGTGTGCATGTTGATAACCCTCTTGCAGTAGCTTTGGCGTATCGAGAGCACATGACTGCATACTTTTGGAAGTATAAGATCACTTATGATAAAAAAAATGATTAGATTATGTTTTCTATAAGTTGGCTTTAGTATGTAAAAAAAACTGGGAAGGATTATATTCTCATGTAAGTCATTAGATTATGATTTCTATAAGTTGGTTACAATTTTTTTGTATGAAGATGAATGTAACCAGTATGTCATGTGTCAAAAAAGATCTTTATTATTTTAGATGTCATGTCATGTGTCAAACCAGATTAATATATGGTCCTTGCTATATGGTATCATTCAATTAGATGGTTCTAATTTATGACCATTTGACACTTAACTTGCTACATGCTATCATTCCATTACATTTAAATTGACATTAAACCTTTGTTAAACCATCACCATTTCATTAACCATAAAATACAAGATACAACAAAATAGCATAACATAACGCAATTGCATAAAGCATAACCAAGCATAACCATACCATAATTTAGACAACCAAAACCTAATCATACCATACTCTAAACAAAAAAAATCAAACCATAAACATTACCCTTTCATATTCCTTTCATTAAATAAACCACAAAAAGAAACCAACTAACACCTAAAATGAACTTCAATCTTCTAGCGTGTATTGCTTGTTGATTCACTGTTGCTCGAAGGTCGTTCATAGAGTTCAATAATCCAGGTATAATTTGAGTAGCTCTTGGATACATTTCTGGGTCATACCAATCTATAAAGCCACAACTCACAGAACAACAATGGAATCTTCTACCTGGATTAGCAGGAGTCCATGATGTGCGGACAATCGCAAGAGCTTGACATATAGGACAATGAACCATGATTTGTTATTGTTTGTGACTATGTGTGTGTCTTTGATAGGCTGGAATGTTTTTTACAAGTACATATAGATTGGAAATGAGAGGGAAATCACACATAACAATGAAATGAGAGGGAAAACACAAATTACAAGGAATACTAAGTTGCATCTATTGTCCTTCAGGTAAAAACCAGAAGAAACCCATACATGCTAAAAAGAGGGAAATCACACATAAAAATGAAATGAGAGGGAAAACATAAATTAAGCGACAAAAAAAATTGATTTTAAGCGACTATCATATATCTTTTTTATGTTTGCTTACTATTATGAAAGGTATACCACATAATATATGTTTACATCATAAAACTTATCAACTGATATTTGTTTTTATTTATACAACACTATTATTTGTGTTTTGGGCCTCGGCCCAATCATAACCAAACACGACTTATGAAATTTGATGGGCTAGTGAGCCCATGATTTATACAAAACACTCTTTTTTATCAGGCCTTTGTGTCTAACTTACACATTTAGCTTAATCCGAATTTTTGACACTTGACATTGTAACTTGTACTAAAACCCACATTGAACATTATTAAAGCCATTAACATAGCTTCATCAATATTAAAGCAATTAGACATCATAACTTTCCATTATTAAAGCAAAGTACTCATCTTAAACAAACAAAATAAACCCATGCATGGATAGTAGCTATGTATTATCCTCCATGTAATAGAACTAGATCTATTTTCCTATAGGTAAGAGATTAAATAACTAGATCTATTATCCAACGTTTAAGTATATGTACATAACCTAGAAAGTCATGCACTTTATCTTGGGAACTATCAAATAGTTTTCTTTGTATTTTCAGTTTCTACCAAAGCAATGGGATCTACTGATACAGAATCAATAACATGTGATGATATTGTGTTTCACCAATGGGTGTAAGTTTGTTTATTATTCTTTCTTTTCTTCTTAAATATTCATTGTTTGTCTAATAATATATGTTGGTGTTTTAATTCTTTCAATTGTTACACAGGAACTCTCATAATGCTGATGAGTTCGTGGTTGAGGTACATCATGGTAGTGTTTTTATGTATCTTCCCCTAAGGTACGCTGCTGGACAACTTATAGAATTGAAGTTATCTAGGTCTAAAAGGTTATCTTATTCTGAAATGTGTGATCTTTTGTTGAAAAACATAAAAGAGGATATATGGGTGTGGTTTTATTGTAAACCAAGATGTAGCTTAGAAGAAGGATTGACCATTGTCGAGACTGATAATGATGTGAACAAAGTGTATGATTTGGCTGAGATTCATGGGCTCATTGAGGTCTATGTCAGTCAAATTCCGCAAGCAGGATTAGTTAGTCACTATCATAAGAACTTGCCTTTTGATGACTATGACGATGAGGTGACATCTAAAGTTAGAGTTCTTGAAAAAAAACATAAAGATATTGAAAACATGTCGTTGGAAGAAATAATTGCCTGGGAACAAGCAGAACAAAATTCACCAGCTATCCTTAAGACACCTTATATTAAGCCTTTTGTTGAAGCAAGTCTTTTTAGAGGTAGGGCAGAGATGGAATATAATGATGACTTCTTAGGTGGTCCTGCTTTTTTAAGGTCTGTTAATAGCCCGCATGTCCAAAACGATTGTGAGTGTGGCTGTAGGTCTCCGACCTTTTTAAGGTCTCTTGTTAATGATTTTGACGATGATCCTACAGTTGGAGGGTCTACTATTATCCAAAATGTGTCAAAGGAAATTGGTTTCAAAGCTAGTCCTTTCAAAGGCAAGAATCTTTTGTCTGAATTTGAAGCTGCTATGAATGATGACTTTCAGGGTGTTTTAGCTGTGGGAGGTTCTAATGCCATCCATTATGTGTCAACTGAGAATAAAGGTTTTGAATCTAGTCCTTTAAAGGGTAAGAGGCTTTTTAACGACCTTGATGATGTTCCTACAGTTGGAGGATCTACTGTTATCCAATATGTTTCAAAGGAACGTCGTTTTCAAGCTACAAGTTTAAAAGGTAGGAAACTTTTTAATGACTTTGAATCCGTTGGTGATGATGTTGAGTATGTGGGTGTTGTTAAGGATGCAGTTGCATGTGACGCTATGAGTTTGCCTAAGGATGGTGCGATGGGTGATGGAAACCTGGTTGTCGGTGGTACAACTGTCAACAATGTCTCTAAGAATAATGGTTCCCAATCTTGAAGATCTAATATTCAGTAACTTTTGCAAGTGTATTTCAACTTCGTTTATTTAACTTTCTTACATAGTTGTTGTACTAGTTATGTTGGTAACACTTTATCATAATTTAGGATTAATTGTTGTAATAGGTTAAGTTGTATGAACTATTTAAGTATTGTGACTTGTTAGATTGCAATGCTTTTGTTTAAATTTTCAATGTTGTTACAAAACGTATTGCAATACTATTAGTCTTATGCAAATCAAGGTGTAAACATACCCACTTCCATGCTATTAAAGAATTAAAACATACAACTACTAATATCCTCTAAGTTTGGACAAATGGAATTAGTTGTAATACAGACTAAAAAAAAACAATTACCCCTAGAAATCGTCCAAATGAAAAAGGTTTAAAACACCAGATGACTCTGGTTGTGACTGGTTGTTGTTGTTAGGAAAGCTCAAATTACTTGATGACCCCGGCTGTGACTGAAAGTTGTTGTTAAGAAAGTTCAAATTACTTGACGACCCCGGTGGTGACTGAAAGTTGTTGTTAGGAATGTAGCTTTGAGGAGTAGATGATTCACAATTCCATTGATTATTGTTGCTTGCATCCGTGTTTGCATTCCTATGTTCTACATCTTCAAATTGTCCTTCCCGTCCTTCTTGTTTCACTGCCTCCTCGTTAGTAGGGGTGCACGATTCTTTCTTTGTTTTACGTTTCTGATATGTAACATTTGTTCAAACAACAATCATACTATAAAGTAAATAAAAATTGTACATTACAGTAACGATAAACAATTACCTTTTTTTGTACCACTGGTTTAGTACATGACTTTCTTGTGTGTCCCTTTTTGCCACACCTCCCATAATTTCTGCTTTTTGGGCCCTCCCCCTATGATGGGATACGATCCTTCTTTTTTGGTCTTCCACTTTGCCTCTTATCCATAACCGGTGGTTTTACCACTTGCACGTTATCAGGAGTACACCACATGGATAAATCACTTAAAGGATACACTTTATCTTTGTATGTCATTTTGAGTTTTGTTTTCATAAAGTACTCTATTGCCCAACTGCTATTGTTAGTCAAACCTTCAGCTCTAGACACCGCACAAACATGTCCACACGGTAACCCCGAGAGTTGCCATTTGCGACAAGTGCATTCCTTTTCGTCAAAGTCAACAATATGAACTTGTTTTGAATCCTTAACTTCGTACATTTTATACTTCATAATCCCTGTAACAACCCAAGTAGCGCTCTTTATCATTCTATCGTTTACTTTCGCAGCGGCCCAGGGGGTAAGTTCATCCTCTTGTGCATCTAAAATTAAAAACAATTATACGTTTACATATATGAAATGTTGAACAAATTAAATTAGACTTTTTCAAGCATTACCTTGGTATTTCTCTTGATGATCACAATACCAACATTGTAGAAGTTTTCGGTAGTACTCTAGTAGCATAGTTATTGGAACTCTCCGAACATCCCTGGTTAAATTGTTTATTGATTCTGCACTATTTGAGGTCATATAATTGTACCTGTTTGCAGGGCAATAAGCCCTTGACCATTTATCAAATCCAGCTTCTTGAAGTTTTCTATAAGCTTCAGGTTGTAAGCCTCGAAGCTCAGAAATTGATGCATCAAACTCTTGCTGTGTGTAAGTTTTGCATGTCCTCCAATATATAGCCTTTAATTTTCTATGCTTCAAATTGCAATTCATCATCAAATGACGACAACAATACCCATGAAAGGCATTGGGGAAAACAGTATTACATGCATGGGCAATTGTCTGATGTCTGTCAGAGATGATGGCCAAATTTGGAACATCGCCAATGCATTCTTTAAGTTTGGACAAAAACCAGGACCATGATTCGTTCGTCTCACCTTGAGACACACCAGTTGCAATAGGTATAATCTGGTTGTTTCTGTCCATTCCAACAGCAAGCAAATTTGTTCCAAGGTATTTCCCTTTAAGATGTGCGGCATCAATTATTATCAAAGGGCGCATACAGCCTAAGAAGCTCCGGATCTATTTGATTAAAGCACGTATTGGTTATTGAATAATATTTACTTAATATTAAAGGTATTAATTTAAAAAAATTATAACATTGAAGCTTACCGCAACACCAAAGCCTATGAATACCATCTTAAATCGATCTTCATCATCTGTCTCAATGTGTGTTACAGTCCCCTCATTTGCCAACTTTAAGTTATAGCAATAATACGGCAACTGGGCAAAAGAATCCTTAGGGCAACCGTTCACAAACTGTAATGCGAGGTTTCTCCCACCCCAAGCTCGTTTATAAGAAATGTCAAGTTTCCACTCGAGATTAAAATATTTTTGTATGTCCCTAGCCGTATATACCCTTCTACTATCCTTCACTTTTTCAGCAGGTATTTTACCCAATAATTTTTGGGTAGCGTTTCGATGATTAGGACATAATTGAGTTATGGAACATGTATGAAAGTCGTTAATTCTTGACACATAGAATTTACGACTAAAAATACTTTTTCGTGTGTTAATGTACCAGTTGCATTCTTTTCTCAAACATTTTAAACTTGACCTATTCTTACAAGATTTAACGACTTGATACTCGAAACGTTCGGTTAAAGACTTCATTCCTATTGCATAAATGCAAGTATCCTTATCATTAAATTTTTGATTTTTTATCATTTTACCTAAGGCATCGTCTTTCTTAACATCTCTGTTTTTAATTATAGGATCCGGTGGCTGGGGTGTGCTAGGCATATTTTTAAATGTGAATCTCTGCCACTGAGGCTGAACATCCTCATCCGTGTTCTCGTTTTTTGGCTCACAATGATTATTGTTAACTTTTGGTGTTTCATAAAAAAAATTCTTCATTGCGCAAAGGAACATTAAGATCGATATCAAGAGGCTTAGAAGTAGAAGACGGATTTACCTCCAAAGTTTGCTCGATAAGCTTGACGAACAGTGTCTGAACCACTTTTTCCTTACAACATTTTTCAGTAACAAAGAAGTCAACGTCATCATCATCACATACATCAACGGTGTTGGATCCGGATATGTAGTGCAAGCTGATGCTCTTATCTTTAATGTAAAATATTTGCTTGATATACCATACCAAATTTTGGTAAGTAATGTTGACTGGAAGTTTAACACCATGAACTGATTTTTTAAGATCCAAATAAACTTTGAAATTTTCCAGTGAACTAGTTGAACTCATTTTTTTTGCTTGTGGAGAGATGACAAAGTTGTGGGATTGTACACAACTACAAAAAGTTAATAAGAAACCTAATTAGGATTCGCTCAATTTAATAGTCGCTTAAGATTTTCCCTCCAATTGTTTTGTCAATAACTTAGAAAATAAAGTCAAACTGGAATCTCAATCTTAAATGTTCTGTACTTTTTTGTCCCCCACAATAATTACGAGACTTAAGCGACTTACGGCTGTATCTTCTAAGCGAATTTTTTAGCATGCAACTTGCTTTAAACCAACGGATATATCCTCTTCACGCAATAACTCGCATTAGTTTTTCAGTTGTCAATCATATCAAATTTTTTGTTGTTCTTCAAGGTTAGTAAATTGCTTTATTTATTTATTTTTTATATTTTTTTTGTTAATAAAGATATAGTTAAAATAGAATATGAATGCATGTAACCAGTGGAGTATCTATTGTGACACTGTTTATGCATTTTTGTATTTGATGATAGCAATAGTTAACGATTATGTGATGATATGCATAATCATGGAAATGAAATTACGATACCCATGGTACCCAGGTTCCTTAATATTTCATATAATGACCCATGGTAGTCATATAGATTATATGGTAGGTAAGTTTTATAATAGAATGTGTTTTGATGATTGTAAAAGGCTGGATCTATTTTTAGTGTTGGTGTTTATGAAGATGACTAAATCGTACTTATTTATAATAGAAAGATTTATAATATAAAGTGTTTTCATGGTGAATATTGTTCTTACACAGGATGGGTCAACAATTTGTATTTCCATTTTTCCATGGCACGTTTCTAAGTGAACAAGTAAGGATAATTTACCAATGTTAATCCATATATTAGCAATGTACATTTTGTGCAATACGTATAAACAGCACATGAAGATACTTAAATTGATTTACGTACTAATTGATGGAACAGATTCTTCCTGAGGTTTTTGATGATTATTTCAAGTCCAAAAAAGACATGATGTACTTGACAGGCAACAACTAGAAATGTTACTAGACAGAGGTTACAAACAAAGATGGTTGATGGGTTCTATGGGACTTGGAGTGGCAGGAATTCGTTACTGCAAATGTCACTTCTGAAACGAAATTCATGCATTTTATTAAGCAAGGTGAAGATGACTTCAAAATTGTTGAACAGATATTAAAGAAGACTGGAAACTTAAGTACAAGTTATGGGGATATGGCACTTATGTCATCTTCCCACATTAGCCAGACAGAGGAGGACAATGATGATAAATTTGTTCCTACTGCTAGCTTTGGAGTTTCTACTGCTAGTCATGGTGTTCCTACTGCTAGTTCACAGAAGAATGTTGCTGGACTTGGAGACTCTACATTCTATGCATTCATATCTAGTCAAAGTAGTGGTTCTCTTTTGACTCATGAAGATCTTAAGCAGGTGGATGATGATGATTTGGAGGAGATGGATATCAAATGGCAGGTTGCTCTTCTTAGCATGAGGGCTAAGAAATTTTGGCAAAGAACTGGAAAACAAATTACCATCAATGGTAATGAGACTGCTGGATTTGATAAGAAGAAGGTGGAGTGTTTCAATTGTCACAAGTTGGGACACTTTGCAAGAGAGTGCAGAATGCCAAGGAAGCAGGATAATAGAAGCTCATGGTACAAACAGGACAGGAAGAAAGAGCCAACTGTGGAAGAGCCAAAGGCTATGCTGGCTATTGATGGTGTTAGCTATGATTGGAGCTTCATGGCTGATGAAGTGGAAGCACCAATAGAAACAACAATGATGGAAACAGAGTTTGCATTAATGGCTTTCTCAGACTCAGAGGTACAATCTATAGAAAGTTGTTCTAAATCATGCAGTTCTTTAAGAGAATGTGAAAAGCTTAGAAAATTGTTTGATAGTGAAAGGATAGAGTTAGATAATGTCAAATTTAATCTAGCTAATCATAAAAGAGGCATATCTGTTTTAGAAAAACAACTAGAACATTATAGGGAAAATGAGTCTAAATACAATGATGACATAGTTGTACTAAAAAGAGATTTAGACTATAAGATTGCTGTAAATGAGGCCCTTAGAGCAGAAATAGAGAGACTTAAAAAGTTTAATTAAAATGTTCAAATCTCTGTTGATACATTAGCTTATCAGTCTGAAGGAGTCAATAAAATTTGGCAAGGACAAGTAGTCAACAAGGTTAAGTCTGGTGTAGGATATAACTCAGTTCCTCCACCATACAGAGGTATTCCCTCACCTCCAGGTATTGACCTAGCACACACAGGATTAGATGAATTTCAAGAACCTGAACTCAAATATGGTCCTAAATCTGTTGAGATTCCTAAGTTAGAAGAAGTGTTTGAGAGTGCTAGTGATTCTTCTCTTGTTGATGAAACTGTGTCTGAGAATAAGAGTAATATAGAAACCATTGTTCCAAATGTGGTTAAGGAAATAGCTAAAGATAAAGCTGTGGACACACCTAGAAAACAAGTTAATCAATCTAGGCCAACAGTTAAGTATGCTGAGATATATAGAAATAGGTCACCAGCTCCTAGGGGAAACCAAAGGAACTGGAACAATTTAAAATCTCAACAACTTGGTAGTAAATTTGTAATGAATAATAAAGCATGTCATATATGTGGAAGTTTTGACCATTTACATGCTAAATGTGGCTACCATCAGGGAAGAAGGATGGTATTTGGGAAAACAAGGGTGAATGATAAATATTTTCAAAGAAACTCCCACTCTAATGAGAAAGGCAATTTGTTTCCCAAAGCAGTTCTATTGAAGTTTGGCACCAAAACACTTTCTACTGCCATACATAATAAGACTGCTTACTCAAAACAACCTATTACAAGTGCAAAACTAATAATAACTTTTGTTAAAACAGCACAAACAGGTAAAAGGTCCTTTTATGAGAGAAGAGTTGTTTACAACCAAAAATGGGTACCAAAAGTTAAAACAACTGAGCCAGCAGTTTCTACTGCTAAGCCAGTTGTTTCTACTGCTAGGCCAACAGTTTCTACTGCTAGGCCAAATGTTTCTACTGCTAGGTTTGTAAACACAAAAAGGGTAAATAAGGGAGATGTTGTAAAGGCCTCAGCACATTGGGAATGGAGACCTATCAAACCCAATGGTGCATAAATGACTTTCAATAAATATACCTATATTGATGCACGAGGCAGATCCAAGTCAGTAATGGCTTGGGTCCCCAAAAGGAACTAATTCCTTTATTTTGTGTGCAGGAACATTCAGGTACTAAGAAAGAGGATCAAGGATACTCAGACAGTGGATGTTCCAGGCACATGACTGGCAACATGTCATATCTTTCAGACTTTACACCTCTGGATGGTCAACATGTTAGCTTTGGAGGAGGTATTGGTGGTAAAATTTCTGGTAAAGGTACTATTAAGACTAGAAATTTAGACTTTGAAGATGTGTATTTTTTAAAAGAACTTAAGTATAATCTCTTTAGTGTCTCACAGATGTGTGACAAGAAGAACAAAGTTCTTTTTACTGATACTGAATGCCTTGTCCTTTCTAAAGATTTTAAGTTACCTGATGAAAGTCAAGTATTGCTTAAAATTCCAAGAAAAGGCAATTTATACAGTATTGATATGAAAAACATTGTTCCTAAGGAGAATCTTACTTGTTTGATTGCAAAAGCCACATTAGATGAGTCTATGCTTTGGCATAGAAGACTTGGTCATATTAACTTTAAAACCATTAATAAGATTGTAAAAGATGGTTTGGTAAGAGGTTTACCTTAGAAAAGATTTGAAAATGATCAAACATGTGTTGCTTGTCTTAAGGGTAAGCAACACAGAGCTTCTTGTAAGCCCAAGACCCTTAACTCTATTACTCACCCATTATATATGCTTCATATGGACTTGTTTGGTCCTACATCTGTGAGTAGTATTTTGCATAAGAAATATTGTCTTGTTGTGACTGATGATTATAGCAGGTTCACATGGGTTTTCTTTCTTAGAACTAAGGATGAGACAGCTGGTATCCTTAAGACTTTTATAACAGAGGTAGAAAATCTAGTTGATAAGAAGGTGAAAATCATCAGGTGTGACAATGGGACAGAATTCAAGAATAGAGTTTTTGATGAATTTTGTAGAGAAAAAGGTATTAGGAGAGAATTTAGTGTTGCTAGAACTCTTCAGCAGAATGGTGTTGCTGAAAGGAGGAATAGGACATTAATAGAGGCTGCTAGAACCATGTTAGCTGACTCAAAGCTACCCATCACTTTTTGGGCTGAAGCAGTTAATACTGCTTGTTATGTGCAAAACAGGGTTTTCGTAGTGTAATCTAAAAACAAGACACCTTATTAGCTGTTTAGGGGTAGATCTCCTACCTTAGAATTCATGAGACCATTTGGATGTCATGTTACTATTCTCAATACCTTAGATCATTTGGGACAATTTGATGGTAAATCAGATGAAGGTTACTTAGTTGGATACTCTATGGTTAGTAAAGCTTTTAGGGTATACAATCTTAGAACCAAGAAGATAGAGGAAAACCTGCATGTGGAGTTTTTAGAAAATAAATCTAATGTTGCAGGTGCTGGTCCAACATGGCTGTTTGATCTTGATTCTTTAACCCATACTATGAATTATGTACCAGTTGTTGCAGGTACATATACTAATGATTTTGCAGGTTCAGAAGAATATATTGATGTTGATGAACCATGCAGGGAGAAAGAAAATGAACAAGATCATATAGTGATGCCTATTTGGGACTTTAATTTACAACACTATTCTCCT
The DNA here is from genome assembly GCA_021014915.2 of Artemisia tridentata subsp. tridentata. Classification (NCBI taxonomy): domain Eukaryota; kingdom Viridiplantae; phylum Streptophyta; class Magnoliopsida; order Asterales; family Asteraceae; genus Artemisia; species Artemisia tridentata. Next base: position 187,424,242 of record CP139509.1, on the reverse strand, counting down.
AGAGAATGATCAATCCCCCGGACTTATCTATACTACACTACAACGGTTAGGTACACTGCCTAGAGGATTGTAAATCCTTTTGTAAGGGTTTGCAACACTCGCATCAAGTTTTGGCGCCGCTGCAGCGGGGAATAGTTATTGTTTAGGTTTAAGTTCTATCTCGTTTAGCTCTACTCACTAGATTCCTATCAAGTGAGATTTTTATTTTTCTTTTTAGCTTTCTTTAGTATATCTTTTATTCATTCCCTTTGTTCGTAAGCCTCTTCATTTGCCATCATGGTGAATGAAGGCATCTTTGAACCCCTTGGCCCACCCCAACAACACCACACACACCAACACCAAGAACCACCAAATAACCGTGACCCACCAAATAACCAAGACCCACCGAAGCACCTCGAGCCCGTACTCTAGGTGATTACTCCAAACCAAGCCACCAAGGCTATTGAAACACCATTAAGCTCCCCCAAAGAGCCAATGTGTCTCCCTTGCGATCCGACACCATCCGGTTGGTGCAAAGCGGATGTGCATTCCATGGACTTCGTTCCGAAGATCCAAATCAACATCTCAAGGATTTCCTTAAAATTATAGATTCCATAGACCTTGATGTTGCCACTCAAGAGACAACGCGATTGCGTCTCTTTCAATTCTCTCTATGTGACCAAGCTAGTCAATGGCTTGAGCGTTTACCCGCGGGATCTATCACATCTTGGGATGATCTCACTTCTCGTTTCCTCGCTCAATTTTTCCCACCGGGGAGAACTACCAAGCTAAGGAATGACATCTTGATGTTCCAACAACGTCAAGGTGAAACTCTTTACGAAGCGTGGACTCGTTTCAAGGACTTACTCCAAAAAGTCCCTCATCACGGCATTGATCTTTGGCTTCAAATCCAAATTTTCTATGATCATGTCAATCAATCCACAAGGTAAACCATTGACCAAGTGGCCGGTGGTAAGCTACGTGACAAGAATGCGGAAGAATCGTGGGGAATCATAGAAGATCTTGCTCTCTATGACAACGAATGTTGGAATTACCCCTGCGAGTTGAGCAAAATGGTCAAGGCAATATTTTGCCTTCGAATAACTCAAGCATTCCCAATCGTAGGATCATGAAACTTGAAGACCAAGTCACGTTTCTCATGAAATCCTACGAAGCTCCTAAACCGTCAAGTCAAGTGAACAGAATCACTTCTTCATGTGAATTATGTAGTGGTCCCTACGACACTTTTGATTGCATGGAACTCCCCGAACAAGCTTTTGCGGATTATGCATCCTCGCGTACTGACGGAGCGGGAGACAAGTGGTTCATTTTCAAACCCGAGCAAAGCACTCTTGGTGATTCCTACAATCCCTCATGGAAAAATCACCCAAACTTTAGGTGGAAACAAAACCAAAATGCGCCTCAAATTTTTTTTCTAATCCACCTAATCGTTTTCAATCAAGCGGTCCGTATTCAAACCGTACCTTCAACAAAAATCCTTCCACCAATTCCAACAATCTTGAAGGATTGATGTCTAATTTTATGTCATCTCAAGAAGCTCGTTTGTCTAAGTTTGAAGCCAATTTCAAACAACAACAAAGCGAGATGACCAATAAGATTGACAATTTGTTGAAGGCTCTCAACAACCAAGTGATAACCCCTTCGAGTAAAGTTGTTAGGAATAAAAGTGGGGTTAATGAGGTTAAGGATCCTTGTTGGGAATTATATTGAGTTGATAATACAAAACAATAAAAGAAGAATGAAGCAAATACGAAACAAGAAGTACTTAAAAGACAAAGAAGGAATTCTACAAAAGATGGAAGATTATAGAAGATTCCTTAGAAGATAATGATAAAAGTTAGGAAGATTTACATTCCTAATACAGTTATGAGTTCTTTGTAAACCTAGATATCTCAATTATATAAAGAGATAGAGGTCTTAGGTTTTATGTGTGCACAAAAAGATGTAGTCGACTAAATAGTGTGTGTTCTAGGTGTGAGTTTTCTAAGTAGACGCCTAGATTAGTTGTGTTTAGCCTCAAGGATCTTTGATTCCTTGTTATAGTTTAGATAACACGTTCTATTATTGATCAAAGTAGAATTGGGGCTAGTTGTGAATGTTATGAATGATAAGGATGAAAAACCTTGTTAATAACATTGATTCTTTGTTTGAATATTCCGCCTTTGTTATTATTCATCCTAGATTAGATCTAAAAAATCTAGAGCTTAAACGATCTCAGAATCTATCACGTTCTTAGGTTCTATCAGGTGGTATCAGAGCCATGGGGGCTCTTGATCTAGGATTCACAAGGTTTTAATGTCGATAGAAGCAGTTTTGGATAGTGTATGAATCAGTTTTTAGGGTTTTTCAGATTCGGTTAGGTTTTATCTAATCGTTTTTACAAAGGACTGGTGCTGCTGTTCACAATCACTCTATGCTGTTCAAAGGTATTCTGTATTATGATTGTGTTTATTATAATCGATCTCATCAGTTGTACAAGAAAAAGAAAAACCAAAATCCTAGCTTCTTTCTCTAGAATTGGTGACTTTTGAGAAAACCTAATCCGACATATATGCCTATCGTCTCTCTCAAAATCATTAATTTTTGGGTGTTTGTAACTGTTTATGTTTGATTCCAACTATATTCAAGTTGTTGAGCGATTAGTGTTTTGGTAGATATTAGGGTTTACTACTGTTCTTGCAGAAATCTTAAAACGACTTGTTCATCTTAGGGTTTGCTACAACATTGATTTGATGATTCATGGTGCTTAAAATAAGTCGATTAAGGTTATAAGGTTTTGCAAAAGTCATGGTACGAACTGGAGTTACTGAGAATAGAACTAAGCATGGAAGGAATAAGTCGATTAAGGTTACTGGTTACAATTGTTTGGATGGGAGTAAGTCACGTTAATGCTGCTTATTGCATACTTACTGCTGTTCTTTATAACTTACTGCTTCTCCATATCAATTAGTGCTGTTGGTATACTCAGTTAGTGCTGCTCGTTATGGTTAATGCTGCCAGTATTGTGCTACTGAGCTTAATGTTTATGTTGTTGGTTTATGTTTATGCTGTCAAGAGGAAAATTACTACTGCCAACGTAAGGATAATGCTGCTAAAGTATTGTTCTATATCGGACAGTACATGGATTTGGTTCTCGGCTGCGTATGGAGATGTCGGACAACACACACAGAAGATTGATTTTGGTTTAAATGTTCTTAAACGTTTACAAGGCGTGTTTATTGGATTTATTTGGATTAGTTGATTACGGAGATGATTATTTATCACTTATTTGAAGTTAAAGTAAAGTTTCACTGATGCGTGTTCTGATTATATCTTTTAGTAGGAGATAACTTGTTCGTGCTTATAACGTTGTGACAAAGACTTGTCAAATCTAGCAATTGGTCTTTGCTATCACTTAAAGGAGTTACATTATAGTGCTCAGTGTCTCATAGAAGATGAGGATTTTGTCAAGAGGTTGCGATCTACTTATACTTTTGGTGTTTGTATAAGTTCAAAGTCACGTGGATAGTACAAGACATAAGACATAAGTTTGAGTTGTTCTACTTCAGCATCAAGTTCGTTATACTTAGTTTTCTTCAACAGTAATCATTACAAGAAGCCTACAGATTTGGAGATTCAAGAAATGGTTAACACATGGATTTCAGGGGAAGCATATAATAGAGTGTTTAATCATTTACATGCACCACATGAGGGGAAGGTTTTTACTAATGCTAGATTAGAAGTGTGATATTGGTTTGTGGTTGTCAAAATCAAAGTTGCATCTACTTAGCGTCTTCTAGTGGATAATGACAAAAAGGGAAAGAAGATTTTACATAGAAGTTTTGCAACTTGCAGATCCTTGGTGGTACAGCATGTTATGTAAGTTCACATGAGTTGAGCTTAAGGGGAAGATTGTTTCATTCATGGAAGATCAAGAAGAATGTTTTGTAATTATCAACTAGGGGAAGATTGTTGGGAATTATATTGAGTTGATAATACAAAATAATAAAAGAAGAATGAAGCAAATACGAAACAAGAAGGACTTAAAAGACAAAGAAGGAATTCTACAAAAGATGGAAGATTATAGAAGATTCCTTAGAAGATAATGATATAAGTTAGGAAGATTTACATTCCTAATACAGTTATGAGTTCTTTGTAAACCTAGATATCTCTATTATATAAAGAGATATAGGTCGTAGGTTTTATGTGTGCACAAAAAGATGTAGTCGACTAAATAATGTGTGTTCTAGGTGTGAGTTTTCTAAGTAGACGCCTAGATTAGTTGTGTTTAGCCTCAAGGATCTTTGATTCCTTGTTATAGTTTAGATAACACGTTATACTATTGATCAAAGTATAATTGGGGCTAGTTGTGAATGTTATTAACGATAATGATGAAAAACCTTGTTAATAACATTGATTCTTTGTTTGAATATTCCGCCTTTGTTATTATTCATCCTAGATTAGATCTAAACAATCTAGAGCTTAAACGATCTCAGAATCTATCACGTTCTTAGGTTCTATCAATCCTTCATCGTCTAAACATGTTCACTTTGTCAATGCTATCACTCTAAAACCACCAAATAGGAGTAGTGGGGAGGAAGATAAATAAAATGTGGTTAAGGATAATAGTGAACCTAAGGAGGAAATTAAAGATGGTGGGAAGGAGGAAGAAGTAGATTATGAGTATTTCAATAGGTCCCCCATAAATGATGAACGTGCATACCATACGAATCTATTAGAATATCCTAAGACATCGTATTGCATAAGTTCACAAATCATCAAAATGGGTGACCCATCTAACATAAACATACCATGTAATATTGGGCATGTGCATGTGTGGAAGGCATATATTGACCTTAGATCTCCCATAAACATTATGACTAGGATCCACCATAATTGGATAATGAAAAAACAACTTGGACCTAGGAAAGACCCCAACACGGGTAGGGTGAATAATTTTGGTGCATGAACCAGTAACGAGATAGCTTATATCTCATTAATGATATGCTAAACAATTCTTTTGGTCCACTTTTCATCTGGTTCATTATAACTTAAATTGCATTTGACAAATATTTTGAACACTTGACACACAAACACGAACGCCAATAATAGAGCAGATATGATCGATCCATGCATGGTACTACTATCACACGTATATGAATAGATAACTACCAAGACTCATCCCTATATACGTAACCACGAACAAATATTTTAACCCAACCTTTATGCATGATAAAATACAGATTTTCGACATACTTCGACACCTAAACAACCTCAATGCCAAACAGACAAGACATGATCTCATCTAGTTCACCATGCATGCGATCGCCAACACCTTCATACGTACAAAATCACACCAACACTCTAACCTCGATAATGTATACGTTTGTAACTTATCTAATTCAGTTTGCATAAATCGTTAAAATAATATACCCTTCCTTTTCATAACAGGAATTTGTACGATAGTCTTTATATATATATATATATATATATATATATATATATATATATATATATATATATATATATATATATATATATATATATATATATATATAACATGTTTTAAAAACAAACTTCAGCCTATTCTTCCCTCATTAAAATAATTATCGATTAGCTTATTACATCCCGTATGATATATAATTATGCATGGTCTCATTTTAAAACAATAGTTTCAAAGTTGCATTAAGGGTCGATTGAAATAGAATGAAAACAAGACTCGACTCTATTGTTGACAGAAACTCATTCGATAATATTTTATATAAATGTATTCGAATGGTTGCATGAACTAGTAACGAGATGTGATAATTGTGACTCAGGTATAGTAGTACCTTAGGTTAGAACCAAGATGAATCGAAGAGGAAAGGGACAATTGTACTCAGGTTCAGCCACACACGAATACCCCCATGAGCTGCTACAAAACTTGAACACCAAAGCACGTACAAACCCTTAGACTCGATCACAGCCCATACTGATCCTTCAAATCTTGTTTCGTGTAGAGAAAAATATATGGAACTTGTTTATTGCTAAGAGAATTTTAGTTTAGAACCTATTTAGGTTTCGGTATGGAGAAACTGTTTTTAGAATTTGGTTTTCTATTTTGATTCGTATAGATGGAAAAGTAAGAGCCGAATATGTTATATGTTTATAAAAGCGTGTGAATGAGAAGGGAATGTTGTATGTTGTGTTAAGGAAAGAAATATCTTGCATATCTTCTAACATTTGGATGAGATACAATCAGATTACATAAGGTCTTATCTAAACCAAAAAGAAAACGTGTATAGCTTGCATAAGTGAAATCGTATGGAGCATTTGGTTAGGCAAGGATTTGAGTGTATCTTTTATAATGTAGGGAATATATACATTTGCTCTTATCTACTCAAAACTGACGAGCCAACAAAAAGATATATAGTAGGTGAAATCGTTTCTCTCAAACTTGGAAAGCAAATGGAAAACGTGTAGGACTTCTTAGGATGGGTCGTTTACTATTAGTAGCTTAGGACTAGATTTAGGAAACTTTAGATTATTAGTAACTTAGATTTAGGATTATTATTGATGTGTAATTTATTTATAACATATAGTTTAATGTTATTACTTATTATTTAGACTTAGGTTAAAATTTAAAATTGGAAATAAAATGTATTCTAGATTTTAGGGTTTTACGCCCCGGCAGCGGCGCCAAAAACTTGATGTGTCGTTTAGTATAGGTAATTATTGTTATCATGTTTTAATATTTATATTTAGCCGACTTAACCTATAACAAACACTAACGGGCAGTGTACCCGATCAATGTAGCCTAGTTGGTAAGTAGAGTGTCGATCACTAAGAGTGGAACGTTAACACCTAAGTATCTATCAGTATTTTAATCCTAATGTTAGTTCTAATTAATCCTAATCTAACGCAGGGGGTTTTCACCCTGATAGACTGGCACGATGTGTAGATTAAGTAAAACAGTAAATTAAACTAATAAGGAGATAGACACACACGTACACAGATAGAAAACATATGCAGATAAGAGGTCTGATCGATAGTTAGGAAGATTTTTCACTCGTTTAATTGCTTAGCTGTATAAGATGAGTACTAAAATCTATTCTCTCTCACTGGATTCTTACGTGTATGCGTATATCATTCCAATGTCTAGATCCAGTCTAAACGTCTAGATTTCGGGTATTAAGTCTTCTCGATGGACTAATCCTGTCACGATTAATCAGATCTCCGTATAAAGTCCACCTTAATTATTACTAAGTTTATATATTATTTATCCCTTTTACAGGCTTACATTAACTATGCAAATGATGTTAATGAAGTAATTGTGCGAGCCTAAGGTCGACAAGGCTCGATAAACTTGTATATGTAATCAAAACATATGCATAAGGATCCAATAAAATATCAAATACTCTTTATAAAAGCTGGAAACAATTAAGTCCGATCAAATAGTGCCCAACGATTAAAAGATTGCTAATACAAATTAAACGAATCTTCCTATGAATTAAAGTACTAGCAGGACCTTCTTATAGCTCTGAATTCTTCTTTCTGGTTGTGTCTTGTGAGGTCTGGTCATCGCCCTTCTGTAGGTTATGTGTGGTAAAATTGTGTGTCGAATTTGGCAGACGAATGGGGTATTTATACATTCTGGAAACAGAATCGATACGGCATATTTATTAAGTTGATACGCCGTATCTAGGTAACTTCGCGTGGGGTCCAAGATTATTATATTCTGGAATATTCGTACACCGCCATTGGATACGGCGTACCTTCAATCTACATGCGGCGCATGTTTCTTCTATATCTTGGATTCTCTGGTGAAGTCTTGAGATTGATATGCCGCATCTCTGGATTGTCATGCGGCGTATCTGGAGTAGGATGAATCAGATCTTCTTACGTTGACCATGGTTTCATAGACGGCGCATGGGATAAATCCATGCGGCGTATGCTTCAAAGTCAGGCAATGGTCTTCATAATCGTCTAAGTCTTGATGTACGACGTATCCGTCTAGAATGATACGACGTATCTTCCTTCAGTTCAGTAGACTTTTCCATCTTGATCTATTTCGCTCCAATTTACGTCCAAAATAGCTAACTTTCACCAAATGCTTGTTTATAACTGAGATTTACAAAAGTAAGCGATTAAGTATCAATTCTCATATAAAATAATATAAAATAAGCAAATAACATAGGATGAATGATGCCAATAAAATGTTGTTATTTGATATCATCAATATGCACAGTCTAGTACTTGTGTGTGTGTGTGTGTGTGTGTGTATATATATATATATATATATATATATATATAGGGGCACGTTCTATGCAGTACCAATATTAAATGCAGTACTTTACAGTACTCATTTAGACGAATAGGAATTTAGTATTAATAAACATTTTTTTATAATTAAAAAGGGCATAATAGTCAAACATGTTTTTAGTTTCTTTTTGAATTTTTTTAATTAAAAAATGTTTTTAAATTCCCTTAATTTTCGGGATTTTTTTTTATTTTTTATTTTTTTTAGCATACATGTTTTCAGGAAAATGAAGTGCATATGTGTTTTTTTTTAAATATTGTAAATTTACATATGTCTCTTGTGTACAATTGTTTATACATCAAACTTGTTTTGCTTAAAATGTTAATTGCACATATGTTTCTAGCGTACATTTTTTAATCTTCAAAATTTATAACAAAAATCATAAACATAGACATATACATGTAACCTCTAAATTATAACAAACAAAAAATATAAATAGCATACACAAAAAATGATATCAAATGAAATACAATTTAAATACAAATGTATCTTGTTAAATATAGATGTGCACGTCATTCAAAAACATGTGTGCACTCTTTCAAGAACATGTGTGCACTCTTCCATGAACATGTGAGCACTCCTCCAAGAACATATGTCCACTCCTCCAAGAACATATGTCCACGCTTTCGTATCTCATTCTACACTTGTGTCTTGACATCTTTATCATGATCAACACTTTTGTCTTTTCTATACCTGAGATTACAAACAAGTATCAATTTTTTATTATGAACAACTAGTAAACACATATGCACAATCTAAAACACATATGCATATCTCATATCTCATTGTTTGAATTTATATCAACCTTAAAACACATATGCACAACCTCTTTCTTTGATTTTTTACCAGCCATAAAACATATATGCGCAATCTAAAACATATTCGCACACCTCTTTCCTTGATTTTATATCAATCCTAAAACGTATATGCACATCCTTTTCATTGAATGTATACCGACCATAAAAAAAATATGCACTCTTCCAATACTTTTATATTAACATTGAAACACATATGCACACTTTTGATACACAACAAACAATAACTCATAGTTTTGTACATAATAAAGATAACACATATTCACAATTTTTAATTATATCAGATCTCACAAATATCTTTTTCTTATTCAAACTAGAAACCTAGAAAAAGAGAGGTCTCTACTTACAAAACGTTAAACACAACTCTATTTTTCTCATATATTTTTTTTTAACAGAAATTTTTTTCCTCATATCTGGTTATGCTATAAACCAAACAATATCTTACTTCACAAAGCAGGCCCCAAGATCAGTTATCATGATTACCTTAGCCAAGTAAACATAACTATAATATTTAATATCACATTAACATACATGAACCTAATCACGAAGCCAAGATCAGTTATCATGATTACCTTAGCCAAATATTATCACCTATTCATTTAAAACATTATAATAGACTCAGATTCATTGTTAATCTATAATAATAAGTATAAATCTAGCAAAAACTATAAATAATAAGTTAAATGAAACTGAGTAAATTAAATTAGGCTTTTGGGACCTGAATGAGATTAACGATGAGACCGGAAACGAAGAAGAGGAGGCTGATTGGGACGATGATATGAATATATTTCGAACATACGAACCCACCACCGCTAACTGCAAACTCGAACATACGAACCCAACCCAGCGACCAGATCAGGCCATCATAATACTAATGGAAACGGCAGTCCTTGAAGGCGGTAGTGATGGCTGATCGCCAATGTGTTAGTGACGGCTAGGTTTTTGTTTAGGCAGATGGTGGTCGTAGGTGGTTACTAGGTCAAAAGAGGATGAGATTTAGATTTTGAAAGAGAAATATGTGGTGTAGGGTTGGTTTTAGTGATGGTATACGAAGGTGTTTGAGGAAGTGGATGGCGGCGCGTGGAGGGGATGGCGGCGGAGGAATTGTAAATGAGATCTGATGGTGGTTTTAAAGTCAAGTGAGGGAGGAGAGGTGTAGATCGATATATGAGAAGATTATGGCAGTTTTTTTTTTCTTCGGAATAATGGATGTAGGGAGGCTGCCATTTTTTAGGGTTAATATGAATACCTAGATTGCCCTTTTAGGTTTTTTTAGCTTTTTAAATAATGGCTTGATCTTTCAACTAATTACATTAAAGTCACAAGTGATCTCATCCATTTATTAAGTGATCTAACGGTTTATATTGGTCTAGAAGGGTACTGTAAAGTACTGTATCTAATATTGGTACTGCATAGAACACTACACTATATATATATATATATATATATATATATAGGGTCCCTTTCTTACGAGAACCATGTTATCTACAAGAACTGCGAGAACCACCTTTTTACAACTAATAATACACAATGTACATCATTTAATGCTCCATATGATTTTGTTATTTTTATTTAATTCAAAAGGGCATATTAGTAAAAGACATTTTCATATTATTTTTGTTTTTTTTATATAATTTCCTTTTTTTTTTAATCTTAAAATTCGGAGTTTTTTTTTTTTTTTTTTTTTTTTTTTTTTTTTATGGTAACATGTTTTCAAATGGTCATGGTGCATACATGTTTTTTATACCTAATCATTAGTTAGTTTAAAATCTCATGGTGCAAGCATGTTTTTTTTCCCCAAATAGTCAAGGTGCATACATGTTTTCAGTTAGTCCAAAGTGCATATATGTTTTTTTTTTCCCTTTCAAGGTGCATATAGCTTTTTTAATATAATGAAATTTATAACAAACCAAGAACATAAATGTTATATACAAATTTCGATATCGATTGAAATACAATTAAAATACAAATTTCTAAAAGCATAAATACATGAATCTAATCGATCTATACACGTGAGCACTAATAGCCGTCAACATTTTTTCAAAAGTCGGACATACATGCACACTTGTAGCCGTGACCATTCTTGTAATTACACCTGATACAAAGAAAAGTACAAAAATTAGCAACCATAATATTATTAAAAATTATACATGTACATGAGTATATGTATGTTTTAGGAAACATACTTGTTTGGCAAACACAAAACATATATGTTTTATACGTAAACATATAATCCAAACATAAAACATATATGTTCTATAATCCAAACGCAAAACATATATGTTTTATACGTAAACATATATGTTTTTTTTATAAAACACATATGTTTTTTTTTATAAAACACATATGTTTTTTTACAATAAGTACTGAGTATCACCATGATAAACTGGAAAAGGGGAATTATACAGCATTTACCAAAATCAATCTTGCCATAAACCTAATTCTAGATCGAAACCAAAAAAAAAGAGGGTCTGACCCATAAACCTAATTCTATATAAAAAATAAAACATACATGTTTTTGAATGTGAACATACATGTTTTTACCAAAATCAATCTTGCCATAAACCTAAATCAATCTCCAAAAACAAGCATTTACCAAAATAAAACATACATGTTTTTTAATGTGAACATACATGTTTTACTAATCGAACCCAAATAAAAACAAGCATTTACCAATCGAACCCAAATAAAAAACTCACCAGCCATGTTTACATGTACGAACATCACCAATCGAACCCAAATAAAAACAAGCATTTACCAATCGAACATCACGAGACACATAAGAGGGTTCTGAAAACAAGCATTTACCAATCGAACATCACCAATCGAACCCAAATAAAAACAAGCATTTACCAATCGAACATAACAAAAACACATAAGAGGGTTCTGAAAACAAGCATTTACCAATCGAACATCACCAATCGAACCCAAATAAAAACAAGCATTTACCAATCGAACCCAAATAAAAACAGGCATTTACCAATCGAACCCAAATAAAAAAACTAACCTGTGAGGGCGGCTAATTTTCTGACCATCGGAGACACATAATCATGATCGTTTAACAAAATCACCAGCCATGTTTACATGTACGAACATCACGATCTGACAGCGTGAGGTGATGGTTGTGATGGCGGTTGCTACGGCGTAACAGCGTGAGGTGATGGTTGTGATAGGCGGCTAGGGTTTTTTTTTTTTTGTGTGAGAGATGGAGGAGAAGATACTGTTTTTTCTCACACTATTATGATGAGATCCGAGTTAATTGGAAGGATTTTAAGAAGCAGTTATTGAGATTGTATAAAAGTTAAATACCATTTATGCCATTTTCATAAATGTTCCAGGAAATCACTTTTAATTTATTTACAAAAATGCCATGGAACATTCTTATCCATTGATCAACTCATCTAATGGCTAAAAAGTGGTTTTCGCAGTTCTTGCAGTTAAAATGGTTCTCGTTTGAAAGTTACACAATATATATATATATATATATACTAGCAGGGTACCCGCCCGTTGCGGCGGCGGGTACCCTGAAATAAAATTTTTCGGTGAATCATGCATTTTAGTTTATTATGTTCTTTTTGATAATAAATTTACGGATATCAAGAATTTCGTTTACCTCATGCCCGTTCGGGCTCGAGCCCGTTGGCTCGTAACGGGCTCGAGCCCATTTGGCCCATTGCCCGTTCGGGCTTGAATATTTGTATAATGTGCTTTATTATTTGTATTAGTGACATTTAATGCAGGAATTGTGTTTAAGTTGGTTGTACAATATGCTTGATAATTTGTATTTCTTATGTAATGGGTGTTTTAATAACTGCATTAATTGTATTTATTGACCTGTTAATTAATTGTATTTAATGTACATAATGATTTATTTATTGTATTTAATGTTAATATTTCTATTTTAATTAGTTGTACTTTGAGCTTAAGAACTTGTAAATGTTAGAAAATATGTTTTAATTACTTGTACTTTTAGCTTTATAACTTGGATTACTTAATTTTAAGAGTTTCCATTATTAGTAGGCCTTAATGCTTTATAATATAGTAAGATTTGTTTTGCAAGGAGCATATGGATGCATCCTAGCTACTTAGTTGTGTTATATTATTAGTGAATGGACTCGTGAAAGGGGTCAGCAACTACTCCGACCTCACTACTTGATGCACCGGATTATATTTAGGATTTTATGCTAAGCTGGACATCCAGTCAACCGCTTGACGGTGTGCCCTGTTGTAAACAACCTATTTGCGGGACAGTAGGAGCGTATAATTCCCCAAAAGCATTCCAGCAAAACGGGTAATACATGTGGTAGCCTTTAGGCGCTGGTTTGAGTTCAATGTCGGTTAACCTTACGTCCATACAAGGCATGCTGTCACTACACGAGACATGAACTGGTTTTACTGTATAGGTTCCTTTAATGTTTTCGTAGGCGATATTTGAGACAGCAACTGCAGATGTGTGGTTAGTGCAGGTGCTGTGGTCACAATAGTACTGATCAATCATTATTGGGAATTGGACTTCCGAAACTTGAATGTTTGAGAATAGTACTCCTTGAACTGACCCTGATCCTCCCTGCACACGAAGGTAAAATGTATTTAATAACTTCTGATATATGTAAAAAAAAAATTATTTAAATGAAATCACAAACTAATAAAAAAAAATAGGTTAATTGTTTAGGAATATTATAAGCTTCATGTTGGTTCATGTACTTAGTAATTGGTAACTTGGTATGTGCTTTTAGTACCTGCCATGTCTCGATCCTAACACCCGTCATTGTGTTATGAATATTAACGTTACGGACAGTAATATTGGAGACACATGCCGTTGTGCCATCTTTTCCTAAACTTCCAATGCTTATTCCATGCCCTGGTCCACAGTTGACATCATGTACAAATACATTTGTGCATCCCGTTTGTATAGATATGCAGTCATCACCTGCACACAACCATAATTAATATTCTTAAGTTCCTTTATCGTGATTCATGTTACAATGCTAAACTGATTACTTTCGTGTGTGCATACTTTTTGGTGTTCGTTTAAGTATGGATAAGGTGATAATTATTTGATTATGTGACAAAATACATTCTCTCTGTCTCTTGGTTGGTCGGGTCCATACAAAAGGCTGATACTATTTTTTTGTTAGATTAGGTCTATTCACATTCATGAGGTTTTGGTGGATAAATGTCGAGTAAAATCGAATGGTTGCCATGAATTTAAATGTGGTATGAAAGGATTTAAGGATATGGTTTTCTCATGAGTCATGATATACAGTTTTCTCTTTATCTTTTCTGTCCACTTACTATTATAATCTACCGATCCTATAATTTATAGTAATTGAACTTAGGAAAATATACACTATTATTTACCACAAGAAAGGTCTGTCGTATGGATCAACACGTTTTGGGAGTTCTGCAAGTGAATTCCGTCAGTGTTGGGGCTGTCGCCAGGAGATGAGACGCTGAGACTGTAAACTAAAACTCCGTTACAGTTGTCAAACTTGAGGTGACACTGGGGACTGTTTTGAATCGTAATGCCTGTGACTGTAACATTAAAGCTCCCATAAAACCTCAAGGCCTGTATAATAACAATAAAAAAAAGGTGCCATGTCACACTACAAGCATCATTAAGGAGTATATTCATTATTTATGTATCCATTATTGGAGCACTCGATTGTTTTTGTGAAGTTTTTTATTGGTTCGTGGTTCATGGATATGGCTTTTTTGGATTCGTTATTGGAAGAATAATGGACTTTTGGAGCAGTGGATTGAATCTAATGATGAGCTTATGTGGTCTAATTCATGTATGAAGATAATGAAGTCTTTGGATAATGATGCTGCTGTTGAAGATTTCGATAACGGTTTTTGGAGAGAGTTTTTTGTTAGGATTATTGTATTGGGTTTATTTTGTGTAGGGACTTATGTTTTAATTTCGCTATTGTGCATGTTCCCGAAGCATGTTTTGAGCATGTCATTTGGACTTTGCTTATATGGGTATATCCATATAAGTCACTTGTAATTTTTTTGTGTGTTTAATATATTTGCCGGGGATGGTCTCTTTTTCCCAAAAAATGATTGGATTTGTCAAGAAGGTACATTTTTTTACCGCAAAAAAGTACTTGTTATCGTATTAGCATTGCCGATTATCATTCCTTGCAGTTTATTGTGTGACAAATCAAAGGCATAAAGGAACGCAAGACTGGTGAGCACAGATGAGCTTTCTCCGGTTATTTTGTTTGACGACATGTCTAATGCTTCTAGCTGGCTCAGATTTCCAATAGACGACGGAATCGAGTCTGTGGATTTAACTCGTTATGTGATGCGTTCAGAAGATACAGTGCTTTGAGCTGGTCAATTGTGCTTGGTATATCCCCTGAAAAGTAATTACTCAGACATATCGATCGATGTGAAGAGTGTCAGGATATGATTTTGACTAACTCCAACTCAAATCCTTTGACGGTAACTGTTACAGTATCTTGATAGTTAAAGTCACTTAACACCATAAACCTGAGCTGCGTAGTACGTGCTCTATTATCAACAGTCATCATAGCTCCCCGCTGCCTGCAAAAAGAACTGGTGGGACAACACCGCTAAATCTATTGTTAGGTATGTATAGAGTCTGAAGATTTGACCAGTTGTGTTGGGATTCACCACAATGAACGGATCCATGGAACCTGTTTGATCGCAGAACAAGTACATGCAATTTGGTCATGTCACCTAAAGATAATTGAACGGATAAATGTCATTTATCCTGTTGTTCCCGGCCAAGGTGTTTAACACGTGTAGCATTCTGCAATTGACTAGAGATTGTGGAATCTTCTCTTCCAAAGAGTTGCTATGCAGGTCTAGAGTGTTCAAGCTACAGGTTGTTGGAAATGTTCCCTCCCCTCGATTTGACCAGTCCGACCATTTTTTGCCAAGTTCAGTACCCCAATACCGTTACCAAATTCAATCAAACACTGTGGTATCATTCCGGTTAAACGATTGTTTGACAAATCAAGGTAGACAACATTGCATATGGTTTTTGGGATCATCATATCCCTGTAAGTAAATTACCAAAAAGAAAAAGAGATATATAGTTACTGAAGTCTCCCCAATTAATTTCAGAAAGTGACGAATGGAGAACGTTGTTCGAGTAGTCAATGTAGTTAGCCATTATTGGTGGAACATGAATCACCCCACTGAGGGGATTGGAATGCAAGTCAAGTACAGCGAGATTAGGAAAAGTATAGGGCTCTTCAAGGCAAGTTAACTGGTTGTGAGAAAGGTTCATATATAATAGCCTTCCATTCCCAACTCTCCATATAGAGGTTGGTATTTTTCCATCAATTTTGTTGACTGAAAGATCAAGAGCTATCAATCTTGATTGGTTTCGTAGATTAGGGGACTTGTGAAGATTGCAGGAAGCCAAATTTTAACAAGTATAACATTGGAAGGCGAGACACTATAGAGCTGTTGCTGCTTGCTATGATTGAAAAGTTGTTGAACGAAAGATCAAGAGTCTTAGGTTGCTCAGACCCTGAAAATGTTTAGTTTCAGTTACACGGCTCAGGTTGTTTGATGATAGTAAGAGCCGGCTAAGATGTCTAATTTTAAAGAAAGACCTAGGAATTTCTCCTTCTAGTTTGCTAATGCTTAAATCAAGTATTTCCAACATAGACGCGGATGCATTAGAAAAATTAGGAAGCAGGCCATCAAAATTGTTATTGGAAAGCTTTACGGTTCTTCCGTAGATAGCCACGCCATTTTATTTTAGTTTGGGTAACCGTGGTTTCCGACTAATCCACGGGGCTTAAGTCCGCCGCCATAGGAATGTTAATTCAACATTTGGCGTGAAAAAAATGGCCCGCATCATGAGGGCATAATAAGGGTATGTAAGTCACTACCAAATATGTTTATTATTTCAGGATAATTGAGAAATATTTATAGGGAGTTAGAGATGGCTAAATGGGCGGGTCGGGTCACACTGGTCAAAACAAGTAGCTTTTGTGCATACTGAAACAGGTCGGTTTGGGATAACCTAAAACCCCATATGTCCAAAAGTTATACTAACATTTTATGAGTATCCCCTATACTAATCTTAAATTACTCGTAAGTATTATCTAACATTTTAAATAAAATGATGTATGAGGTTTTAGACTTGGTCGACCTTCAACCCGCATCCTTTTATGCTATTTGAAAATTTACCCGTTTGATCCACTAGAGATACAACATAGCCCAAATGCCCATTGTAAATGGGACAAAATTTCAATCAACGACTAGACAAAATAGTAGAATTTCAGTTAGCGTATCTTAATCTAATGACAGGTAAAAGGTGTGTAAGTGACCGGTCCAACGGTTATGCTTCTAAGAAGTTTGGTACAACTTTCGTGAGAATGTTTCATATGGTGACCTAGGAAACATACTGATGAGATTGAAGTATTAACGCTGAGTTCAGCTAGCAGAGATGGCAATTTCTACCCATCCACTTATGAAGGGGTCGAGTGGGTTTGTTTCGTTTTGAACAGAAATAATAATAACAATAAAAGGTGAAACGAATCAAACGAGTTATAAAAAGATGAATAATATTGGAAGCACTGATTTATGAAATCATAAATAACAGGTTAATTATCTATAAGAAAATGGAATGAAGAGGTGTTAGTAGGTTAACCTACCCGTCTCACCAACTCTGGTTCTTATATATAAAGAAAGTTAAACTATGCTAGAGAACACACAATATAGTTAGACTTGATGGATATTGCAGGTTTTGCTTTAGCAAATACTTGTACACAAGACTCAGTTGTAAAAGATAAGCACGGACAAATAACATAGGATACAGGGGCCATTTCAAAGGGGGATCGAATTAAAGAAACCCCATTGGTGGAGCTGTGGAGCGCATAGCAGCATTAAGTGTGTTCCTTATGGGTGATTTGCACAAGAAAGGAATTGATGACAGACAATTGCAAGTGTGTGAAACTAGAATCCGGATTCAAAGAAAGTATTCTAAATTTCAAAGGTAGATATATGTATATCCCAAATGGGAAAGAGAAGCAGCCACAGGATCGTAACATATGAAAATGGGGAAAAATCTTTACAAAGCGAATCAGCGGATTTTTAATCTCAAAACATCAAATGGCATCATCATTAAAAACCAAGCAAATAATTGACAAACTAAATAATACTGTAATAATTATTATAAGAACCAATCATCATCAATAAACAAACAAAAGATAGATATCCATTCGATCAAGCAAAAGCACGATTACAATACGAGAGTTTAATTGTCAAATCATAGAGGAGATTCCCTTTGTCCCCTTGACTTTCCAGTATTACGCAGTTTTCTGTCAGTTTTTGTTCCGTATTTCTGACAGTTTTAATCGTTTGACTTATTAAACTTTATATTTTCTGTTCCGCATTTTCTGGTTTATAATTTTTTGATATAAACAAAATTATAAAAATTAAAAAAAAATAATAAAAAAATAGGGCTTGTATAACAATTTTTGAGGGGCTTGAATAACATGAGCCTTAATTAATTAATTAAGGTGACATGAATTAAAATTAAAAACTAAAAAACACTGGTGCTTGCTGCTTTCTTCTTCTTCTTTTTGTTGTTGTTGTCATAATCTCCGTGTTGTTTTCGTTTCATCTTCTTCTTCTTCTCCTCCTCTTCCGCTTTCTTCTTCTTGTTCATTGTCTCCTCTTCTGCTATCATCTTCTCCATCTCGGCTTTGGCAACAAAATAATTCTTGATCTCTTTTGCTTTTTCAAGCCTCATCTCGGTGTAAGCAACAGTTCCCATTTTTTTACGTTCCCTTTCTTTCCTTCTCTTCCCTTCACAATATTCGTGAAACAGAGCCTCATCTGACATGTTCTTAGGAGGAACATAAGGTTTAATCACGAAAGGAAAGTTCAACGGCAACCCTTTCTTAACCAAAATCATTTTCCACAAACGATTCTTTCTAGCCGCCGACATCGACATCGACATCTCGCCTCTCTCTCTCTAAATCTCAAAATCAATAATTACTATTAGGGTTTCTTTATTGCCCCTTTATTTATCTAGTAGACGAGTTACATTTCCACCCCCCTTGTTTTTATATCTATATATTTTTTTTTGGAAGGTGACTTTCCACCCCCCTTGTTTTGATATCTATACTTACTCGACCCTTCATTTTGTAAAAAAAATAAAAATAAATAAATAAATAAAATACTATAGAGAGGTCATTAATAAGCCTCGCTTTTCTCTAGTTCATCGTTTTTACCGATTAAACACGGCAATTTTTTTTAAACATTGGTTCTATGACATTAGGGGTCATTTAGACTCTAAATTCGTATATATTTTATCATCTATTGCTCTAAATCGTTTCTATTTGCGTTTTAGGTACTTATGAAGTATTTGCTGGAAAAAGACACACTTTGGGCTCGATTGAACGAAGAAAAACGACAAACCCGACGAAACAAGGACATTTGACGGCGTAAGGACTATTGTGACGTCGTCCCAAAATTACCACTTTGACCAAACAGTAGTGTGAGACGGCTTCAAAAGGACTTGAAGGCGTCACAACTTCAATGTGACGCCATCACATCCAAGTCGGTGCAATATCGAAACCCTATTTGGCGGTGAGCTGACGGTGTCACAAGCAAAGAGTGACGGCGTCACGACCTGAAATCTATAAATATTAACGCATTGTCTTCATTATTGTGTGTGCAACTTTGGAGGAACTTCTACCACCGAACCTTAATCGTTTTTAGCTATTTTTAAGCCTTTTTGGCCAGGATAGAACTTATGTATTAAGAAGATAAGTCTTATATTCAATCAATCAATCATGTTTGTTTATGTTTGTTTGATTTGTTTATTTGCTTTCTCTTTATTACTAAGCTAGGCTAAATTAACATAGTATTTGCTTAGGATTGCATGAAACCTAGTTGTTAATTATTGATTATCGTCTCTTGTTGAATGGTGTGTACGTTAGGAGTTGGAAAACTTGCTAGGGAAAATTAGACTTGCTTGAACGTCCACTAAAACGTAGACAATTAATACTTATGTCTTAGGGATTAATTGAGTAGGAGTATTTATTGCGTGAATTTAGTTGGAAGATGGGATTTGATAATTCTTAGGCGTCTCCAATTTAGACTAGTTCATAGGTGTGAGGACTGACCAACCCACAACAGGAAATTAGGAATACATCCACATTGCATTAGACAAGGACGTGACAATTCGACAATTTAATAAGACATAACTAGGGAGTAATGAAATTCTAAGTAAATACGCTTTTCCTCTTATAAGAAGTTCACCAATTTACTTTTCTTGTCATTTATTTTATTGCATTTTAGTTTAATTAGTAGTGTAGTTAGTAGCTTTAAGTAGCTAAACCCCCCTCTTCCAAATTCCTCGAGATTTTACTTGCTTTTCATAAAATATAGAAATACAAAAAGAATCTTCCCTCAACCTTTAGACTTAAATTGTCATACACTTCGAACCTGTTGGGTCCATTCAGTACCCAAGTATCCTTAAACTAGGATTTGAATAGAAATACCCTAAGTGTCACATAACCTTAAACATTAACCAAGTCACTGAGTAAATAGTCACTCAGTGAGTTACCTTCAAGAAGCTCATTACAAGCCTAAGAAGAAAGATTTTCCATTCAGTGACGCGAGACTTAATGAATGATACCTGAGCCAAAGAAGAAGGTGATGGGTTCAGTGAGTGATGACAATAACTCACTGAACCCCAAGTCTCCTCAACAACTATGAAGACTAAAGACCTAAAGACTGAAGGAAGGCGGGACAAGGCGGGAAACGTTTGAAAGGATAAGGAGAAGTCCTTATTAGACAAAGGTCAAACTTTCCCTGAAATGCTAATACTCAGAGCCGTGGCATCACTGTTCTTAGCAAAGTAGTATTGTCCCATACCCAATATAGCAATTGTAACAGAGACAAAATACGTAAGTATTTTGTCCAAACTAGCCTAAGGTCATCTTTGTCTTTATCAATAACGGTTGTAAAATACTTTGTATAAATACGTTCATAAGTAGGAGTAAATGGTTGACAAGTTTGTGCACTAAATACTTAGCATTCGCAAACCCATTTACTCCTCCAAAGACAGCTAAGTCCCTGAGGTTAGCTCAGTTGGTTAGCATAGTTATACTTAAGCTTAGCTTAAGTTTAGTGAGGAGAATACCATACTTGTCATTTCAATCCCAAGTGTTATTCCGCAAACACTTGGGTATAATTCTTTTATTAATTTCTAATAAGAATTAAACATTGAAAAAAAAACCTTTGTGTCTTTTACTTTACGTTTTATTTATTATCTAGTTTTTCATAACATCACTTAAGCATGGAACATAATTAGATTAACTTTTGTAGTTAAAACTAACTGTGTTAACGGGAACAACAAGTGGTATCAGAGCCTCAGGTTTATAAAAGTTTTCAAAAAAAAAGAGTGCTCAAAGTTTTTAAAATCAAGATCCTACCATGGCTGAAAGTGATGTACCCCAACTAGTCGTCAAAAAGGGAGGAAGTTATTCAGCTGTTGCTCTCCGACTTGAAGTTGAAAAATTCAATAAGTGGAAAAAGCGCATGCTTTGCTACATAACATGAATGGAATCTTATTACATTACGTGCATTAATGAAGGTCCATTTATCCCTAAGACTGCTGAAGGTTTACCTAAACCTGAAGCTCAATGGTCTGCTGATGAGAGAAAGGTGGTCAATCAGGACCAACGCCTTAAAAGCATGATTATATCATGTCTCCCCGACGATATAATAGAATCATTCATTAAGTGTGAAACAACCTAACAAACTTGGATTGACTTGGTTTATAGATTTGAAGGTCCCTCAAATACCAAGAAAAAAAGGATCATGGACCTGAAACTTGAGTATAACACCTTTAGAGCCAAGGGCAAAAAGACCCTGACTATTGCACCCATATCAACTGCTTTCTTTTCTAACAGTGTTGTTCAGGATTTTCAAAAAAATTATGATGATGAGGCTGATGAGAGAACTAGTGAGGAGTACCTAAATGATTTACAAATTGAATTTCAAGAAAGGGCACTCCTTGCTAACTCTAAATATTTTATTAAAAGAAACAAGTCAAGTTTTTTAGGAACCAAAGCAAATGAAAACACTGAATGTTTTAAGTGTGGTAAAAAAGGTCATTTTGCTAAAGACTGTTTCTCAAAAACTACTTCAGAACCCCATACAAATTTTCAGGAAATAACACTTCATCGGGAACTAGCAAGTTTCAACCTAAACTGCTTCAGTCCACTCAAAATTTTCAAAACAGGACTGAACAAAAAGGTCCAGAAGATTTTGAAGTTAAGTATAGAAAAGCAAAGGCTAAACTTTCTTTACTTGAGGCAGCCCCCTCAACTTCTCAAACAACACAAACCTCTAAACCTGTTTAGGCTAAGAACAATGGTCTTGTTGCTGAAACATTTGACTGGGATGAAGAAGATGTTTCCTCTGATGATGAAGAGATGGTTCATGTCAGTGCTTTGATGTCACTTTCAGAAGGTGAAAAACTCACTGTTGGGAAGAACCATGCAAGGAATGGAGAATGGGTCAACATCACCATGAGAAAGAGACACACCAGGGAGCCCATTTGGCATCTAGACAATAGATGCTCAAGGAGTATGACTGGTGTGAAAGAATATGAGAGTTCTTTCTGGTGAACCCTATGAATCTCATGGCCATTCTCATCAACTGTTGGATCGATATATCTCTAAACTTGTTAGGTCTAATCTGGGACAAATAATAACAAAGGCGGAATATTCAATAAGAATCAATCGTTATTATGAACAAGGTTTTCATCATTATCTCCTTTAGAAAATTTCATACACAATTAGACTCAATACGGTTACTCAACAGTAACAGGAATCAAAGATCCTTGAGACTAAACTAATCTAGGCGTTTTACAAGACTACACGCCTAGAACACACATACACCTTTTAGTCGACTACATCTTGTCTAGACTTAATCAACTCAACACCCCTATATCTCTTTATATACTAGAGACATCTAGGGTTTACAAAGGAAAACACTCCTAATACAATAAGGAAACTAAATATTCTTTTAAGCATATCTTCTGGAATCTTCCAAATCCTCCATCTTTTTGTAGTTTCCCTTCTTGTCATATTAAGTCCTTCATGTTTCATTCTTCATGTTTTGTATCATCAAATCTGAAAAACCCAACAATCTTCCCCTATTTGATGATGACAAAACAAACACGTTCTTGTACGAACTTCCCTAGACGAAGTAGAGAAATTGAGATAATTAAATCTCACCATGAATGAAACAATCTTGTCTTCCCCTTAATCCATGCCATATCACCACAACATCTCTTCCTCTTTTTGTTATTATCCAAATAGGAAACGTATGCAAATATGATCTTGACCACTACAAACCAATACCACACTCCTAATCCAAGCCTTCCAATGTTTCAAATTGCCTTCCATGACGCATATATAAGAAAAATGAATCCAAAATAGTAGAAACTCCAACTAGCAGTAGTAATAATGATCAACAGTAGTAAGAATCAAAAACTTCCCCTTGAGTGGTGCATGAACATCAAATGATTAAACACATCATAAGAATAAGCTTCCCTTGAAACCAATGTGTTAATTATCTTCATGATTCTTCAAATCTGTAGGCTCCTTGTAATGATCACTAATGAAGAAAACTAAGTATAACGAACTTGATGTAGAAGTAGAATAACCCAAACTTGTGTCTTATGTCTTGTACTATCCACGTGACTTTGAACTTATACTAAAAACCAAATATATAAGTAGACCGCAACCTCTTGACAAAATCCTCATCTTCAATGAGACACTAAGCACTACAATGTAACCTCTTATACAAATAATTGCACTACCAGGCCTTCGATGGTGATCAAAGGAATTTGGGGGTGTTGAGACTGCGCCAAGCTTGTTCTTAACCTGAAATAAGAAATACGAAGACACTACGTTAAGTGATTGCGTAGGGGTTGGACCCTGCGAACCACCTCCGGCGTGAGAGTAAGTATGTGTAATGGTAATGTAGGTTGTAATTTGAGAATGTGAAGTTAACTTGGTGTTCAGTGGATGTTTACTTAAATTGTTCTTTCCCGACTAAGCTATTTATAGGAGAGAAATAGGCCTTAGTGGGCGGTTGCACTTGTTTCGGAGATCATGGGGGCGTCCCATGATTTGTGGTAACCACTAGGGCTTTATAGCCCACGATATCTACCTTGGCGGGGAAGCCTAAGGGAAGAGGGAACGTGGGTATGACCAGGTCAAGAGGGTTCTCCGTTGTTATCCCTTCGAGAGGGATACCCCGAAGGGCTTAGGGCTTCGATCCTTGTCGGAGGTAAGGCTCCAAACGGTGAAGGAGAACAGGCTCCGAACGTTGACAGAGGCCAGGCTCCGAACGGTGATTGAGGCCAGGCTCCGAACGTTGGCGGAGGCCAGGCTCCGAACGTTGACGGAGGCCAGGCTCCGAACGGTGCCGGAGGCCAGGCTCCAAACCGTGACGGAGGCCAGGTTCTGAACATCGACAGCGGTTAGACACTATGAGTGCTTTGGGAAAAGATTGACCTGGGCCTTCGAGGAAAAGGCTTCGTACAGGCTCGAAGGGGAGTCCTTGACCCGTTGGGAGGGTACATCATCAGTATAGATTTAAAATTCTAAAAGTTCGAAATTTTCAAAATTTAAAAAATTTCAAGCATCTCAAATTTTTATAAAAGAAAATCTCAAATTTAGATAAATAATTTACATAACTTTAATTGTAACATAATTTACCAAAAATCTACACCGGGTTACCCGCAACTTACCAACAAATTATAACAAAACTAAAGACAAACCATATCTAAATTATAACAAACTTTACACAAGTAAATTACAACGAATTTATACACAAAAGTCTTGTAGCGCAATCTTTTCATAAACTTAAGAACCAGAAAATACAAAAACTTTATAACATTACATGAAATTACAAATCACCAACAAACTTAAAAATACACAAAATAACTTTTTTTTTCAAAATTAATTTTTTTAGAAAAATTAATTTTTTTTTCGAAATTAAATTTTTTACAAAAATTACTTTTTTTTCGACATTAATTTTTTTACAAAAATAAACTTTTTTTTTCGAAATTAATTTTTTTTAGAATAATTAATTTTTTTTTTTCGAAATTAATTTTTTTACAAAAATTACTTTTTTTCCGACATTAATTTTTTTACAAAAATTAATTTTTTTTCGACATTAATTTTTTTTAGAAAAATTACTTTTTTTTCGAAATTAATGTTTTTTACAAAAATTACTTTTTTTTCGACATTAATTTTTTTACAAAAATTAGTTTTTTTTTAGAAAAATTACCTTTTTTTTTTAAATTAATTACTTTTTTTCGACATTAATTTTTTTACAAAAATTAATTTTTTTACAAAAATTAATTTTTTTACAAAAATTATTTTTTTTTTCGAAATTAATTTTTTTACAAAAATTACTTTTTTTTTTCGAAATTAATTGTTTTTTTTAAAAAAAATAATTTCGAAAAAAAATAATTTTTCTAAAAAAAATTAATTTCGTAAAAAAAATTAATTTCGAAAAAAAATTAATTTTTGTAAAAAAATTAATTTCGAAAAAAAGTAACTTTTGTAAAAAAAATTTCAAAAAAAAATTAATTTTCGAAAAAAAAAAGTAATTTTTTGTAAGAAAATTAATTTCGAAAAAAAAATTAATTTTTGTAAAAAAATTAATTTCGAGAAAAAGTAATTTTTGCAAAAAAAAATTACAAAAAAAAATTAATTTTTCTAAAAAATTAATTTCCAAAAAAAAAAGTAATTTTTGTAAAAAAATTAATTTCGAAAAGAAAAAAAATTATTTTTCTAATAAAAATTATTCGAAAAAAAAAATAATTTTTGTAAAATAAATTAATTTCGAAAAAAAATAATTTTGGTAAAAAATACTAACGGAGGGACTAACGATGCAAACACTTAACGGAGAAAGATAACGCCCATCCAACTTAGGGATGTAATGTGGCAAACGTTTGTCTAACGGGGGATGTATATTGCCAATAGTTTCTGACAGGGATGTAAAGTGCCAAAAGGTATAAATCACAAGGATGTATTTTGCAGTTTACTCTTTATATAATAAAAAAGAGTTTTGGGACACCTGTCAACAAAAGGTTTTTTTTTCTTTTAAGAAACCGCTATGTGTCACCTCTTGTGTATGGTAGCATTAAAAAAAAAAAAAAAAGCATTAACTCGATAATTAATTTTTGCAAGTTTCTTAATTTAAATTGGTGAATTGGCATTATCTTTAGAATGCATTAAGATCATCAAGCAATCTCTTACAAAACCCTTTGATTTATTCATCAAATCATGCCTAAATTTCTACACGAAATATAGCCTTGATTGATACCACCAAATGAATTCAGTTAATAACGTACGTCATGCATATCTTCTATCACTGGGCTTATATAAAGCTCTATTACTTCATGAAGGAAATGTTAATCATTGAAAACCCCGTAGGTTATAATTATTATTCATGCACATTATATACAGATTGCATGAGTAAAACCCTAACGGACCCTCCTAACGGACCCTAAGCACACAGACCGGGCTTGGGCCGACTATCCTAAACCATAATATATTCTCTAATACTCTTCGAACGATCCAACTGAAGTTTACTATTGTAAACGGTGAGAAATCTTGAAAACTAAGCTTCCTAATCCTTTTGAGAAACTTGGTATCGCGATTGTTGTTGTAATCTTGTGTTTGCTTAAGTAGAGTCGTGAGGCGGACTTGGGCTCTTTTTTTTTGGAAAGAAATAAGATGACAATGGAAAGTTGATAAAAACGATAATAGGGCATGAAGTGGAGAGAAAGAAAACATAAGTGATATATATATATTTTTTTTAATAATTTTGCCACAAAGCAAATAAAGAACAAAAAGATGCAAAAAAGACAAAAGAAAAAAAAAATAAATAAAAAAAAAAAAAAAAAAAAATTACGATGAAGATGACAGAAGCAATTTTAGTGCCAAACCTTAAGAAAATAAAAGAGTAAATTACATGGTTCGTTCCTGTGGTTTAGGGTAAATTTCACTCTCAGTCTTTTTTTTTTTTCTTGCATCGTTGGTCCCTATTTAGTTTCAATTGCACACCGGTGGTCCTTATCATTAACTGGCGTTATCTTTTCCGTTAGCAAGTGGCAGCGTTAGTCCATTAACCAAACAAGCGTTTGCAACGTTAGTCCTTTTACTAACAGCCGTTTTTTTTTTTTTTTTTTTCCAAAAAATTTTTTTTTCTGAAAAATAAAATGGAAAGAAAAATAATTTCGAAAAAAGAAAATATTTTTCTAAAAAAATTAATTCAAGAAAAAAATTTATAAAAAAAAATTCTAATTTTTTTTTTTTTTAAATTTCTAATTTTTTTTTAAAAAAAATTTATAAATTTTTTTTTTAAAAAAAATTTCTAAAATTTTTTTTTCTGAAAAATAAAATGGAAAGAAAAATAATTTCGGAAAAAAAATAAATTTCAAGAAAAAAATTTATAAATTTTTTTTTTCGAAAAAAAACACTGAAAATCCAATTAAGCAAATAGGCAAACTGATGCAGGCCAAAACAGGCTAATTAGGCACTTTCTAGCTTAATTAAAAAGCACTAATCAATAAGCAATGACCACAAATTCAGAAGGCAAATGAAGTTCGTACACAAATGAGCTCATAGGACAAAATTCAAACCAACAAGAACTTATATGATGCTTATAAATAAGCTCTAAAAGAGGCACTTAGGGCATTTGATCACTGAGTTCATCAATGATCATTTGACTAAATAGAACACTTTGGAGCTCATTTAAAATCTACTCTCAATCTACAACAAAAAATTAACAAAAACCCAGATCGAGAACATATCTATAATCACCCATCACTCTCACACACAAAAATCCCGTCATCATCACTCATCCACTTCACAATCATAACCTTGAAAACCCCATTATAACCTTGACTAAATAGACCACTTTAGAGCTCATTTAACATCTACTCTCAATCTACAACCAAAAATTAACAAAAACCCAGATCGAGAACATATCTATAATCACCATCACTCTCACACAAAAAATCCTGTCATCATCACTCATCCACTTCACAATCATAACCTTGAAAACCCCATCGAAATCCAAACCAAACCTAAACACCGTCTAAAGCAAGATCCAGTTGTTTTGATAATTTTTGAATACTTTGAAGAAAATGATCTCCATACCTTGTTACAAGGTGCTGCAGTATATAAACAAGAACAGATCTTAGAGTCAACCAAAGGGTCAAAGAGACTTTATCTAATAGTGATACGAATACAACAAGTTTTAGCAGCAAAAAAAGAAAAAACAAGATATTGTTAACAAATGTTTTCAAGATACTTGTGATTTAAGGGAATGTCTAGAAGCTAATAAAGAGCGTAATCGTGAGTTGTTTGAAGCTGAAAAGTCTTTTGGAATGAAGCTATTATGGTTTATGAAACGCAAGGGAGCTTTTGAAGATGGTGACATTGAAGAACTTGAAGAAAACGTTCCTGCTTTGGAGCTATTTTTTCATTTGCAAGCTCATAAAGAAGCTGATAAGATTAGGAGAAGGAAGTCAAAGAGGAATTGGTGGTTTTGGGGTAACTAAAATATGAGGAAGTTGATTGGGGTGTTTGGATGTGTATTCTAAAACTCATAAGCCCAGAAATAAGCTTTTACAAACACTCGCTTGTTATTTTTATTTCATTTTTCTAAAAAAAATATTTTTCTAAAAAAATTATTTCAAAAAAAAATATTTTTTAAAAAAAATTATTTCGAAAAAAAAATATTTTTCTAAAAAAATTATTTCGAAAAAAAAAATAATTTTCTAAAAAAATTATTTCAGAAAAAATATTTTTCGAAAAATTATTTTTTTTTATAAATTTTTTTCTTGAAATAATTTTTTTAGAAAAATATTTTTTTTTTCGAAATTATTTTTCTTTCTTTTTTATTTTTTAGGAAAAAAAAATTTGGAAATTTTTTTCGAAAAAAAAAAATTAGAATTTTTTTTTATAAATTTTTTTCTTGAAATAATTTTTTTAGAAAAATATTTTCTTTTTTCGAAATTATTTTTCTTTCCATTTTATTTTTCAGAAAAAAAAATTTATGGAAAAAAAAATAATTTTGGAAAAAAAAATAAAACGGCCGTTAGTAAAAGGACTAACGTTCCAAACACTTGTTTGGTTAATGGACTAACGCTGCCACTTGCTAACGGAAAAGATAACGCCAGTTAATGATAAAGACCACCGGTGTGCAATTGAAACTAAATAGAGACCAACGATACAAGAAGAAAAAAAATATAAGACTGAGAGTGAAATTTACCCTAAACCACAGGGACTAACCATGTAATTTACTCAAAAGAAAATAAGCATCTGACTTTATGGGACAATCATTTTGCTAAACATTAGTTGCATGAAAACAAAGAAGATAGGGAAAAAATAATACTCCAATAAACAACGGTTGTGATAGAAGGGAAACATATAGGGCAAAAGAAGATGATCTAATGATATTGCCTGTGACGGCTTGTGACGGCAAGACATAACGAAATTGGGTTTTGAGAAGTGAGAATAGAGATCGTGGAAGCTTTGAGGGGGTAGTATAGAGGCAGCGGCTCATGGCGGCCGACTAGGTCTTGAATCAAACCCGCTCTAATACCATGTTAATCATTGAAAACCCGTAGCTTATAATTATTATTCATGCACGTTATATAGAGATTACATGAGTAGGTAGTGGATCATTTGAAAAGTGAGAAATTTTACAAAGTTTAAAAAGCCACTCATCATCCGACACGTGTCCACCATCTTATTTTATACAAAAAAATTCCGCCTAGGTGTAAAATGGTCATTTGACCCGTTTTTTCTTTTCACCCTCGAACTTCAAACGCATATAACTCACAAACGACAAACTTTTATAAAAAAACCGGTTTCATCATAATTTTTAAAATTTAATCCTCTTTAATTTAGTATAGTTTTTTTGAAAATTTTCAAAACTTTTTTTTTTACATATCAAATTGGTATTGATTTTTTTGATTTTTTTTTGATTTTTTTGGCATTTTCGACCCTATTTTTGAGCCTCATAAATATCGAATCGTGAAAAACTTAAAACATGAAAGGTATAGATTTTGGTTCACTCTTTACACAGGTTTTTGAATCACTCAAATTCGATGATATATGAGTGAAATATCACACGTTAAAGATGACATTTTAGTCATATTTGTTGCACACAAAGTGTTTGATGAAATGTCTAGCTTATATTTTTAGGATTAAAATTGCGTTTAATGCATTAATTTTTGTACCACAATGCATCATTAATCATTTTATTAATGTAAGATTCAAAAAGTAATTTATTTTAATTGTTAAGTTTTTTTAAAAAAATGTACGTATTGTGTTTTATTACATTTTTTACCATAAATTTGACCAATATTAAATCCGAATTCGAAAAATTGTAAAACATAAAAGTTATAGATTTTAGGTCAATCTTTACTCACGTTTTTGAATCACTCAAACCCGATATCATATGAATAAGATATCACACGTTAAAGATGACGTTTTAGTCATATTTTGATGATGAAAAACATGGTTTATGAAGAACATGGATTATGATAAACACCGATGAACATGGATTAAGACTAACTATTGATGAACAAGATTAACTGATGAACAAGATAACATCAATCTACATGTTGTTGATAAGTGTTCATCAATTAGTCTTGTTCATCAGTTCATCAGTCTTGTTAATAAACTGATGAACAAGACAACGTCAATCTACATGTTGTTCATAAGTGTTTATAAGTTAATCTTGTTCATCAGTTTATCAGTCTTGTTGATGAACTGATGAACAACACTAACTGATGAACAAGACTAACTACTGATGAACAAAACTAACTGATGAACAAGACAACATCAATTTACATGTTCATAAGTGTTCATCAGTTAGTCTTATTTATCAGTTCATCAGTCTTTTTAATTAACTGATGAACCACACTAACTGATGATCAAGAGTAACTAATGATGAACAAGATTAACTGATAAATAAGACAACATCAGTCTACAAGTGTTCATCAGTTCATCCGTTTTGTTGATGAGTTGATGAACAATACTAACTGATTATCAAGAGTAACTAATGAATAAGGCATCATCAATCTACATATTGTTCATCAATAAAAAAAATATTGTTCATCAATAATAAGTGTTGTTCATCAATAACAAAAGTTGTTCATCAATAAAAAGTCTTATTCATCAGTTAGTCATGTTCATCAATTAATCTTATTCATCAATTAGTGTTGTTCATCAGTCTTAATCCATGTTCATCATTGTTCATCATAATCCATGTTGTTCACAAGTCATATTTTTTCATCGTCAAGATTAAAACGTCATCTTTAACGTGTGACATCTCACTCATATGACATCTGATTTGAGTGATTCAAAAATCTGAGTAAAAATTAACCTAAAATCTATAACTTTTATGTTTTACAATTTTTCTAATTCGAATTTAATATTAGTCAAATTTATAGTTAAAAATGCAATAGAACGCAATGCGTACATTTTTGTACAAAATTAAAATATAAAAGAATATCACTTTTTGAGTCTTACATTAATAAAATGATTAGTAGTGCGTTGTGGTACAAAAAATAGTGCATTCAACGCAATTTTAACACTAAAAATCTAAGCTAAACATTTTATCAAACACCTTGTGTGCAATAAGTGTGCAAAAAATATGACTAAACCGTCATCTTTAACGTTTCATAACTCACTTATATGACATCGAATTTTAGTGACTCAAATTTCTTGGTAAAGAATGGGCAAAAAGCTACAACTTTCGTATTTTAAGTTTTGCGTAATTTGACTTTTAAGCTAGACAAAATTAGAGCCGAAAATGCCGAAAATTTCAAGAAATCAATACCCATTTAAAAAGTTGAAAAAAAAATTGTGATTCATATATCAAAATGCATACCAAATTAAAGAGGATTAAATTCTAGAAATTATGGTAAAATCGGTTTTTTTTTTAAGTTTATCGTTTGAAAATTATGTGCGTTTGAAGTTTGAGGGTGAAATAAAAATAATGTCAAATTTACAAAAGTGCCCTTGGTTATATGAAGAAAAAAAAAAAAGATGTCTTTGATATTTTTAATCTTGACCGTGAGATGAGTTTGAGTGAGATCGGATGGATAGAAATACTTTTTAGGCTTTTTATTTTTTTCTTACTTTGCAGTGGATCACAACTGTACATGAGTAAACCTTAACGGACCCTAAGCCCACAGACCGGGCTTGGGCCGACTATCCTAAACCATAATATATTCTCTAACTAGCTTATGGACCCGTGGATTCACGGGGTTTTTAAAGAAATATCAGAATGAGATAATAAGAAACCACCGACGAAAGTAAACATGTTCCATTAATATATGAGAAAAAGAATGAGATAATACATGAATTATTCGACAATCAATTGAGTTACTAACAATTAAAATAATTTTCATCGATACCGCTTTCGTCTACAAATTTGAAGATCTTGAATTGCAAATGACGTATGTGAGTAAACACCAACTTCGTACCAAATGCCAATTCCATGCACACCTAACATTTGTTACAAAATATAAGTAAAAGCTGTTCATCATTCATAATCCATTATAATTTAAAATATGCAAGAAAAAAAAAGTTATAACATGTATATTGCACGTACTTCTTCAACCTTGTTCATAGGCCTTCAAGTACTTCTTTGTACACCACATTTGTAGTAGTTTTACACATATTTCCATCTTAATCACAAACGATAACCTTCAAACCACGTTTGCTTATAACTCTTGAGACAGCAACTTATAGTTGTCCATGTGTGAAAACAGGTCGGGGGAGGTACAAACCAACTTTTGATAACGATTGACCCTGGCTTTTGTTAATTTTCATTGCAAATGAAAGTGAAATAGGAAATTGTTTCCGGACAATCTTAAGCGGTAAACGCTTATCAGACGGTGTAATTTTCAACCTTGGTATGATTACCGTTTTCCCAAAGTTGGTTCCGTTAATGATTTGCACGTGAATAGAAGTTCTCGATAATTTAAGAACTTGGAGTCTTGTTCCATTGCACAAACCATTGGCTTGATCAATGTTTCGCAACAACATAATCGGGACTCCTACTTTTAAAGCAATTCTGTGGTTTGGAACACCTGAAAACTTCAATCCATTGAGAAATTCTGGCGAGAAAACGGATTGATCAATGATGCCACCACGTTCACTTTTGTCAACACTGTCACAACTCAGGAAAACCATTTCTTCTCCTGGAAATTTGTCCAACATATGGTCATTTATGTTGTCGACGACTTCATTTGTAGGAGCAAGGATTGCCTTTTCTTGAAAGTATGTGGGATCATCTATGTTATCCAAAATATTTGGATAAGTGAAGTCAATAATAGATTGAACCGGGTCATCAGCCACATCTATTAAAATATCATGTGGCACATCTATAGAAACCTCTCCGTCATTCGGTTCTCCTAGGTCCCCGTCTCCGACTCTCAATATCCAATCTGCAAATTCCCGTATCTCGTCGACATCTTCAGGGCGTGATCCGACAGTTAGCCTCATGTTCGCGGTCAACCTCAGAACTTTGCAGTAGTCCCACAAGTAAGATTTCCTCAAAGAAGCAGTAACAATATCTTCCCGGGATCCTTTTGGAACAACAGGTAGAACCTGCCTAAAGTCACCACCAAAAACCATGGTCATGTTTCCAAAAGGCTGATCGCACATTTCATACCTGTTCCTACGAAGTATGTCTCTCAAAGACCGATCTAATGCTTCAAAACAAAGCTTACTTGCCATGGGCACTTCATCCCAGATAATAAGCTTACATTTCTTTAACAATTTTCCAAGATCGCTTTAAGCACTTATAGAGCAAGTAGAAGTCTCATCCACGTTGATAGGAATATGGAATCTTGAATGAGCTGTTCAGCCTCCCGACATTAATAAAGACGCAATACCGCTGGTGATGAAGCGAAAAGTGTACCGCTTTTAGGGGGTCATTTAAGCCCTAAATCGTATTTATTTGATCAAATATTGCCCTAAATCGTTCCTTTTGTCATTTTAGGTACTTTAGAGAAGAAATCTGAAAAAGGAAGCATTTTGGATGTTTTTGGAGCATAAAAGTGAAGAAAACGACAAAGTCTCCAAAGCTGCTGGAAAAGTACACTTGACGGCGTCAAGTATTGCTCTTGACGGCGTCACGGCTTGGCAAAAGAGGTGGATATGAAAAATACACATGATAAGCCAGGGAGTTTTACAAAGGAAGTCTGACGGCGTCACCCTTTGAAGTGATCAAGGTCGTCACGGTTTAAGCTAAAGAGAGACGGCGTCAAGCTTTATTCTGACGGCGTCAAGCCTTGATAAGCCAGGGAGGATTTTGGAGGACTAAAGAGGGACGGCGTCAGGAAGACCATCCGGGAACCCTAGACACGGCGAGGTGACGGCGTCAAGATCTATAACGTGACGCCGTCAGCCACTAAGTTCTATATATAGTTTTGCAATTTTTTGTCATTAGTGTGCAACTTTGTGAGGAGAAACCCTAAGACGAATTTCTGCCATTTTTAAGGGTTTTTATACCCTTGGATCTCCCATGTTTAATTGAAGATAAGTAATCATTTAATCAATCAATATGTCTATGTGTTGTTTGATTATATCTCGTTCTTGTCTTTTAATTAACATGCTAGGCTAGATTTATCTTGTGTTTGCTTAGATCTAATGAAACCTAACTATTGATTATCGGTTATTAGTGTGTTATTAATTGTATTGGATGATTGTTTATCGATGTTAGGCTTAAGAAAACTGGCTAACTTCCTATACGGTAACTTGCTTGAACGTCTTAAGAAACATGAACCAATGCGTACTAAGGTTTTTATGGTTGTATTTAATGCATGAGCGAATTCTAGTGATCCCATGTTAGGAGCTTCCTAGCCGGCTCGACATAGGAGTGAAGTAGGAGCTTGTAGAGTTGGGGAAGTACGTACGCCACCCCACGATTGGTATTAAGGAATACACCCGTCATCCACGCAATTAATACACACTAATCAACCGGTAAAAGATAGTTAGGGAGTAAGGAAATCTAAGTAAACACATTTCTCTCCACATAAGTTTCACAACCTTTTTATTTTCAGTTATTTTATTTTATTTGCATTTGTAGTAATTTGGGTTAGTTGACTAGCAACTAATTCCGCCCACTCCTTCAAACCCGAGATTTTACTTGCTTTCATAAAATATAAAAATACAAAAAGAATCTTCCCTCACCCTTAGACCTATTAGAATAGTTTTTCAATCCTAACGACACTATTCCCCTAGAGAACGATCAATCCCCCGGTACTTGCCACTTCACTATACTACATCGGTCAGGTACACTGCCTGGTGGGGATTGCAAGCCTCTTGAGATCCCTCGAGAGGTAAAACCTGTTGTAAGGTCGCAAAACCACGCATCAAGTTTTTGGCGCCGCTGCCGGGGAATAGTTATTGTTTAGGTTGAATTTTTATTTTATTAGGTCTACTCACTAGATTCCTTTCTAGTGAGATTTTTATTTTATTTTTCTAGGATTTCTTTAGTCTATCTTTTTTCTTCGTTTCTTTGTTCGTAACCATTACCATCCGACATCATGGAAGGTGGTAATATCCTCGATCCCAACAACCCACCACCACAACAACACCCACCTCCTAGAGCCCGTACCTTAGGAGACTACTCCCGTTCTAGCCACCATGGCTATCGAAACACCATTGAGCTCACTCAAGGAGCCAATGTCACTCCCTTGCGATCCGACACCATCCGGTTGGTGCAAAGCGGATGCGCATTCCATGGACTTCGTTCCGAAGATCCTAATCAACATCTCAAGGACTTTCTCAAAATCGTTGATTCCATAGACCTTGATGTTGCCACTCGAGAGACGACCCGACTGCGTCTCTTTCAATTCTCTCTGCGGGACCAAGCTAGTCAATGGCTAGAGCGTCTACCCGCATGATCCATCACCTCTTGGGATGATCTCACCACTCGTTTCCTTG
Source organism: Artemisia tridentata subsp. tridentata (assembly GCA_021014915.2). Classification (NCBI taxonomy): domain Eukaryota; kingdom Viridiplantae; phylum Streptophyta; class Magnoliopsida; order Asterales; family Asteraceae; genus Artemisia; species Artemisia tridentata. The sequence continues at coordinate 187,388,129 of CP139509.1, read as the reverse complement.
CTCAGTTTTTCCCACCAGGAAGAACTACCAAGCTAAGGAATGATATCTTGATGTTCCAACAACGTCAAGGCGAAACCCTCTACGAGGCATGGACTCGATTCAAGGACTTACTCCAAAAAGTCCCTCACCATGGCATAGAACTTTGGCTCCAAGTCCAAATCTTTTATGACCATATCAATCTCTCCACGAGGCAAACCATTGACCAATCGGCCGGTGGTAAGCTACGTGATCTAAGTGCGGAACAATCATGGGCTCTCCTGGAAGATCTTGCTCTTTATGACAACGAAAGTTGGAGTGATCCCCGTGATTTGAATAAAACGGTCAAGGCAATATCTTTGCCTTCGAATAATTCAAGCACTTCCGACCGTAGGATCATAGAACTTGAAGACCAAGTCAAGTTTCTTATGAAATCCTACGAGGCTCCTAAACCTTCAAGCCAAGTGAACAAAATCACTTCTTCATGTGAATTATGTAGTGGTCCCCACGACACTCGTGATTGCATGGAACTCCCCGAACAAGCTTTTGCGGACTACGCATCCTCGCGTACCGACGGAGCGGGAGACAAGTGGTACACTTTCAAACCCGAGCCAAACCCCTACGGTGATTCATACAACCCCTCATGGAAAAATCACCCAAACCTTAGGTGGAAACAAAACCAAAACGCACAACAAACCAATTCTTCCAACCCACCTAATCGTTTCCAATCAAGCGGTTCCAACTCGAACCGTACTTTCAACAACAATCCTTCCAGCAATGGTAGTACCAATAACTTTGAAGGATTGATGTCCCAATTTATGGCATCTCAAGAAGCTCGTTTGGCCAAGTTTGAAGCCGATTTCAAACAAAAACAAAGCGAGATGACCAATAAGATTGACACTTTGTTGAAAGCCCTCAATGACCGAGAAATGGGAGCACTCCCTAGCAACACAGTCAAGAACCCGAAACTAAACGTCAACGCCATCTCGTCAGTTTCGTCTCCTAGTTCTTGTCTACAATATTATTCGGTCAATTCCATGAGCACGTGTTTCAAACAAACCCAAGTCGTTCAAAATGACCAAGAAGTTATGATATCCAAATTGGTCAATAACATAGTTGAAACACCTCCCACTCAAAACCTTGACAATGAATTCAAGGAGCTCCACCTTGAAAGTCCGGTTATTGATGTGTTGGATGAGAAGAAGCTCAAGTTAGGCGAAAAAGGGACCGCCTTCGTTCAAAACAAGCTACCTAAGAAGTTAGATGATCCGGGCTTATTTGTTCTACCTTGCAAGATCGGTAATTCGGAGGCTTATGACACATTAGCCGATCTTGGATCAAGCCTTAACCTACTTCCGTTACCTCTCTACACCTCTCTAAAACTAGGGAAACTTGAAGAAACCGAGGTGATAATAGGCTTAGCGGATGGGAGTGTTGCTTACCCGGTTGGAGTAGTCAAAGACGTGTTAGTACACATAGGAAAACTAACCATTTTAGCCGATTTCCACGTCCTTGATATGGTTAGCGACCCTACATGCCCCTTGTTGATAGGTAGAGGATTTTTGGCGACCGCTAGTGCTATGATTGATTGTAAGGAATCTAAGATAGCGGTAGGAGAAGGAGATACTTGGTCAGTCTATGATGTGAAGAAACATGCCTATGATACTAGTGAGGAACCAACACCCCATTGGTTAGAATTAAATAGGATACCATCTAGATATGGACCTTGGATCGATAGAGACTTCATAGGACCCCAACGCCCATTTTACCTAGAAGAGGACTTTGTGAACCGAACACATACGGTAGAGCAACTCTTGGCTAGGGACACCGAATTGGATCCATTTGAAGACCCTCTAGTTTTTAGGAAGATGATTGAGTTCCTAGGAGTTTTGCCAATTAACCTAGGGATGAATAAGTGGACTTGTGAGGACGATGATCATAAGTGGGATTGGGACAAACCACCCAAAGATGGAGATGGGTCATGGCATATTAAAATGACATTGTATGACCCGGATGGAGAGAAGTTTGAAAAGATATATTGTACTAAGCGGACCAATAGGAAAATTCAATCCAAGCTTAACCCTAAAGACGTCCTCGATGACGAACTCACTTACATAGGGTAGAAGGACTTTGAGTCTAGCTACAAGACTCGTTAATAAAGAAAAGCGCTTCTTGGGAGGCAACCCAAGCTTTATTTGCTTTGTGTGTTTATTTATTTGGTTGTTTGATTTTATTTGCTTCCGTATGTATGTTTAATTTTTATTATTATTGATTCATGTTCAAAACTAAATTGTGAAAATGCTTTATCTTGTTTTTAACTTCGTCTTAACTACATATAAAGGTATTTTGCAAAAGATAAGTGTAAGGGAAATCCAAATTGGTTTATTAGAACAAATGAACATGAATCGTAATAATAATAAATTAACATACATATTCGTATTTGTTTGAGTCAAATGCTTGTATCGAGTCATAATGATGTTTTGCAGGATTTCCAGGAAGTAAGGTAAAGGTTTTTCTAGAAATTTTCCGGAAACTTAACATGAGAATTCTGTCAGATCATTTCTGACGGCGTCAGGCTTTACAACCTGACGGCGTCAGGTTTTAATTTTCTGAAAATTTTGAAAGTTTTGTTTTCATAAAAAGTTTTTATTAAATCTCTAACTTATAAACTCCAGGAATCTGCAAAATAATCATTCCACAAGCATTATATCCTTATATAGAATTTATCCCGCCGATGTTATGCAGGTTTTCGTGTTTGTTTTCTCAGGTTTAACAGGTTATTTTGGACAAGGAGATGTATGGGGAATCAAGCTTATGGCGATGCATTAGTCTCGGAGCTTCTACTTTCTCTTGGAAGAAGATCTAACCATGTTACCTCTTTATCCACCAAACGAATCAGGGGAGTATTTGATTTCATTCTTTTACCTTATTTACTTTTACATCTTGTTATTTGAACATTGGGGACAATGTTCATCTTAAGTGTAAGGGGGGGGGGGGTAAAGTACGATACTTTAGAGAATGCTATTACGCTTGATTTTTGTTTGTTTGATAGTAGATGTGAAATAAAACTGAGATAAATACCTGTTAGGGCAATTTTAGTGCCAAATTTAAAATTTTTTACAACATATAGGAGTGAAACTTTGGTCTTAATGAGCGTCTCATGGATAGGAGTTATATGACTAGCACAAAACCGTACCACTAAAAAAAATTTCCACCCCCAAATATGTGAGGTTCGCCCCTAGAATTGGTAGGAAAAGCATTTATGCTATGATGTGTGTACCGGTAGCACTTAGATTCTAGAACTTGCGTTAGGACCATTCCGAGGCCACAAGTGAGACTACATTCGTGTAGTTAGATTTACTACATGATAAGAGGCATTAGGATTAACCCATTGTTTTACACCTGTGTTTTTGTTATAATTACGTTGGCTACATTGGTCAAGTAATTCTCCCACACCCTTTGCGTTGTACTCATTTTTAGTACACGATACCCCTAGTACACCCCTCAGAGCCTATCTTTTCATTTCGACCTTTAAGCATTTTACTTAAAGGAAGAATTTGTTACACCCCCACTTAAATGTACACCCAAATCGCCTTAGCCTACCTTGTATGCACTCATTTTTAGTGCATTATTGTAACAACATTTGTTTAAACCCCAAGTTAATTATCTAATTGATTACATGGTTGCTAAGTCGAGTCATATCCTTGTACATATTGTTTTGGGACGATTGGGACTCATGGGTAAAGTACTAGTATAATAGAGTAATGGGGAAGAACAACATTATTACCCCCATATGTGCTAAATATTTTTAAAAAAAAGTACTCCAAGTGTTTCGATTATCTTAATTCGAGTCATTAGAATAGTTATTTGTAAAGTTATGTAAAAGTTCAAGTGTAAGGGGATGCAACGCCCCTATGATGTATTATTTTGGATGGTAGGGCAAGAGTGTATGAAAAAAAAATCAAAAAAAAAAAAAAAAATCAAAAAAATCAAGAAAAATACAAAAAAATGAGAAAAAGAAAAGTAGAAAAAACATACGGACTACCATCCCGTTTCATTTTATGTTTATTTTATGTTTTTGTTATTTTGTTTTTAGCTTAAGTCGAGTCGAGTCTAGTCTTGGCTTAGCAACGCCATATTGTACATGTAATTAATCAAGATCTTTAACTCGCCACCAGTAAAATATCCCTTATCCAACAAATCCGTGTTTATCATATCCCTACACCTAACGTTATAACCCATGTAAAAGCCCTCTTTGATAGTTTATCTTAGGTGCTTACGCCTAGTGGAGAAGGTTTTTGATCCTTTCCCAAGCCTATGGTAATCTATTTGCTATGACAGGTAGTGAGAGATATTATCCGTTTTCATTTATGAGATTTATTTTGATGACACCTGAGAGACGTGAGTATCTAAACACTACTTGTGAGGTGCTAGTTTGTAATCTCCGTGCTTATTATGATTAAAGTGGAACGACTATTTGTTGTAATTACTTTTATATTAGCATTAAATGACCCCTAACTTGTATTTTGATTAGAATAAAAGCGCATTTGCTTGAGGACAAGCAAATCTCAAGTGTAAGGGTATTTGATGAAGCGAAAAGTGTACCGCTTTTAAGGGGTCATTTAAGCCCTAAATCGTATTTATTTGATCAAATATTGCCCTAAATCGTTCCTTTTGTCATTTTAGGTACTTTGGAGAAGAAATCTGGAAAAGGAAGCATTTTGGACGTTTTTGGAGCATAAAAGTGAAGAAAACGATAAAGTCTCCAAAGCTGCCGGAAAAGTACACTTGACGGCGTCAAGTATTTCTCTTGACGGCGTCACGGCTTGGCAAAAGAGGTGGATATGAAAAATACACATGATAAGCCAGGGAGTTTTACAAAGGAAGTCTGACGGCGTCACCCTTTGAAGTGATCAAGGTCGTCACGGTTTAAGCTAAAGAGAGACGGCGTCAAGCTTTATTCTGACGGCGTCAAGCCTTGATAAGCCAGGGAGGATTTTGGAGGACTAAAGAGGGACGGCGTCAGGAAGACCATCCGGGAACCCTAGACACGGCGAGGTGACGGTGTCAAGATCTATAACGTGACGCCGTCAGCCACTAAGTTCTATATATAGTTTTGCAATTTTTTGTCATTAGTGTGCAACTTTGTGAGGAGAAACCCTAAGACGAATTTCTGCCATTTTTAAGGGTTTTTATACCCTTGGATCTCCCATGTTTAATTGAAGATAAGTAATCATTTAATCAATCAATATGTCTATGTGTTTTTTGATTATATCTCGTTCTTGTCTTTTAATTAACATGCTAGGCTAGATTTATCTTGTGTTTGCTTAGATCTAATGAAACCTAACTATTGATTATCGGTTATTAGTGTGTTATTAATTGTATTGGATGATTGTTTATCGATGTTAGGCTTAAGAAAACTGGCTAACTTCCTATACGGTAACTTGCTTGAACGTCTTAAGAAACATGAACCAATGCGTACTAAGGTTTTTATGGTTGTATTTAATGCATGAGCGAATTCTAGTGATCCCATGTTAGGAGCTTCCTAGCCGGCTCGACATAGGAGTGAAGTAGGAGCTTGTAGAGTTGGGGAAGTACGTACGCCACCCCACGATTGGTATTAAGGAATACACCCGTCATCCACGCAATTAATACACACTAATCAACCGGTAAAAGATAGTTAGGGAGTAAGGAAATCTAAGTAAACACATTTCTCTCCACATAAGTTTCACAACCTTTTTATTTTCAGTTATTTTATTTTATTTGCATTTGTAGTAATTTGGGTTAGTTGACTAGCAACTAATTCCGCCCACTCCTTCAAACCCGAGATTTTACTTGCTTTCATAAAATATAAAAATACAAAAAGAATCTTCCCTCACCCTTAGACCTATTAGAATAGTTTTTCAATCCTAACGACACTATTCCCCTAGAGAACGATCAATCCCCCGGTACTTGCCACTTCACTATACTACATCGGTCAGGTACACTGCCTGGTGGGGATTGCAAGCCTCTTGAGATCCCTCGAGAGGTAAAACCTGTTGTAAGGTCGCAAAACCACGCATCAGCTGGATGCCACATTTAATACTATATCACCTTTTCTTCTAATGCCGGCAGCAAGCGTCTTCCATAAGAAGGTCTTCCCCGTACCTCCGTACCCGTAAACAAAGTACACCCCCTGTTCCTGTTTCAACTGAATGTATTATGGTGTCATGCACACCCTTCTGTTCTGTGGTCAAAGATGCGTAAAGACGTTCGTATTCTGATTGTAACTCGACCGGGTTATAATCTGTCTCATCGTGTATAAGTCGATTACCAAAGTCAGATATGTATGCATCATCAGGATAAGGCATCTCAGGCCACTGCCGCAATGTTGCACCTCTTGATCTCAGAATTTGTTCAATATAGTACAAAGCCACATTCTTTTTTTCGTCATCACTTAAAATCAAATATGCATTAAATAAAGGTAATGTCAGTACTTAATTAACGACAGCCTTATTAAAACATTAAACATAATCTGTTGCAAAAATAGTGTCAGCAAACATAACAAACATTGGATCAATATTGAATAATATAACAATCACAGGCTGTTGATGTACTAAGAAAAATGCATAAGAGATTATAGTAACATAGACATTTTGTAAGTATTACCTGGAATTTGTAGAATTTGCCTTCTCTTATATTGAACATCTTGCGCAAGCAAATGCCATGTTTGTAACCAAACATTCAAAGGCGTGCTAAGTTCCTTTTGCGAAAGCAATGTGACAAATAGGTCACGAAGATGTTCAGGGGAAGCCCAATGGGCTGCGTCTTTAATACTCTCAACATACTCCTTGTCATCCTCTAAAAGACCCGCTGCGTAGCAAGCCTCTTTGTAAGTTGGATAGACTATACCGTTAACCTTTTTAATCTCATCGTGTGACCGACATCCTTTTGCAATGTTTAGCAGCATTCTGTAATAGTAAGCGTCTCCTGCTGATATAGGAACGCTGTGAATTCTTCCAATCGATCTTCCTTGCTTCCTAAGCGTCCAAATTCTTTTTGGAGCGTTCCAGACATACTTTGTAGGAAACTCAGCGTACGTTAGCTCCCTTGCCGCCGGGAATTGTTGATTCATTTTCATCCAACCTTCGAACATATCAGCACCAACTGTTTGCTTTTCAACAGCTGTTTCGAGATCAGCGTCTTCGTCATACACAACTTGCTGCTCACCTTCAAGATGAAAGGACAGCCTCTCAACAGACGGTGTTCTATAATGAATCTCAAAACCAAATAGCCTCCACGCCGCCTCGCAAGCAGATAGGTATCTGCAATCTAAGAAAGCCTTTATCTCGTCAATAGGTTTATCAATTACTTCACCGTCAGCCGTGGTAACCGGTTCATACAACTGTGCCGACACTCTATCCGGACCTTTGTTTATATACTTAAACAAATATTTGATTGACCCCGTCTGGTTGCACCACTCAACGTTAATGTGGCATTGATAACGTTTTAGAAGCTGAGCATTATACGGGATGACATAACCGTCAGGTCTTTTATAAACAGGGTAGCCATCCGCGTCCACTGAACTGCGTTGGGTGATTTTTTTTGGGAAGTGTTTGGTACAGTTACCGTCGGACATGCAAGCCTGGTTTGGGTCATCCACACCGCAAGGACCGTGCATCATGAAATCAGAAACTAACTTGTACAAATCGGGATCGTTATCTTTATCCGGTATCTCGGCAGATATGTATTTGTCAATCTGTTCAGCGTTTGGAACCTTGTCATCCCTGTGCAAGAATAAACACACATGTGCGTGCGGAAGGCCTCTTTTTTGAAACTCAACCGTGTATACAACTGCAAAATTTTGTAAACAAAAGTTACTTCAAAAGTTGTTAATGTCTATGCATACAATTTGTTAAAGAATAATATACATTAGTAAAGGTTGATGTATAGTACCTGCTTGAACACGTCCAAATAAACGCAACTCTTTCAAATCCTTCATCAACTAGTCCAGTTTCATTTTAAAAACTCTTGTAAGCACGTCGGGGCGATCTGCAGATGAAAGGTTATGCTCTCGCATATATCTTGCAATCTCCGGCCAGTTAGGATTACACGTGACTGTTATGAACAAATCCGGACAACCGTACCATCTACATAACGCCATCGCATCCATATAGTTTTGCTTCATGTATCTTGGACCACCGGTAAATGTAGAAGGCAACGCCACCGGCTTTCCAAGGGCGGTGGGGTCTGTGTTACCAGATGCAATGCTCTGACGGATGTTTGATTACGTATCACACCTAAGTTTTGACTGTTTTGATCGATAGAAATACAAACGCTCAGTCTCAACCATAGTGTAACCATCCACAAGAAACTGCTGAAACAAACGACCTCCACGCGTAAACAAATTTTCTTGATTCGGACGGTCCTGTATTTGATAAGAAAACCACTGCCGCATAGTAACTGTTTTGTGCTTCTTGTCTGTGGCCGTCTGATCTGTGGCCGTTTGGCCACCATTCTTTCTTAGTGGTATATCCAAATGATACCCATCTTGCGCACGGGGCATCAACAAAGGGTACTGCAAGGGGAGGTACATAGGATGGAAAATATTGATACGTTGCAAACCTTCACTATACTTGTCTATCACAATATCTCTTTGTTCTCCACATGAATCGAAGTCGCCTACAATAAGACCAGCAACCTCATTGGCAGTGGGAAGATTGTAATTTCGTCCATCTTTTCCTCGCTTTGCAATGAGCTTTATTTTAATATTCTGCTTGGTGTCTTCTGTGTATCGGTCACGCGCCCTTTTAAATGTTTTTACCAAATCACTCGAAGTGTCTAAAACATCTTTTACTTCAGTGATAATGTTTCGATCTATAGGATGCATTGAATTCGAAGGACCGGAAGATGACGAAGAATTGCTGCATATAAGTAATTTGAATTGATTAAACAAAAATTCATAATGATGCACAACTCGTTTTAAACAACATGTTTATACATAAATGGAAATAAACGCAAAGCAAATTACCTTAATGCTCTTGCTCTATTCTCATTTTCGTTTGCTGTGTCATATATATACAGTTGTGCAAATTTTGGAGGAGCACCTGGTGTGGGGAGCAAACTACCAATACTATGGTATGTTTGTCCATGCAAGCGGAAAACATATGGAGCACGGCCTCGTCTGTTAACTGAATCGTCAACCTTTCCGCCCATTGAAGTAAAAGCAAACATACTATTGTATGTTCTAATGTTGTTTTTGAAATTCTGACTCTTTGCATCATCATTAAAAAATAAATCGTGTAAGGGCTTTGGAGCAGGAGGCGGTTGTTTAATAGAAACTTTTCCCTTGCTACAGCATATACTATACGCTTTGTTTGTTAGATTACTTCTGTTCCCTTTTCTGGCTTCCGCTTCCCATAGCAAAGCATGACATTCTTTGCACTCAAATGTAGGATCACCATGGTCGTAGTAGTCTGCAAATTAAAAATATGCTTGTTTAATGTGCGACTACAATTATTATTAGCCTTTTTCATTTAAGGTAAAAGAAGATATAGAATTACCTTCGGATATACCAACGTACTTGTCATAAACTTTTCTAACATTTCCATCATCGTCATCAAGATTAAATCTAACTGGCGTTCGAGTTTGTAAAGCAGGTCTCTTAAACCTTTTTGTTCGTCTTGATGACTCACCGACTTCGTACACTGAACTTTCTGTGATTAAAGCGGGAATGGTTGTTTTAACACCAGACGTTGATGTGTTGTTGGTGCGTTGATTAACCTGGAGGCTCACAGTGACAGGCCTAATACCAAGAATCATGTGACGATGAAATGCAGATGGAGCGAAATTGTTACGTTATGTCAGTGGGAACCTAACAAAATGGTTAGGTTCAAGCTTGTTGAAACTGTTGAAGACGACCGAGTTTCATTGCCTTCATGTAACCCAATTCTCATCCCAGTGTTTCACATGTGTTAAGACATACCCGCTGATGCATCAAACTCTGTGTCGTTGTTCATGTATTAAGCTGTTATGGATAGACATCCTTTAATATTTGTAGTTGTTCTAATATCTCTTTGGTGAATGATTGTCATCTCTTTTGAGTTGTATTCGGATTTAATTATTGCTTTTGAGCAACTTCTTCAGCTCAAAAGTACCTACTTAGAATGTTTTGGGCTGCAAATTTAGCCATAACTGCTTAAATAGAGTTTGGTGCTTATTTCCTTCTTGGTTTAGATTGTTCTGTTTTGTATTGCTTATTTAGATTGTTTTTAGTATTTCTTAAGAACAGGGCATTTGCACTTTAGCTTTTATAAGCTTGTTAGCTTATTTCCAGTTGCATTTGGTTACTTTTATTGTTTATTCAGTCTTTCCCTTGAGTGCTTTTTTCTTGCTTAATTGTCAGCTCTAAAAATATTGATTTTACAAAAACTTCTTATTATCACGTTATAAACAAATCTCAAAACGAAAATTTAAAAAAAAAATTAAAAAGGGATAGCTCTAAAAATATTGCTTAAATGTCAGCTCTAATTTTTTTATTTTTTTTTGTTGTGAATTAAAAACACTTTTGGAATAGCAAAAATAATAAAAAGTAATTATTACATTGCTACATTTACCCAAATTGTGGTTGTCTTAATTAAAGAAAACGGTGGTTGAAACACATTCAGAATTCTTCATCATCAACTGCTAAAGAAACTGCACCAAGAAAAAGGTAATCATATCGAACCAAAAAAAAATATTATCATAATTTTGATTACTCATATCTTTTTCATCTGCATGTAAGTAACAATCAAAGGATTAATAAAGTTTTTTCATTAAACAATGTTATGTTAGTTAGATTAAAGGGTAGTACGATTGTATTAGGTAGATTCATGTCTTATAATGAGTTTGATACGCAAAACCTCTCACAAATCTTGATGCAGAGTAAGAAACCTCTCATAATTTGTCCGTATGTATTTATTGTAATTGTTAAAAAATGGTATGATCAGGATCAAGTGATTGTTGTTTGAAATAGGATGAATATCACTACATAATGTAGGTTACGTAAATTGTATATGGTTACGCTACTTGTTCATAAGTGGTTTTAAGCCAATGCTCTGTTTTGGTTTGTGTCAGGTTATATACAATCTTTTAATAAATTTATATTTACGTGTAGGCAAACATGTGTATCGACTTCGTTATACTTCAAGATAAGGATCACTTTGCGGAATTTCAGGTAGTTGAAATACTAATACCACAATAGTGTAACGTAACGTGGAGTGTTGTTGTACTCTAAAATTGAAATATATTTGAACTTTATATTGTAGGTGTTACCGGAAGTGTACAATCTTGAATCATACAACGGTAAATCCGGGATATACATAATATCAAGAGATGGGTATCGTTTTAAGGTCGAATTAGTCAAGAATAGGTACGGTCTCTGGTATTTAACCAGACCAAAATGGACGGCTTTTTGCAATAGGTACTTGAATGAAGATGTAGAGATGCTGCATTTTGTTGAAGAAGGGGAAGACTGTTTTTATGTGACTGGATACTTAACAAACGGACATGAAGTAGGTGGCTATGATGTAAACAGAGCAACATATTCAAGGTTCAAGACAGTTGTGTTGCCCGACCCTCGTTTGACTCAGGTACTGAAAATTAATATACTTAAAAATTGCATATCATAAAGTAGATAAATCTCAGGTAGCATAGGTTTTGCATAAGAACTTTTAAAATTATTGATGATATACTTTAATACAGTCAATTCCCGCTGGACTACTACCGGGATTTGAGGAGCTTGATGAGCTGACTATCCAAGTGAACGGTCAGAATTTCGAGTGTTATGTGCGCCGTGTCGAAGTTGTTGGGCAACCTGGGATTGTTAAGTATAGATTGTTGGGTGAGGTATGGAATTCGTTGGTGGAAGCTGTTGGTCTTGAGCCGGGAATGATATGTGTCTTCACAAAGAACAGGGGACATAGTGTGTGGCTGGATGCGTTTGATGATGACGGGAGCATCATAACGCAGGGCGTGTTCAAAGGAGCTTGTACTCTAAGGAAGATTCAACTGCCGTTGGAGTGGAATGAACAGAGTAAGATATGTTTTATTTGGTTTTATTACTATTTATTTGTTTGTGTTTACCTAATACCATAACTTATTACGTTTGTATGCTTAAATAGATTAGTAACATATTCAATTAATACTTGCGATTTGTAGATGACGATAGAATGAAACACATTTGCTACTGGCCATTCCACACCGACCATTATGGAGAGTATAATAGAAGCTTCTACAAAAGCTACGCCCAAATCCAGTGCCGCAACAGATTGGTACTTGAATTTAATGTTTTTTGTATAAATATATATTGAGTGTTTAACATTTGGTTAATACTAATTGCAAATTAAAATATTACAGGCAATCCCTGTGAATTTCCTGGAGAAACATCCTATGCACACTACAATAAGGCGATGGTGATTCACCAGAATTATAGAGAGGTCATGAGGGTGCAAATGGAGCCTCACAGGGATAAACCAAACAGAACCAACCATGTAAACATTTTGGGGAAGTGGAATCTGTTAGTGGAGGCATGCCATTTCCCCTATACCAAGGTGATACGTTTCAAATATGTGTCAAATGGGGTAGACTTGGATGCGCAAGAAGGTGAAAACCCTCATTTCCCGATATTCCACATATGTTAACCTGGTAAATGGTAGGTCCTATTTGGTAGTTGGTGGGAATGTCCTAAACAATTAACTATTCATGCTTTCTTTTGTGTTGTGTCTGCTTGAAGAACAATGTTTATGGTACCGGTAGTTGTGAACATTTGGTTGTGAACATTTGATGGTGAACATATTTAGGTCAGGTTTCTAGTAGTGTTTGTGGCAGTGATTCCACGTGAACATTGTCGTTCAAAGGTCAGGTTTGTGGTAGTGTTTGTGGCAGTGATTCTACATGACATTTGATCGTTGTTACCTTCATCCATGTAGAATGAATCAATATTGGTAGTTATCTTATATTTTGTATGCCTTCATTTTTTTATGTTGCCTTGACATTATAAACTTGCAATAGGTTGCTTTCATATGGATTCTTTTTATTAGAATATCAACATTTGTAAATATGAACATTAAGTACTTTATGTTGTTCTTGTTACTAACCCACACACCATAATCACTTATGTTGTTCTTGTTATTAGTATCCTCATCGGTTTCTTCATCAATGAGAGCAAACTTGTGCCCTTTGGATAGTGAAGTTTGTTGTTCATGAACTTGTGTTTCCTCATCCGTAAAGTGATCCAAATGGTCCAAATGATTAGAAGAATGATTAACGAATTCGTCATCCATTTTGCGGACATGACCATTTTCCTCAAGTGAAATGTATCCTTACTTAAGGTTATATATATAACGAATTCGTCACCAGCCTTTCTTAGACTTTCAAAAGGGATAGTTATAAATAAAATGGTTACGCAGAATGCGTTAGATTATCGTCTCGTGATGTTGACATCTATATATAGAGTAGAAAGAGCTTGAAATTTAAGGAAATGATTTGATTCTTGATATAGTTTAAATGTGGTTGAAACATATTAATAAAAAGTAATGATTTTGTTAGTAGAATTTTTGTATAAGATTGTTTCGTATCAAATTTGTGTGCTTAACCAAATTTCTATAGTTGAAGGTTATAATATATTAGGTAGTGATTTTTATGATAATGCATTTTAGAAGTAAATTACACCTAATTTGTGAATGGATGATATGAGACAAATGTTTTGTGTAAATCAAATGTTTTTAAGTAAAATGCCTTTGAAGATTTCGTAATATATAAATCTCAATAAGCTAATATATAATTGACAAATATGTATGTCAAATAAAGATACATAATTTTATATTTGTATGCAAACAATGTTATAATAAAAAAAACATGTATATTACTTATATAAAAGTATTACAAACAATATATAAGATATCATCAAATGAATTGGACAGCCCCAATCATTTTTTTACTATTCATACAAATAGATTAAAATATATACTCTATCGGACAACAAAAATGTGAAACATACATTACAATCTCAGTTGATGACCAAAAACTTTTTTCCCATTCTGAACACAATGCACCATCTCCTATGCCTTCACAGACATGTATTGAACCATACCTTCATTTAACTTGAAGTGCGAGTACCTGTTCAATGAGGATTTAAAAAAACAACGATAATTTCTAATTTATGAAAGGTTAGTATATAAACTGCAATAGATTGAAAAGTCCATAAAAGCAAATAATGTAAACAACTGAATGGGACTCCCCATTCACAAACATAAAAAAAATGTCTCATAGCATAACAAAAATACTGCAAACAATTGTCGTAAAAGTCCCGAATCACAAACGATCAACCAACAATGTCTAAATGCATATTGCAAATGAAAACTGTTTGTAAAAATAGCCGTAAATGCAAAATTGTTCCATCAATTTATTGTCCACCAACAGTAAGGAGAGAATGCACCATCTTTAAGGATTTTTCTCAATTTTTATTTCAATAATCTGTCTTTTGGTCTTTGAACACTCACTGCTTGGCTCATCTTCAGAAGGTCGTTTACCGCTGCTGGTTTTTGCAGGAGGACTTGTGGCGGTACTTTTCAACAAATTGGTTGGTGTAACATTCTCATCAGTTTGGGATTCAAGATCCTGCAAGTAATGGGTTAAATGAATTTAGTTTGTTTATAAAAGTTTATTATCTTACTGAAGATGAAAAGGCTTCAGGACTTACCAACGAAGATATCCCAACAACCTTTGAACTTGTAACCTCAGTATCCTATTAACAAAAAATGAGATATGAGAACGTGTGAGTAAGTCGTTTGTCGACCCTTACTGACAAATTATACTGCAATACAGTGATTACCTTAAGAGGTGTAGCAGATGCGGTGAGAGAGCTGAGAATATCAGGATCATCCGAGAGACGCAACACAGTGAATACAGGCAACATCTTTTTCAGATTGTATTCATCAATCGATACTTTAAAGGCAAACCTTTTACCAACCAATCCAGTGATTTCAGCTGGGAACACTTGTTGATCAGCACTCTACATACCAATTTAAACAGTATTAGTAAAAGGATTAGTGGTCAACAAACACATTTTTTTAGTGTTATAAAACATAGTACATAGTCTTTACCTTCAAGCCATACTTTTCGCAAAGTTGATACGCTGATCTACCAACCAACGACTGCACTTCGTCATTGAACAGAGAGAGCGAGATTGTGCCAGATTCATCTTGAACGCGCACTTGAAGCCGAAATCTACAAAAGGTGCATGTTAAAAAGCATTGACAGCTCTTTATATGATTTGGTTATAGGCAATATGTGGAAACTTACATTGATTTTATGCCTTTAACAATGTCATTGCACTTGGTGCATCTCCACTGATCAGGCATGTTTGTTGAATTACTTGTTGTATCAGCATCGAGATCAACAAACTCGCTGTCTTTCACCACTTTCTTGCTACACTTCCTGCATCCCAAATACCACCATCCCTCCTCTTCCTGTATCGCGATGATCGTTCCAACAATGACGGAAGCTATGTTCTGCAATTAAAAAAAATACATATGATTCAGATAACTGAATAGAACAACACAGTGGTTGAATACTTGTATGGCGTACCTTCTCAACATCCAAAAGCTCGACAATGCTTTTTACAGGATATTTATTCACAAAATCATCCTTAGTTGAGAATTTTGACCCAGCAGAAATACGCGATGCTGTGTTTTGAGATGCTTCAGCATCATGGCTTGAAAACAACCTAAAAAAATTCAAAAGATCATTTGTCTCTACTTTATACATGTGTATTATATGATTTTATAGTCACATTGTATATAAATTACCTTAACCGATACGCTTCAACATCTCTGAATTCATCTTTATCAATGATTTCAGTGTCGTTGAACAGAAACAGTTTTGTTCCTTGATAACCGTTTTGGACACACATCTTGCCTATTCAAAAAATGTGAATTAATGCTCGTGCAATCAGTTATATGATATTGAAACAAATTGAGTAACTCAGCTGATAAGATCTTACCGTCCCAAACTTTCATCATCGCCAATTGTAGAACAATAATGATTTTATTATGATCAACATTTTCTTTTAAAAAGTCGTTAAATTGTTGTGCATATACGCCCCACAGCGTACACTTAAGCTCATTCCCCCTACAAAATGTATGTAGTTAATAATGATGGAATAAAATCGATGAATGAATTGTTTTTTAATCAAACCAAATCAAATACAATTATGGTACTCACTCAGCATCAATAAGAGTCAACGGTTTCTTTTTGCCCTTGCTCCCATTCTTATCATAATTATCCAACTCTTCACAGGCAGTGACATGTCCAATAACATCTGGTCACGTAAAAAAAAGGTTCGAATTATTACATAATACATTTCAAGCAAGCATCATATATCGCCAAAAATATTCAAATGCCATTTAAGACATTATAAAACCATGGATTAAAGTACATACCAAACTGACCATCTTCTTCTATCTGCAAATCCGTTATGGATTTGTAGCTTCTAAAATCAAATCCATAAAGAGACCCAGTAAAATCAGGACAGGGTTCAACCACTGTGTTGCTCAAGAAGCTGAGACGCAGAGCATTGTTGACCATCCTATATTTGGGCTGTATTTCACCAAGTGAGTATCTTTCCAGCGTCACAGCTGCGCCTTCAACCATCTTGTGCTTGAACTGATTCACCAAGGCCATCCTGCAGGTGGCCTGCATTTTCATATTCTGTATACGCAAACATGTACCATTTAATCAACTACATTTACACACATGGACTAACAAATGCATTAACGAAAATAACCACATAAGAGTATTTGTGCTTACATTTTCATCCATAAGGATCATTTCCATGTTTTTCACATGCGGTTTATTGTACATTTCTTGAATCCAAGTTCTTAAAACTCGGACTCTCAAGCTAATGTTGTCTTTAACAGCGGATAGATCTTTGATATAACCTGAAACAAAGACAGCCATAGCTGTAAATTGTTATTGCACAATGAATAAAGAAAGCAGGAGAAAGGCTTGATGTGTGCAGCTAACACATATCATGTGCGCATTATATAGGCAGCATTCCGTATCACAATTTCACTATTTCACAATTTATAAAAGGCAAGCAATAATTTCACCAATTTTCACATCTTAATCCCCAAATTTTGATTTTAGGGTTTCTGAAAACCAAAACTAATAATTCAAATTAGCTTCAATTTAATAATACAAACAAATTCAATTTTCCTAACACATTATAATACATCAAAAAAAATATAGCTAACAATTATTTGAAAAATTAAGAGACTTGCATATTATCTCACGATTGGTATCTTCACATCTATACCCAAAATAGATTATTAGCTATCGACAACTAACAACCAACTCAAAACCGACTTAAAACCATCAATGCTAAATATCCCTTTACAAAAATAACTCAAATCGCTTCTTCGATAAGAAGTCATCCGGATTTTCTCGTTCTAATTTTTGGAAAGGTTATGAATTCAATAGTTATCTCATTTTCATACAGGAGAAGCGTGTGTGCGTTTTGAAACCAAAGATTGAATGACAATGAATTATCATAATGAGTATCCAAAAATAAGGATGCAGAGTATTCTGTTTTGGGTTTGACTTTGATATTCCTTGTTTGACCACATTAAAGCAATATCGGGACTAATATGAGTGTAAGGGGAGGGGGAGTCATGTAGCACTACATGGGCAACCCTCCCAAATCCCTCCAATCACAGCCCTCCATCTCATTTTACTCCTTCAACCCTCCCAACCAACCCTTTCAACTCTTTTCTTAGGCATTGATGATTTTTTCAACCTTTCCAAATTTTTTTATTTTCTTTTTCATTTAATTTAATCCAACATTTATATAATAAAACCATTTATACACTGCTAGTGCTTGTGGTAGGTAGCTCAAATAAACAATCAAAGCTCCCATTATTTCAACTCCATTTATATAATAAAACCATCATCATCAAACTCATCTCAACTCCATCATTTCATCCTCAATCCGAATAATAATCAAAGCTCCCATTAATCTTCAAGATCTTCAACAAAGGTCTCAGGTAGGTCTCCTTTATATTGTATTTTGGGGTTTTTGTTTTCCTCTCCACGCATCCATGGCTCGCCGGAATTTTTTTTTTGGTTATCTTTGGCTGTGTTTTGGTGTGGAAGGGAAGAGATAAGAGTTTTTTTTTTTTTTTTGGGTACTATGCAACTAACGGTCAAATTTGAAGAAAATAACAACCAACCCGCTGCTGCTTGCTCTACCCGTGCAAACCAAACCGCTGGGCAACCCGCTGGGTCGGCGGCGGTGTTCCCCAGCGGGTTACCCCAGCCCGCTTGAAGCCCGTGAACCACTCCGTGAGGCCTAATGGATGCTTAAAAGTATTGTACATTGGGTTTAATAATGGAAGGTCATTAAAAGTTTTTTTAATGCTTGTGCTTAATTCCCTTGTAAAAAACCTTACTATTTTATAAGATAGTATAGATAGGAAAATCATTCGTATACCTCCACTACATGTCATTCCAAGGTAATCAACTTTGAATTATTTATTATTGGACGAACAGGTATTCAACCAAATATATATGCATGTTTTTTTTGTTCAACTTGCAGCATGTTTGTAGGATGTCAAATATTACGTATTTGATATATAGTATTGTTACATCTATATGTCTTGTTATTTCTCTGTTTGCATTGTCTCAGTTCAAGAAAATGCAAGCAACCGCAAGGATGACCACTTTGTCCCAGGATTGAAACACCAAAACTCAATGAAGATGATGACGATGTTATCTTGCAAATGAACTTGGCGAGATTCAGCCTTCGTATTGAACAGTGCCAAACCTGATGCGTCTAAGCTTTAATAGAAAAACGCAAGTCAAGAAGTGTGACGATTTTCATGGTTCATTTAACAGCTTCGACTTCAAACAATTTAAGAAAAGAGCAAATTCTCAAAATAGTATAAAAAGTTAGGTTGTGGTCACCAAAATTTACAAAAATAACACCTCTTCCTTAAATGGTCATGTGCGAATGTGCGACTCTATTAGATGTGCAACACGTGTCCACTTATTTATTATTAAAATACAGTGGTAGGTGGGTGTTTTCCCATATATTCTCCTTTTTATCTTATTATTAAACGTGTTAAAAAACAATAATACCTCTATCTTTTATACTCGTAATAATTCTTCTCACCTTCTCTCACTCTCTTTTTTTCCGGTCACACTTTTCTCTCTCTTTTTTCTCCGGTCACCACTCTTCTCTCTCTCTCTCTTTTTTTTTTCCGGTCACCACTCTTCTCTCTCCTTTTTTTTCCGATCAACACCACCATCACCACATGATCAACACCAGCACAGATCCGGCCAAGAACATCAAGAACAAAACCCACAACTTCAAAAAACCCAAATCCACCAAAAATATAAACACACAAACCCACAACTTCAAAAATATTGATTGGATCCACAGTACACGATTACTTGTACCTGTTGTTCCTGATATCCCAACACCATTACTTGTACTAATTGATGACTTGATGTTCCTTTTTTAATGTAATAAAAACATTAGTTACAAACAATACTTTAGAGATATAAAACATTATAAATTAAAGATATGATATGTCAACCAACCAACCTGTAGTTGAAGAAGGTTTAGTATTTGTGGAGATGTTTGTTGAAGCTACATCTAAAGAAGCAGCAGATTTAAGACAATTTCCCATTTTTGTGCTATGTTTCCATACTATGATGATGATGATTTGGTGCTTTTTTAAGATTTGAAAGATGGTTTGGTTCTTAAGGAAAAGGTTGGACTTTTTATTTTTGATTGTTTGGTATTTTTCAGAAATTAAGGAGGTGTTTGTTAAGGGGTATTGGAGATTAGGATTGGATGTTAAAGTAAAATTGTTTATTTGGTTAGTGGGTGTAGGATTTAACAAAACAACTATTCATGACCAAATCTTTTACTTTGATCAAATCCCCATTAAATAGCCAGGATTACAACAAAACAACTATTCTCTTTTGAAAATGGCCCCACTTTTTCAAATGTCATTTCTATTTACGTTTAAAATGGTGGGCCTATCGCATATATTTTCTCTTTCTAACTATTTAAAATTAATATAAAATAATCTCGCACCTTATTTTTATTTTGAAACAAACAAGTTTTTTAAAACCTTTAATTTTTCTTTCACCCCTTCTCTTTCATCCCTATATTTATTGCCAAACCCACTCACACACCAAACGGCCCCTAAGTCGTTGTTTCTTTGGTAGTCACATGTGTTGGAATATAATGGTTGTTGTATTTTACTTTTTTATTTGAGAGTGGGTGTGGGTGTGAGTGTGATTGTGGTGTAGTTTTTTTTTTTTTTTTTTTTTTTGTTGTTAGTGATGAATCTGGGTTTTGTTTTTTTATCGGAGAGTGTTTGGCCGGATTTGGTGGTGGTGGTGGTGGTGGTGATTGGGTATTTTGGTAAACATGTGTTTTTATATAAAAGATCAGGGTATTTTGGTCTTTTAATACTATCAATAATAAGACAAAAAATGAATATTTGGGAAAACACCCACCTACCACTGTACTTTATTATTAAAAAAGTGGACACTTGTCGCACATTCAGTGGAGTCGCACATTCGCACATGACCATTTAGGGAAGATGTGTTATTTTTGTACCATTTGGTGGCCACAACCCAACTTTTTGTACTCTCTCCGTCTCAATTTAATTGTCCATATTTCCTTTTATGGATGTCTCAAATTAATTGTCCACTTTCCCTTTTTAGTAAAAACTAAAGAATATAATAGGAGAATATTCTATTTGAGTGGTTGAAAACAAAAGTGACCCCACTTTTATTAATCTCCGTGTTTTTTGTCTCCTGACAATTAAATTGAGACGGAGGGAGTACTATTTTGAGAATTTGCTCTTAAGAAAATACTGGAATGTGAAACTGAATCCATAGGCAATTCGGTAGGTTTGAAACTTTTTGTATAACGAAATTAAAGAAACCATTAGTACTTACTCACTCTGTTGATCCACATTTTTGAATTGGAATGATATGGTACGTTTCATGATTTGCCAACACTCTAAATCAAACAGTAAGTATAATCTATGTTTTAGAAGTGAAAGCGCCAAAACATTCGCATACAAAACTTAAAGGCTGCTTGTAAGATTTCACTAAAAAGAACTTCGACCAAAATTTTATTTATATCAAATGATTAGCGTGTCAAATATAATTACAAGATGTTATAATATTTAACTCAATGGTTAACTTTGTATATGTTAAAGTAGTTATTGATAGTAATCATAATTTAGACCATGGATTTTAGGGCTGAGCAAAACCGACCGAATCCCGAAAACCGAGTAAAATCGACCGATATCGACTGTCCCGAAACCGAACCGAACATACTCGGTTCGGTACTCGGTTTGGGTTTTCCAGGATTTCGGTTTCGGGATGGATCGGTTTCGGGTCGGTTTCAGCCCGATGCTCACCCCTAATGGATTTTGGTACTAATTAATTGTCCTTTTACTCGAATTACTTATTTAATTTTTAATCCGAACTATCTGACTCGAATTAAAACATTTACTATGGTGATTTATAAAACAAGTTTAAAAAATACTCCGTAATAAAAAAGGTTTAAATCTTTGTAAATCATATTAGAATGTGTTACATGCGTGTGTGGAATAAAAAAGTTTAACACCTTGAATCTCTTTTACACTTAATGCATTTGAGTTCAATAAGATTTTATACTTATTTAAAAGATCTATGCATAGTGGGGAAATACTAATCTTAACTACATATAATGGAAAAACAGTTAAATGTGAAAAGTGAAAAAGTTGAAAGTCAAATGTGAGAGAAATGTGAAAAACATAGTGACTTCTTTTGTACGTCAATCACTGCAATTTAATTATGCAATTAATATCGAGCAATTCATCCATTAATATCAGCCTATTTTTGTTAACCATTAACTCCACCTACGACTTCCCTTCTACTGCAAAAAACCATATCACCTCCAATTCAAATACGTTCCCTCATTCTTCTATGCTATACCGATTCAACCACAATCAAGAAAACATTTTGGTTACATCCATGTGCAAGTGATTTGTATGCGATTTGTATGCTGTCAACATGGAAGATTTGGTAAGTACCGATTCATAGCACAACTATTTTTAAGGGTTTCGATTTTAATCTAATTGTGTTTCCATCCGATTTATAATATATTTTATAATTTGTCTGATATATGTTTTTTTTTTCTATGGTTGTAAGTTGATGGTTTTCGTGGGATTTGGATTAATTGATACAAGGGTGTTGGCAAGATTGATTTCTCGGTTGATTTTAAGGGTTTTATGAGATAGAGATTGTTGCTTTATGCCAGTTGATTAATGAAAAAGGTGTAAAATTTATAATGGACTTTGGTTTTTTACTCAGTTTCTGTTTGATTTGAATTTTGTTCGATTCGAGTTAGTAGGTAATGAATTTTGGGATTATTTTGTTGATGGTTCTTTTATGAATATTGTGTAGACACTTTCGATACGATGTCTTCAAGGCACGATTCTATCACAACTCAACTGGAACGCCAACATGCGGTAATATGACATCTTTATTGACTACATGCTAATGCTCATGCTGTAAAGTTGCTTTTCCATTATTGCCTATTTTTGTTTCTGAGAGGTGTGATGACTCGTTATCCATTATTGGTATATATGAATGGTATATACTGATGTTATTGCCAACAGGGCTTAGGTACTCATTCACTCCACAACTAAATAAGTAGACAACAATAGATAGCTAGATAGCACTAAATAGCAATTGTCGGGCTTTAATATTACCTAATGATATCAACACACAGGTAAATTTGGTGGTGGTTGGTCCAATTTCTAGCCTGGCCCAAATCCATCCTCTATTCCGAACACCATGCCCAGACCCCACCCGATGTAAACGTCCAAGTGACGGTGCGTAATCCACGCACCTAAAAAAATGCATGATAAAGTGAGCACCATCCTTATTGGTAAAGGTAGCAAATTTGACCCGTTTACATTTTGAACGGGTGATATTGGTTTTGTTTTACTTCTAACCGGTCAAACCAGCTATAGGTCAAACGGATTGAAGATTGCATCAGTATAGTTTTACCAAATCATTTTGTATTTTTTTCATACCTCAAAGCTCACATGGTTTAGTCCTTGAATTTTTGCAGTCTTTTTTTGTCTCTCTCTTATACCATATCGGATATAATATTATATATGCCCAACTTACTCCTTCAAAGTGTAATACTCACCCAATGCTAATTTGTAGCGACCATTTTACATGTGGATTTGCAGCCTTTTATTGCCATCCTTTTTGTTGAATAATGTTTCATATAGTTGGTCTATTCTTTTCATCTTTAGGTATTCTGTTTACAGTTTCCTGCCCATTTGTGCTCTTGAATCTTTTTGTAAACTTACATATTTGTGCATATTTTGTAGCTCTCAAGATTGGAAGGAGCAGCTGAAGACAACTGCTACAGACACCCGTTACAGAACTAAGGTATATATGCAACAACGTTCTGTTTAAGATATTCTTTTTTACCCCTCAAATATAGGATGAACTTGAATACCCAAACACGATGACCTAAAGGGCAAAAGATATAATGATTGTAGTTTACGTTAGATTGCTGTAAATTCACATTTGCATTAGGCTTTATTATGAGATAGTTATTCCATTGTTCTTTTACAGGATGTCGCTGCCACGAAAGGAAATGAATTTGAGGACTATTTTCTAGAAAGAGATCTACTTATGGGAATCTATGAAAAGGGTTTTGAAAGACCTTCCCTAATTACAGGTAGCCACAAATTTCACTTATGCCACGGTCATTTCAGCACGGCTGATTTCAAAAGCGGTATTAAGTGACAAGAGAAACTGATTCTTTGTTTGAGAATTAAATGTGTTCGGAAAAGTGAAAACCTGTTTAAGGGGGTGTTTGGGATTGCTTATTTTATGAAAGATGCTTATTTCCTTATTATAGTTTTTCAATAAGTTAAAATATAGGTTTTTTCACACTCCAAATTGCTTATTTGCTAAAAAAAGCAATCCAAAACACCATCTAACATAGCCTGTTTTGGCCCTTTCAGGAGGTGTTTGTTTAAGCTTATTTTCAGGCTTATGATCCATGAATAGTTGCACTGTGAATTGCTTTTGACAAGCAATTTTTTCGTTCAACATTCAAATTCACATTATAGTATATTCTAACACGTCTTGATTATATATCTAACTAGCTTTCTACGCACTTTTCTTTTAGGTATTCAAAGATGCTAATATGAGTGTCCTGAATAACTTTCGATGCCTAAAGGCACTAATGGCGTCGTGTGCTACTGACCTGATTTTCAGCTTCCCAAATTTGGAGACCTTCTGATCAAAGTGAGTCGGGTGCATTATTTAATTATCAATCATCTTATAATCTCATAGTTGTGCATCTAAATGCAAAATAATTTTGCAGTCTGCATACAAGGATGATGAACCAACACCTGGAGTTTAATCTTCAAAGGTAGATTTGACCCAAATCGGACAGTTGCATCTTCTGAAAGTACACTTTATTTCGTTTGGAGCCTTTCTAAAGTAGAAATATATTTTAGGCAAAAGCCTAATAACTTCACGATTTTCGTCATCAGTGTCTAACTGTCTATATACAACTGAATAGAATATCATTTACTGCTTAGTCTCTCATGAATTCCTTACACATGATCTCGAATCTGTGTGATACTCCATTTTACTTTTGCTGAAAAAAATCATAAGCAACATTTAGAAAGCTTCAACTTAATATAGTTGCATATTGCATATACCACTATGTAGAAGTATATGTCGTAAACTAACCACTATATGCAACTATTATGCTAACAGAGAAATGCATCTTCAACGAACGAAAAATACAAAAAACTACAGCAAACACAGTCCCGGCGCAACGCACGGGCGCCAAACTTTCTCGTTTAGCTCATTTATTGACTACACACACATATACAAAAGTTTATTATTATTATTTATAATTTTTTTAAGAAATGCAACTAACTATTTTACAATAAATCAATCTCACTAAATAGTTTAATATGTTTTTTGATACATGTTACGAATTTTTGCTTGATCGAGTTGAATTATTGCATGTTACAACCGTTTGCAATCACATTTTGATATTTTCACGTTCTAATTAGAACGTTACACGAAACACTTACCACAATATCGCATATTGTTAATTGTTTGCCGCTAGGAATTTCCGTTGCTATGCACGGGTACTCGCCTAGTAACATAAAAAGGTTTATAAATTCATAATGTAGGATAACTTGACCCTCTTATAAACTTTTATAAACATCTATGATAATGGACGAACCAACTGGGTTAGCTCAGTTGGCCACCAAGATTCCTTAGGGGTTTGGGGAGGGGAGGTTTAGCTAGGGGAGGTCTCAAGTTCGAGTCTCACCCGAGACTTTTACCCCTTCAGTTGGAATAGGAGAAAGTACAGGCGGAGTTCACTTGAACCACTAACAAGCCGTTAAAAAAAAATAACAATAAAAAATAATAATAATAATAATAATAATAATAATAATATGATAATGGACGACCTAATTTAAAGTTTACTAAAAGTTAATCTAAATATGGCAGATATATACATTAACTCACCTACTAATGACGTTAACAACCTATTAGGAGTTTTAATTACTCAGTTTTGTAAACGCATATAATTTTTGTACAATAACTTTTGTTTCTTCAAACACTAATCTATGTTCAACTTTATCTCTGAAAGGTGCATTAATTTTAGTATCATTAACTCTTTTTATCTATATTATATAAAATTCAAACCCTTTTATAAGCATTTCTTTATTCTACAATAAGTTTGACATTCAATATAGTTTTGATCATTTGAACTTATATGAGATACTATTTCGACTGCTCACAGTGGCAACCTATATTGCATCATCTTTCCGGCTGCAACCTCAGCTTTCTCTCTCCTCAACCCATATTCACCTCTCTCATCACAGTGGCAACCCATATTGCATCATCCTCTCTTTTTTTTTATTTTAAATTGAAAAGTGGGAAATTGTGGCTTGAATATCGGTCGAAAAAGCGAACGATATGGGCAAAATGGGAACCGGCGACCGATGTTTTCTTTTCTCCCACAATGGCAACGATCGATCTTCAAATCGATCGATCGATTTTGATGATCGATTTGTTCCGTCCCACTGCTAGTAGCCTTATATGAGATACTATTTCAACTAATAAATGTTTTAAAATTTTCATCTAATGCTTTGTAACATTTTTGCTTAAGTTAATAACATATGATATATATTGATAAGTTATTGGATTATTTTTAACTTGTTGACAATTTTAAATTGTTAATGATCTTAATATGAATAATCTCTATCACCACAAATTAATCTTTAGCTCAAGTGTTGTGTGCCAACTTGGCGTGACTTGATCAACTTTTTTTCTTTTTTTTTTTTTTTTGTTAACCATGGTTTTAAACTTTTTGGCCAACTAATCTATGGGGTTTGAACTCACCGCCATACAGACTAAAACCCTCCATTTTTCAGGAGGTTGGCGTGGCCACTTCAATGTTATTTGCACCTAGCAGAAATTGAACTTGAGACCTCACATATTTTAGAGTGATAGTCACAAGCCCTTTTGCCACTAGACCACCCTTAATTTAAAGTACCAAAATCCGTATTACTTTCCTATATCCGAAATTAATACACTCTTTACATTTCGGGTTGCTCTAGAATTATTGTTCTCTTCCAAATACAATTCCGAATAATGTAGCAAGTTTACCATATTACACGTAATAATATTAAAAATTACAAACTCCAATCAAAGCTTTAAGTAATTCCATAAGGGTAAAATTGTTATTTTGTAAAAAGTAAGGAAAAGATATCAGTAATACAACAACAACAACAACAAACCCAATCCCGCCGGAGCAGGGTATGGGGGAGGTGGAATGTAGACAGACCCTACCCCTACCCCAAGAAAAATATATCAGTAATGATTATGTTTTTTTTTAACCTTTTTTTTTAACCGTTTTTTTTTTAACCGTTTTTTTTTTTTTTAACCTTTTTTTTTTTTTTTTTTTTTTTTTTAATGAGGACAATTATTTTGGGACAGATGGAGTAATATGTTAGTTGTAATTTCAATAAGTTAGTTGTAATTTCAGTAAGTTGGATACTTATGTTATTTCAATAGTTGTATTGATGAAAGTCTTAACCACTTCTTATAATTACAATAATAGACGAATATCCGTGCATAGCAACGGATTTTATAGCGGCAAGCTTTTATAGTTGCGTTGTTAATCATTTTCATTAACTATGAACTAACAAAATAATTAAAAAAAAAAAAGTTTCGATATGGTGTCTTATATAATAGAATTTGGGGATAAAGTTTTAGAAATTATTAGTGTTGGGATTACATAAAAAAAATCTCTTTTTTTTAGAAACTACATTAAAAAAAAGTTGTCAAAAATTGCCATGCATTTTTTTAAAAATTTGGGTAGGAATTATAACATTATTAAGGAAATATTGTTTGAATTTTTATGTGTGAATTTAAGTTTGAAAATGTATTTTGGAGATTAAATATTACTCACTTTTAAGTTTTTTAAATTTTAAGAAAAAACATTAATGTTTTATATGTAGTATAGATTTATATGTAGTATAGATATCTATAGTCTATACTATTTATAATGTAAAAATGGTCAATCTTGAAAAGTGAAAAAAACTTAATTTGGTCGAACATGAAAAATAAAAACACTTGAAAGCTTGTGGCATTTGAAATGTATTAATTGACTTTCAAACTAATTTATGGAATATCTATTTGTGCACTTTTTTCATTTAAAAATTGAATGTGTTTCATTTGTAAAATTGAAAATATTATAGTATTTGAAATGAGTTTTAAAACACGAAAGAACTGAGCTAAAGTTTGAAAATTGATTTATTGGTCGAACCGGGTTTCAAAACATTATGTTTAATCCTCAAATTCTCAAACTTTTATTACTTTTCGTTTATAACCTATAGACTTTTTTTTATTACTACAACTATCAGGCACTATAAAATCCCGTTGGTATGCACGGATACTCGTGTAGTATATAATATAGTCGTCCAGTGTAGCAGCTAAATAATTCGATATCTACTTTTTGATATACATGGTCAACTTCACAAAAGATGTTAAGAAAAAATATAAAATTACAAAAGCATTTAATAGTTTTGACATTTCCAAATGAATACCTACCTTTAAGGGGGGAGGGAGTCATGCTTCCAACCCGTTTGGTTTGTAGATGGGTTTATGATTAAGATTTGGATTTGGATATAAAGTTAAATTTTAGAATTTGGGTTGAAGAAAAAGTAAGAGAGATAAAATATATAATAATGTATAATTTTATTTGTTTTATAGTCTTTTATATATTTTTAAATGTATATAATAGATTTTATTATAACAAATGAAATAAAAAATAATATATGAATGGTTGAGGATAGAGTTGGGCCAACTTTAAAAATAATTTCTACAAAAGTAGGGGGAGTCTTCCGGATTTGAAGATAGCATATTTTGAGGACTTACTCCCAATCTTGGGACCCACGAATTTACACCAAACAAGTAATATTGAGCTTCATCCCCAAAGTCAATGCCTAAAGGGGTCAAACAGACGCACCCTAAATTGTAGGGCTGGCAAATCGTGTCCGCCGAAACCTGTTAAGACACGACACGATAAGGGGCAGACACGAACACGACACGATAATTTTTCGTGTCAAATTTTCAAAACACGAACACGACCTGTTTCTTAACAGGTCGACACGAAAAACCTGTTAAGACACGAAATTTAGTACTCATCCACTTCCACCAACTGCAATAAGGAATGAAAGTGTTCGATTCAATGTGAGATACTATCAAACAAGGAATGAAAGTGCTTCGGATTATCACTCTGCCCACGCCAAAGTTTATTAAATCTTCCAAAAACGAGGAAATTACTACTCGGGAGCCTATCCCACAACAAAAAATTATATCAACTTAGCATCATACACTTCCATTACACCTCAACATTCAACATTAACAGTTCAATAATCTAATACAAACACTTTTAACCCTAATAAACCAAATCTATCTTTCTTCTCAAATCTTGGTTCGATGTTCATTTAGTACTCTTCCACTTCCACCAACTGCCACAAAAATAACTAGAATTTAGTACTCTTCCACTTCCACCAACTGCAATAAACCTACATACATCGATCTTTCCCGGACATAAAAAGAAAAAAAAAACACTCAAAAACTCTAAAACTCAAAAAGATCTCAGGTTTTATTAAATAAAGATAAGACCTTTAAAGATCTCTAGAAATCCATCATCGATCTTTCCCGGAGATAAAAAGAAAAAAGCACCTGCCTTAGATCTTTAAAAAGATCTTGAAGCCGAATAGTACGTCAGTTTTGTGTTGTATGGAATGAAAGGTTATATGGTGGCTGCGATTTAATAGCAGATTGGAGGTGTATGTTTGAAGTAGAGTGATAAGGTGAGAGTATTGTGTGTGTGACTGCAAAAAAATGGGGGTTTTTTATTAGGGTTAAGAGTTAATGGGCTAATATGTGAATTATTACTTGGGCTGAAATTTGGGATGGGATATAAAATATAAGCGTGTCTTAACAGGTTTACGGGTTTAGACCTGTTAAGACACGAATTTTAACAGGTCGACCTGTTAATGACACGAAACCTGTTAACAAGTCGTGTTTTCGTGTCGTGTTTTCATGTTCGTGTCAAAATTGCCAGCCCTACTAAATTGACAAACATATAATATCTTTACTTTGACATTTCCAAATGAAAACCTACCGACATGCATCGGATATTTTAAATTGACAAACATATATATCTCTACTTATACGATTTTATCTTCTACTAATTTCACGATTCCATGATATATATCTCCATGTTTCTATTTTTTAGAAAAAATCATAGCGAAAATAACCAACCTGACGCACTGTTTGACATGTGAAAACTTGTTCTTGATTACCAATTGGATTATGTTAGTACAAATCTTGGGCTCACCACAAGACCTAGGTTAGACTAGCTCTTGGCGGGGGCTGATGTTGTGCTAAGTATCTAGATTGCTGCTAAGAAAAAGCACCACCGTTAGTCTTACCGCCGACGGGGCTTTCGCGGTTGGCCTCCGGTGTGAGAGTAAGTATACGTTTAGAGAGGGAAAGTGTGTAATGCGGACTATGTGAGAGTAAATGTTATTAGTTGAGAGTAATAAATGAGATGGGGCTATTTATACTACCACATTCGTCTACTGTAGCTACCTCGGGACTCTGCGAGCCGAATTGCGCCTCCTTTGACTAATAGATGTCAGATCACGTGGGAGACATGATCCCACGAGATCTGGCTTTTGGCGGCGTGGCGGCGGCCGGTGATGTATTCCGGCCTGGCCTGGAGAGACCAGGACATGTTTCTTGTCCGGCTTGGTACGACTGGAGTCTATGATGTATGCTTGTCCGTCTTGACTCTGCCGCGGTTGGTTATGAATATGCCCGGCCCAGTGTGTTGGGTCCGGGAGTACTATCTGTTGGAGTTTTATATTAACATCATAACAATTATATGTAAACATAAACATAAACATGAAAGCATGCAGCGGAAGTAAAGATCTAATACTTGTAATTAATTAACCAAAATAAAAGAATATGCGTACCTTTGATTTCTAGCAAAACAAGAAATCGATTATCCAAGAACTAGTAAAACCCTAACTTAGGGTTTAGTGTGATTCGACTTCACCTAAGTCGAATGGGAAAAGACACAAGCAAAAGTATGCTTGTACTCCGTTCTTGTACACACGTATTACAAGCGTTTCAATGAGAAAAGCTAGGTTCTTGATCACAATAGATTAACCAAACACCTTTGTTAAACTCAAGGTCACTCGTAAATCCCTTACTTGGGGTTTCACTCGTTGACCAAGGGAAGAAGAGAAGAAGTTTGGCCTTCTATTGAATCAAGTGTACCAAAGGATGAATACATAGGGATGTATTTATACCCTTATGGTTGAGATCAAGTTTACAATGGTTTCCGATGTGGGATTCCATTGTTTGGCCATAAACAAGCCCAAGAGAGGATTTCTAGAACCTTCTCTTGTCTTGTTTCATTTTCTTCGTATCCCGTTGACATTTACTGACCGTTAGTCAATTCCGTTAATTACTTAACGTTCTTTAGTCGTTTATTGTGAATTTAATAATTAAACATAACTTATTATATTAATTATTAAAACATTGAAACTCATACGTAAAGTGTGCAATCCCGAAGTCTCGTGTTCGAAACTGGTCATACGTATATTAATTTATATCCATAAACTTAACAGCTCCCACTTGGATATGCATTAATATAGTAATGACATTGGTTAGTCTAGCATAACACCCCAATGCCCCCAGATCGACCCTGAGTATGGTTTCCTGGAAAAAACCTTTTGATGATTCATCATCATACTTATCCTTTTGTTTCTAATACCACGTTAATATGGATATGGATCTAAGTCATTCCATAATTAACTATTCTGTTTCTCGTTATTTATAATTGATCAAGATTACCAAATCATCCGAACGTATTCCAGATAGATCTTGGGCGTGGCCACGCAAGCATCTTGTCAACCCTACGAGAGGCCCAGCAGTATTATACTTCAAAACAAATTTGAAGGAACAAATTCTTTCTTGACTACAAGCATAACCCTTGAACTTTGCATCACCTCCGAAAATAGCCCTTATAACTACCAGTTATGGATAGCGTTAGACTATCTTACAAAAAAAAGGCTTTCAGAGACTGAATTTCTAGGGACTGATATATCAGTCGCTGATACATAGCATCGGTAACTGAAACATCAGTTACCGATACTTTTAAGGACTATGATGAACTCAAATAAGTACATTTTATTACTATCATTTATCCTATTAATTTGACTTGTTTTACTATATTATGTATGAGGATTGATACTTAATCGTTTACTTTTGTAATTCTCAGGTAAAAACAAGCATTTGGTGAAACTTAGCGATTTTGGACTAATAATGGAGCAAAAAATGCATAAAGTAAAGAGTCTACTGAAATGAAGAAGATCAAGACTAATCTGCTCCAGATGCGCCGCATCTCACTCATGACATGCGCCGCATCTATATCAAGATATCACCAGATACGATCCAAGATACAAGAGGACATGCGCCGCATCTAATCATGGAGTTACGCCGCATCTTCTGGCGGTGTACGAATATTCCTGAATATTATAATCTTGGACCCCACGCGAAGTTAAGTACATACGCCGCATCTACTCCTTAGATGCGCCGCATCTTCCCTCAGACAGAAACTATAAATACCCCAAGGCCAGACGAATTTCGTACGCATTATATTAGATTCGAAGACCGAACAGGAGAAACCTAGGACGAATTCAGTCAAGGAGGCAGCACAAGACACACCCAAATCAAAGA
This sequence comes from Artemisia tridentata subsp. tridentata, assembly GCA_021014915.2. Classification (NCBI taxonomy): domain Eukaryota; kingdom Viridiplantae; phylum Streptophyta; class Magnoliopsida; order Asterales; family Asteraceae; genus Artemisia; species Artemisia tridentata. Next base: position 187,355,729 of record CP139509.1, on the reverse strand, counting down.
TACAAGAGCTGTAAGAAGGTGCTGCATGTGTTTAATTCATTAAGTAGTTTTGTTTTATTGTGTTAGCAAACTTTAATTCATCAGGATTGGTGGCTTGTGTAATGTGACAACGAAAGATTGCACTCCCTTTAATACTTGCTTTCCCATCAATTAAAGTTTATATGTTGATGTCTTTGGTTACTACTTATTAGTGCATTGATAACCTCTGTGTTTATTAGTGGCTTGCGGGCATTTGACTGCGGGACATAATGTGGCTCCCACGGTTATTACTAAATTGATCACTTAGGAATAACTTTTAGACATAAGTAATCATTAAGGGTTTACTCGCCGATAAGATTAGGACCAACGAGAAAGGGTTAACTACATACACTTCATATAAAGCTATCAATAAAACAAGTGACAATCTACTTAATCATAAGGACAGCCCTCTTATTGTCTCAAGTATCTATCTGTGTACGTGTGTGCTACTTGCTGATTCGTGCCTATTGGTTTATTTTATTATTTAATTGCAAACAAATCGTGCCAGTCTCTCAGGCTGAAACCCCCTTGCGTTAGGATATTAAAATACTGATTAGAACAACGAGATAATACGTTCCACTCCTAGTGATCGACACTCTACTTACCATTATATTCATACTGACCGGGTACACTGCTCGTTAAGTGTGTGTGTTATTGATAAGTCGGCTAAATATAAATTTAAAACTTGAGTAGGCATCTAAACGTGCTAAAACTATACTACGACACGCATACGCATCAAGTTTTTGGCGCCGTTGCCGGGGAGTGAATTGTTATTATCTGTTAATTTGATTAGTATTTTAATTAGGTTTTTCTTTTTATTAGATTAATTGCATCATTGTACTATTTTGCATATTTGTTGTATTGTGTGTTAATTGTTTTCTTTTATTTTTGTGTGTTTTATTTTCGTTGTGTGTTTTTATTTGTTTTTATTTTTCGTGTTTTCTGTTCTGCTATCGTTGTACTGTGCTAAATCAAACGATACGGCGCATCTGACCTCTCAGATACGGCGTATTGCGTTTAATTTTTAAAAAATACAACGCGTTTAATTAATTCGATACGACGCATCTTTTCCCCAAGATACGGCGTATCTGTTTTTAATAAGAATTTTTTTTTTCTAAGCGATAAAGTAATACGACGCATTTGCTTTTGCAGATACGGCGTATCTGTTTTTGATAAAAAAAATTTTCTAAACGTTAACGCCATACGACGCATCTGCTTTAGCAGATACGGCGTATCTATTATTTTAATTAAAAACAGTTTGCGAATTATTAAACGGATACGGCGTATCGATCTCTGTCGATACGGCGCATTTTACTGAATCAAAAATCGATATTTATTTTTAAACGTAACGAAAATACGGCGCATTAACTTTCGTTAATACGACGCATTTAATTTTAATTAGATAAGCTGATTTTTGATTAATTTAATTCGATACGGCGCATTCAAAATTCTAAGCGGCGTATCTATTTTCTGAATAAAGTCTGATTTAATTTTAACGTATTAAGATACGGCGTATCCAACTCTTTGGATACGGCGCATCGTCTGCAGATATCAGTAACTTTAATTCTTCGTATTCCGTTTTCGTTGTTGATTTTCTGATATATTACTTTCTTGGGCATACCCTACTGATGCTTTCGTGATTATTTCAGAAGAAAAATGGAAGGATACGGAGAACTGCTTGACTTCGACTTCGAAGCCAATTTTATGAATGAAGTATTAGTGCATGATAAATCACTCGAACGTTACGATGGGGACTACATTGAACTTAATGACCTTAATGGACCGTTGGAATCCAATGACCTGTTCATGGATGATGCTGAATCTGAGTTAGAAGAAGGAGAAATTGTGGATAGTCCAAAAGTCAACGTTATTAATACTAGGAATTACGATGAATTTGAGGGATATGATGGTTCTTGGGATTATGGTAGAAGGATCCACGCCAATTGTGCTTACAATTTGCAATTCCCATGCATGATTGGATACAAATGTATTGACGCCAATTTCTTTCCTATTTTGCCGATCAATGTTATGTCAAGAAGCTTTTACAATTCTATTATGAGAAATAAAGTGGAGTGTAGGGGAAAGAATGTAGTTGGAGCCTTCATTAATGTCCCGATCTTCGTTGGACGCTTTACTATTGTTACTGAGTTCGCCGTTGTTGAAGACATGAATGCCTATCGTGACAGCAGTATGGGCGACGTGATTGTTGAAAAACCATTCTGTAGGGAGATCACTATTAATGCAAAGCGATTTGAAGGAAAGATCACCTTTCAATGTGGAAGCGACGTTATCACTTATATGATGCCCCGAACTCACCCTGGATTTAAACATGCTACTAATAGGGTCTGCTACAAATTCTCTCCATTCCTTTTTATTAGTAATGATGACATGAAGAGAGGGATTGAATACCCGTATCAGATGATGGAAGGATTCTATAAAGGAGTTTTGAACTTGGGACCTGAATATATACGTGACGAATTAGTTGCTAAATGGATCCTACGCGGCAATGTAGGAATCAATGATCGATATTAAAGAGCTGAACGTGAGTCTAACTTGAAGACTCTGGAATAAAGACAAGTGCTGGCCGGGAGACAACCCGGATTTATCTTTTAATTTTCTGTTTTGTGTCGAGTCAGTCAGGCCCGCATGAGGATACGGCGCATCTCAATTCTGAGATGCGACGCATCTCCTGCAATGGTCATATCTTATTTTATTTTTCTGCATTTTTATTTTCGACTTTAAAACTCTTTATCAGTTTATTTTTAATGCGGCGCATCCCTGGTTAAGGATGCGGCGCATCTTTATTCTGATCCGTATTTATTCCAGGCTCGATACGGCGTATCTTCTTCAATAAGATACGGCGCATCGACTGACCTGATGATTTTCAGTTTTAATTTTTAAGTTTTATTCTTATCTAACTACTAATGTATTATGCAAGTTTGAACCTTTCTTATCTTAGGTGTGTTTTAAAGCATTGGTGGTATTATAGTTTCCTGGATTTCCTGTGGATACATCAAGTATGAAGCTTTAACGTTCTAATCCACAAGAAAGATGATTTTTGCTCTTATCAAATGGAGGATCATACCGAGCAAATCTCAGGGGAGTTTTCCTGTTCTAATTCTTTTATTTTCCAGTTTTTAACCTTTTATACAAACAACGAGGACGTTGTTTAACTTAAGTGGGGGGATTGGAGAATTAGAACACTTAACATTTACTTGTCCTAAACTTTTTCAAAAATTATGCTTAAAATGTGCTTAATATATCAAACTTAAAAATTTTTTTTAGCATGTTTTTGTTTAGGATCTAAGTTGCATAGCTGCACACATGACGTTATTTTCAAAAATTGTGATTTTTCAAAATTCACAAATCTATGAGTGTGCCGGTGACTTGTAAACTTTAGAACTTGGCTTGTATACTATTCGAGACCACCATAATGAGTATTATTTATATAATTGGAATGACTTGTCTAAATTGGTAAAATTCTATGATTACACCTAAATAGCCTTTATATGTTATGTGTTATTAACTAACTACACTGGTTAGTTAACCCCCGTATAAACCCTTTTGTTACTCTCATTTTTAGAGTAAGATACCCCTAGAAAAACATTCAGAGCCATTCCTTTCGTTTCTTACACCTATGTTTAAAATGTTTCGTTACACCCTTACACCTTAGCCTACCCTGTAGATTAGAATCCGTGGTTGGTTAATTGCTATAGGCAAAGTGTGTTTCCTTACATTACCTGTGTTCGTGTGCGTAATTCATTATCTTTGGTTAGGTCGGGAAATTGCACAATGCAATTGGAGTGAAAGTAAATATTGTATATCTTTGAGTTTATTTTTCGTGTGTTTACTACTTTCACTATTACCATTATTTCTGAAGTTATGAAAAGTATGGAAAAATTATCCGGAAAGAAAGTTGTAGTGATGTGGTGAAATTTTACACATCTATGTTTATAAGTTTAATAAAAAAAAAAAAAAAAAAAAAAAAAAAAAAAAAAAATCGAAAAAATAAGAAAAGAAAAAGAAAGAAAGAAAAGTTGGAAGTTAGTTTTAACCAACTTATGTAAAGTTATGTAAGTGGTTGATATCACCACTATTTGTTGTACTATATCTATGGATTGAATGGGAATTGGCAGTTACGGAACGCCAATTAAGGTTTATTCTTTGATTAAGATCTTGTTGAGTATAATTCGTGTCTACCTAAAGCGTGTGTTTCAAGTGTTAAAGCGTGAGTTATTCGATGATATGAGTCTTATTCATGGGATGGTTGGGATAGTGATTAACCACACTTAGGATTTTAATTTATTTGTTTTGTTTATTTTTATTTTTACACCAATTTATATCCCAAATGTTATCCATGCCCTTCATTATTCTTTATCCAACCAAACCTTTGATTTATTGAGATTAGGGATTTGAGCAATCTTAAGTATCGTAGTCGTGGATTCGGCTATGTATTTATGATTTTGTCGCCCTTTTTGATATATTATTATTGGTGAAGTTTGGACCTATCTTTAGCCTATTCGAGTTAAGGATTTGAGCGATTGCAAGTATCGTGTTCGTGGATTCGATCATGTATTTGTGATTTTGTCGCCTTTTCTGGAATTTGAGATCGATAGTGAAAAGAGAATAATTAACCCTTATACCTACAAACCCTTTTTACGCTTTAGACTTGTTATTCCTTAGCTTTAGTGGAGGAGATGTGTATACTTGCCAAGCTTATGATAGAATATTCGTCGCGACTGGACAGTTAAACGATTAGATTTGCTTTTATCAACTTATTTTATTTTACTTCTAATTCGTTAAGTGTTTAGTTGTGTGATTATGAAATAAACGAATACATGCTTAAATATAAAAATAAATCCTAACATCTTTTAGGATACATTTTCATAAGAGAAATTCTAAGGTTTACTTGGGGACAAGTAAAGTTCAAGTGGGGGGATATTTGATGAACTCAAATAAGTACATTTTATTACTATCATTTATCCTATTAATTTGACTTGTTTTACTATATTATGTATGAGGATTGATACTTAATCGTTTACTTTTGTAATTCTCAGGTAAAAACAAGCATTTGGTGAAACTTAGCGATTTTGGACTAATAATGGAGCAAAACATGAATAAAGTAAAGAGTCTACTGAAATGAAGAAGATCAAGACTAATCTGCTCCAGATGCGCCGCATCTCACTCATGACATGCGCCGCATCTATATCAAGATATCACCAGATACGATCCAAGATACAAGAGGACATGCGCCGCATCTAATCATGGAGTTACGCCGCATCTTCTGGCGGTGTACGAATATTCCTGAATATTATAATCTTGGACCCCACGCGAAGTTAAGTACATACGCCGCATCTACTCCTTAGATGCGCCGCATCTTCCCTCAGACAGAAACTATAAATACCCCAAGGCCAGACGAATTTCGTACGCATTATATTAGATTCGAAGACCGAACAGGAGAAACCTAGGACGAATTCAGTCAAGGAGGCAGCACAAGACACACCCAAATCAAAGATACAAGAGCTGTAAGAAGGTGCTGCTTGTGTTTAATTCATTAAGTAGTTTTGTTTTATTGTGTTAGCAAACTTTAATTCATCAGGATTGGTGGCTTGTGTAATGTGACAACGAAAGATTGCACTCCCTTTAATACTTGCTTTCCCATCAATTAAAGTTTATATGTTGATGTCTTTGGTTACTACTTATTAGTGCATTGATAACCTCTGTGTTTATTAGTGGCTTGCGGGCATTTGACTGCGGGACATAATGTGGCTCCCACGGTTATTACTAAATTGATCATTTAGGAATAACTTTTAGACATTAGTAATCATTAAGGGTTTACTCGCCGATAAGATTAGGACCAACGAGAAAGGGTTAACTACATACACTTCATATAAAGCTATCAATAAAACAAGTGACAATCTACTTAATCATAAGGACAGCCCTCTTATTGTCTCAAGTATCTATCTGTGTACGTGTGTGCTACTTGCTGATTCGTGCCTATTGGTTTATTTTATTATTTAATTGCAAACAAATCGTGCCAGTCTCTCAGGCTGAAACCCCCTTGCGTTAGGATATTAAAATACTGATTAGAACAACGAGATAATACGTTCCACTCCTAGTGATCGACACTCTACTTACCATTATATTCATACTGACCGGGTACACTGCTCGTTAAGTGTGTGTGTTATTGATAAGTCGGCTAAATATAAATTTAAAACTTGAGTAGGCATCTAAACGTGCTAAAACTATACTACGACACGCATACGCATCAGACTGACCTTTTACTGACTGATTGTGGCGACTAAAAATCAGTCCTCGATTCAGTGACCCCATATCTGAGACTAAATTTCATTTACCAATACGCCTGTACGGGAAAAAAATATGGAGGCAAATTTGTTAGTGACTGAATAAGGGTGACAATTCAGTCCCTAGTACATGTACATCATATCTAAGACTAAATTTCAGTTACAAATATATTTGCGCAATAAAAAAATTTGGCAGAAAATTTGTTAGTGACTGAATTATAGTCACAGTTCGGTCCCTAATACATGGAGATCATAGCTAAGACTAAGTTTCAGTTACAAATATGTCTACACAATAAAAAGGTTTAGAGGGAAATTTTTTAGTGACTGAATTTCAGTCACAGCTGCGTCCCTATTACATGGACATCATACCTAAGACTAAAATTCAGTTACAAATATGTTTGCGCAATAAAAAAAGTTTGGAGGGAAATTTGTTAGTGACTGAATTTGAATCACAACTCAGTCCCTAATACATGGACATCATAGCTAAGACTAAAATGTATAAAAATAGATTAAAACGGACTAAAACGTTTAAAAACGGACGAAAATTATAAAAACGGACGAAAACGTTTAAAATCAGACGAAAACGTATCAAAACGGACGAAAACGTAAAAAACGGACGAAAACGTATAAAAATGGACGTAAACGTAAAAAAACGGACTAAAACGGATGAAAACATATATTTGTATCGTTGTTAGTAATTGTAAGTTTGTATATAAACCTATTTACGGATTGCTATTTATGTGTAACACTTAGGGGTTCACGCACGAAACCTCGGTTTATACCCCCGTGACGTGGGAACTCGAGCAGAATTCAAGTTTCAGACGTTCATAACATCTTTAGTATTCACCGATGGCTTTCATTTTGAGTGTTGACAATTTAAGACGTGTAATCGGGATAATGACATCAATCAGTTGCTTCATCGAGCGCGACATCCCTTTTAAAGAAACGACTATTACGTTCTTACCATATATAATAAGTCGTGGTGCCTATAGCAATCGTCAATCCACTATACTATACACACCACTTCCATTCAAGATAATAACAAGAAAGTTGCATATAGGCATATAGCCAATCAACGCACTCTACTTTACACACCACGTGGACTATCATATTGCCTTTACGGGTTCTCACACCCCTAAAGGTCTCCTTATAAATACTATACCATTTTCTCGAAATGGATCAAGCTAATCCCAAGCAACATATCTTGCCTTGGGAACTCCACATTCAAGTCTATTATCCTCTAGGGTAATTGACACAAACCAACTGAGTCGACTCGTGAGTGTTACCCCAACTCGTGACTCTTGTCACATTTTGGGGTCTTTACTGAACGTGGTTTATAAAATATATAAATTAGATTCTATAATACCTCCAAAGAAAATAGAATTTCCCTCTCTCATTTTCAGTTGTCCCCCTATAAGTTTTTAGGAATGAACATTATTTTTGTACTATTTTTTGAAAATGTTAAATTAAAATATCATTCATAGATATACTAGGGTTACACACACTTTAACACAAACCCTATTATAACACTCACCCTCTCCACCTTCACTCTCTCATTATCCGGCGCCGCCTCCGGCCACTGCCATCACCAACCGCCGCCTCATCACCACCTTATAACATAGCTGTCATCACCATCAACACCACAACCACCATCACACCTCATCATCTCTCTCCCTCTCTACCACCAACCGGCCACGCAGCCGCCGGCCACCTAGCCACCGCCATCACCACTGCTCCGCCGCTACTAACAACGCAAGAAGAACAATGGTTGAAGGTCGTGAAGATCGGGTCACTAATAGGTTAACCTTGGGTGTTTATGTTCATGTTTTTGGATCGTGAACTGCCTCACTTCATCGCTGTCTATTCTCCCTCTTCTCTTCTCTTTCTCCTGGGTATGTCGAAACCCTAAACATCATTTTTATTAATTTTTTTTGGTTTAAAAACCGAATATGAATGGGATATTAAATTTTCGTGGATAATTAAACCGATTTAAAACATGTTTTGTAAATAATTCATGTGGTAAAGAAATTATTTGAAAGGGTGTTTGGATTGTTTATTTTGATTCGGGTTTGGTTAAACCCACGTACGGGTCGGGTTAAACCCAAACTGGTCGGAACCGATTGATCTCTGTGGGAAATGGATTTGCTTATTTCTTGTTATGTTTGAATATGGTTATCTTGTTGAAGTGTGTTTGATAGTTTTAGTTTAACGAGTTAAACCACAAGGGTGGTTTGTTAGTTCTCGGCTTTGGAGAAACACCCAACTATGGTGCGCTTAATCTCGATTCATGATAGGGTTTACTAAGTTTCGGACCATTTTGGCTTATTGTTACATGTTTCAGCTTATTTTGACTTATGGCTTATTTGGTTGGTCTTGGTTCGGTTAACATCAAAACAACAAGGGGTGTTTGTGTGATAAGATGGAAGATAACAGAAAGAAACAAGTTAATGTAAGCAGAGGGGGCTCGTGTTCGATAGCCAATCTTGTGTAGTCAATGGTAAGACTTTTGCTCATTCCTAAACGTTGCCTAGTAAGCTATTTTGCTCGTTACTAGTCTGTATACGTGAACCCTCTTTGTCATGGTGGGCAGTATTGTTACCAAGTCATTTTAGGAGTCTGAAAATTAGTATTGTTACTAAGTTGATATATTTGCTTGGTTTTTATTTATTTAGTAGAACCACTCGCTTGGTCTTAGTACATGTTTGCTCTTGGCTTTAATTTTCTGCTGGTTTTATTAATAAGATATGGTTACAGACAAATACGGAGACCCAAACGTCGCCTAGCCCGCTAGAAGTTTATTATAAGTTGCATTATAAAGAAAAGAAGGACGGGGACGGGGACGGAGACGGATGGCTCAATGATCATGCACGTAATGAATATGTAAGCATCTTTTTGTTAAAAGCATTTGATTATGATTTTTTTTTTGTCAAATATGATATTGGGTGCAACTAGTTTTTAATTTTGTTTTCATACCTTCGATCATGTTAGGAAAATATTTGTAAGCATAAACAGATGGCTCTTGATAAATTAAAAGATGAAGGAACGACTCAGATTACTACTGTTATGGAGCACGAGGTTGAGAGACAAGCCATAAAAAGTGTTTGTGGCTGAAAGATATTGAATTGTAAACTCTTGTTATTTGGATTGGTGATTATTATGCTTTAAAGAAATATTGTTATTATTATTGTTTATGGTTTGGAGTTTTATATACTATTGTAAGGGGTCATGTATGCATTGTGAATGGGGACTGAATTAAATTGTATTTGCCACTAACTTTTAGTTTATAATAGAAATATAATGGAACGGCGTCATCATATTGGAGACTGATTTGAATGTTATTTTGTATCGATTAACATATATTTTGAAACTAATTTTCAGTCACTAGAAAAACAAATTAAGGACTAATTCATCTGTTTTTTGTGACTAACAATCAGTCTTTAAAGCCTTTCATCGGAGACTAATCAGTTTTTAAATCCTATTATTAGAGACTGATTTGGTACGGTAATCTACAAAACAACGAAACGTATTAGGTACTATAAACAATGTTTATGGACTAATTTTCAGTCCCTAAATCCATGTGTTAGTAACTGATCTAACATAGTATTGGCGACTGACTTTTCAGTCGCCGATAATATGCATTGGCGACTGAAATAACATGATACCAACCCATAGAAATAAGGACTGACTTTTTTATTTTGGAAACTGATCTCTGGTCCTCGTTGGTTCGATGCAACAAGGACTGAATTTCGGTTGATAACATCACTTTCTGTAACTAAGCTGTTGTAACTGATTAGTGACTAGCAAAATCAGTCCTTGATAGACCATTCGTAACTGATCATGGTGTATCAGAGACTGATTTTTCAGTCTCTGAAAGCCTTTTTTTTTATAGTGATCCGCAGCTGTTATCTGGTATCTCAAGTCTGAGGATAAATATTCATGATTTACTTTAATGACAAAGATCCATAAAGTACAATCATGTGGTTGGGATCTGTCCTATATTCTATTTATCCATTATTGAATATCATGTGAATTTGGCATGTACAACGTATCAATATACTTAAGTATATTCTACCAAAACTCATATTTGTCTTAATTCAATAATACTCCTATATTATTGATTGACAACGGACTATTTAGAATAACATAAGTTATTCATGGATTTAAACATGCAAATATAGGATACAATTTATTATTAATGAAAACAAACGTACCAAGTACTTTAATTCTGTTAACATTGATTTAAAGTGATG